>JARQSV010000545.1:10715-20987 GCA_030142285.1 Calameuta idolon | reverse complement strand
TTTCTTCTCCCGTGAAATAGGGAGACTTTTCTTTAAGCTTAGACTCTCAAGCGCGCTGTTCCACTTGCAGAGGTTCTTTTCCAGTTGCATGAAAATGCCGCAGTTATTTTCATGCAAACAAACCATCCTTCTCCAAGCATTTGCATAGATGCTGCCGAGTAAACTCCTGTGAAATTAAAGCGCCGTGGACAAAAGTCGATGCGAGTCCTGTATAATAGAGATAGGAAAATTTTTCTAGCTCGTCCTAAGAATAACAGGGTGAAAAATTTCTAATTTACATATATGTATGCGATGAGTACTTAGATGAGGCTTAAGGATCAAAATAAATAAAAATATATTGTACAGTCAATATTATGTCGTATACGATATAGTCATGTATGATATTGTTAAGTCAACGCAACCATTCCAAAGGATCGTAATTATATACATATAGTTCAGGGTAAATTAGACCTCAGCAGAATCTGATTCGACATGACACAATCGATGCTCGTGCTTTAGTGTGATTAAAAAAATTTTTTTTTTCTCTTCGATATATTTATATCGATACAGTGAGACAGATGTATGTATTTTTTCAGGGTATGTACGTCGTCGCCGTCGGTCCGCATCCTGGTGCCCGGTGCGAAGATCGTGCCACCTTGTGGAAGATTCGCGTACCAGCTGTCGAGACAATTGTCAGTCGTCATTATTCAGAGGACAGTGTACCATGTCTGACAGAGTCGGTGCTCATGGAAATACTTAATCAATTGCGAGGTAGACGATTACTTGATTTGCCGATAAAAAATAAGGTTAGTTTTATCAAAAAAAAAGAAAATAATTATCAACTAGAAAAAAATCATAAAAAATGGAATATTCCAATATTCTGTATAATTTTCGTTGGGAGCGAATTGAAATTTAGTTTTTGAAGGTTTTCAGGGTATTTAACGAGACGTTATATTTAGAGACATATCAGTGACGATATTTCAGAGTTTTTTTTTTATTTCTAACGGGTGCACTTGTTTATTGCCAATTCATGCCGCGGCTCTGATTCCCACGACGATACATTATTTCGTGTGAATAAATTTCTCTGGTACGATCGCTGGAAAAGCCAAGGAAAAATGTCGTAATGAAAAAAGTTGGATCGATTTAAGATCTCTGGGCCTTTCACTGTTGCAGTAGCCGAATAAAGAAAAACCTGAACTGCCTCCCGCGGGGCCGCTTTTTCTTTTAAAATTCTTTCACGAATCCTTGACTGATCCGCCATTATAGAAAAAGTGGACGTATTTCGCAAACGTTACCGTCGGGACGTCGAAACTTAGAAATTGAATTTCAATTACTTCCATCCGAATATCAATAAGAGATGCTCTTTGTTATCCTTCCACATTTCTGCCCATGGGTTTTCGATAGGAAGAAATCGATTTATTATTGTTACCGGAAATTCATACTGCGAGCCGTAATGACGGATTTGAGGCTTTCGACGGGGCCTTTGTTCGCCGTGTACGGTTTTCTTTTGAGCTTCTATTTCAATTTCTAATAAATATCTTGTTGCAGGATTTTCTCAGGATCGTCTCCCGTCATATTCTCAAGACAATTCATTGGTGGTCTCTGGAAAGAGCTGGTCCAGATCCTCTCAGAAGCTGGGCGCCCGATACTCTCTCGAGACACGTTCTTCTCGCGCTAGACGAGCTGGTAACTGCGTTAAAATGTCAAAACTTAAGATGCTATTTTTATCCTCGCTCCAACGTGATGCTGCAGTGCGCGAAAGGTAATAGAATTTCATCAGACAATTATTACGCCTGGAAAGATATAGTAACATTTCGTAATTTAATTAGCGTGCTTAATTATCATCAATTACGTAATTTCACATTAACGAGACCCATTGCACGGTACACGATCGGGAATTCTTATCAACGTTCAATGAAACTATAAATTGTACAGATAAAATTCTGAAAATGTATACAGCACTTTTCAAAATCAGTTTACGGAACCGACATACATATTTTCATTGCAAGTCCATTAGATAATTTACGTTGTATCGACATATTAAATCATCCAACCGACGTTACGAATTTAATGAAATTTCTTTACCGACAGTCGCTAATTTTCCCTCTGGCAAATCAATACGAATTAATCGGGAGATGCGTTTCTTTCTTTTATATCGATTCATTTCTTTTTTTTTCCTTCTTCCATTTCCAATTTACTGTATCACAGTCACAACACTGTTGGTTAGCGAACTGAGCACGTAAATAGGCTGACGAATAATTGACTAGGAATTTTCCAAATGTTTGCGGTTTCCGCCTTGGTCTTCTTGGTCGGTCACGAATTCGATTAGGAAAAAATTGAAAAAGGGATTCGTATCTAACGAAGCACTGAGCTCCTAGCCTAATTAGGAGGAAGTGCTGAAACTATTTAATTAAATCGACGAGTGTCATATATCATGTAAGGCTGTGGAGGTGCTTCCACGGCGTTGGAATTTCGTTAGTTTCCAGCTACGAGACCAATAAACGAGATGCCGAACTTTTCAAAACTACGCGAACCAGTAGCAGTCGGTATACGAACTGGAGTACGAACTGAATTCTGGAGACGGAATCGAAGCTATAAAAATGAAAATCGAAAAATATGAGCTAATTTGGCATCACGCGTTGCCGAATGATGTACCAGTAGGTAATTGCAATTATATGCAAAAAAACTAAGAAAAATAATACTTCGCAAAAAAAAAAGGTCAAAATAAATGAAATAAAAGACATTCGGAATTGTGTTCAAATTGTTTTTCGATCCTTATTGCTTTACAAATATTTTCTAATACGCGGAAAAATAATAATTTCTAGCCCTTGTGGGAAATTGAATTTATTGATGCGATAAAATTTTCCGAATAAATTAACATGAAAATTCGTAACGAGCAATAACATTGGTTTCGTCTCGTTAAAAATTTCCGCAATTTTTTTCATGCGCCCCTTTGATATCTCAAAACAAAAATATTTTATCTCACGGATGTACCACTAGTTTTCCAGGCTTGGCGTGTCACGTTATTTTAATTACCGGCAAAAGCTTGATTAAAAGCTCATTCGCGTCCCTTTTTCAAAATCTTTTCCAATTACTCGTTCAACTTTTTCGTATAAAACTTTGCTTGTTCCTCGTGTGATCGTGTCGCGAGTCACGAGTCACCCTCAAATCCAACGACCGTGTCGAGTTCACTGGTAAGAGACTTTCTTTTACTTTCTTTCAACTCTCTTTTCCCACCCTTAAAACACCCTCTGGAATTGCGACGAAAACTCCCCTCGCAGATGCACTTTTACGTATCTTCGTTATTGCAGCTTCCACGGATTATCCTAATCGTTTAATTTCGAATGAGCTTCGAGACTGGGGTTGGCCTTTGTCATCGACTTTCACGACTTTCTCCACTTTCTCTGCTTGTGATATACAGCAGCAGGAGGTCGCGTTATTGTTTGCTCGCAACTTCATCAGCAATGATTAAGCATTCAGAATTTCGACGTCAGGCTGGTCCATTCAGATAATAAGAAGAAATTCCTCGCGAAGAGACAGAAGAGGAGAAAGAGTTAAGGACTTTGATTCAGGCGGCATGTGAAAGGAGGAATGAGCCAAGGGACGATATAAGATTTTTGATTAATCTTTTGAAACGCGTATGATAATTAATCCGAAAAGCGAAAGTATCGACGAATTCCACGTCGATGCTCGCCCTAAGGCTTTACTCGTTCTGAAACTCGTTACACTAGTTTGGCGACTGGTTTAATCATCTGCCGGATTCCTGGTTAGCCTGGTCCGCTAGTGCTGCATCTAGATCCATACATCAGCCAGGAGTATCGCTCTCTCTCGAGAGTACGTAACTTAGCCTTAGAGAGATTATAAAGAGGGTCGAGAGACGAGAGTGCGAGTATGTGAATAAGAGAGATGGCAGGTCTATCTACATATGTATGTGATATCTCACGGCGGCGTGGATCGTTACTTTAGTTTACGGAAATATTGGATATTCTCAGGTTTTTCTATTTTTTTTTTTTTCGATATCCCTAGATGCACGTATTAAATATCTGTTGTAGGATTCCCGATATAATTTTGGATCTTCTTTTCTCAATATAGTCTCAGATTGGGGGATGAATTGAGTCGAATTTAAGTAAGTTTATTTTTCAAAATTTGATAAAAATAAATTATCTGTCGTGAGGCTGTTAAAGGCTACTGAAGACTTTTTCTTCTTAGTGGAAACTTCAAATTGATTTCTTTAAGTTACGGCGTAAATGTATTCAGTATAGCTCGAGCTCAACTGTGTGAAGTTAGCCCCCCCCTCTTTTTTTGAAAAATTAAAAAAGCCAATGCCCAAGTGAGATAACATTTTCAAAAAGTATTCAATTATTTCGCGCGCTGGTTACACATATATTGGTTAAATCGGAACGAGAAATAAATTTACAATATAGCTTCAGGTAATCGAATTTGGGTCTTGTTGCGAATACACACGGTAGCAGTCGGCATCTATTTTCCCAATGGTATCTACTTCGCCGTTTTTACGATTAAACCATTTACAGCGGCACTGCATACAGCCTTTGCCTTATCACGATACCATTTAATTACATAATCTCCAGGAATGCGTCGTTCCAGCATCGCTTTGTGTAATTAAATTTCCTTATTTTTTTTCGAATAATTTATCCCCTATAATTTTCTCTCCCTCGAATACGCTCGTATCTATTCGAGTCGTTTCAGCAAAAAAAAAAAAACGTACAGACTCAGTCGACTCATACCCTTACACCTATTTGCCTAGATTAATCAGCATCCATAAAAATTGCTATCTTTGGAAAGGTCAATTAACATTTCAAGGTCATTGATATGGATCACACGGAATTAAATGAATTTGATAACGTTTTATTTTTTTTAGGCGGTACCCTCCACCACGAGGATTCCTACATCTCGGATTCGAGAGTCTTGGAGTCCTATTTGAGCATCTTGCACCAGCACTCCTTGAACATGTCGCCCAGTGTTCCCAAGCCTATGGATATCCTGGAGAACGAACTGATATCGCGTTGGAAACGCGTGATGTCGTCATTGCCTAGAGGAACCATGGGAACACACTATGGATACACTGTCAGACAACTGGAATACTTGGGTTTGGTTGTGAAGGAGGTACTAGGATGGAAGGAGCATTTGGCCGAGGTGCATATTTAATATGTAATATAGTATAACAGAGGGTACGAGAGAGAGAGAGAGAGAGAGGGAGAGGCGAAAAGAGGGGTAGAGAGAGATTACCATATGGTTAAGAGTAACTCGCGAGTCTCTTAAAGTTGATGGATTTCCTTTTTCACCGAAAATTCCTTGCTTCTCTTGAATATTTTTCTCTTTTTTTTCACTCTTCTTTACTCCTCTCTTTTATACATGTATATCTTTTTCACCATTTTACGGCCATTTATTTCACTCAGTCTCTGGATATCTTATACAATGTTCAATGACGCGTACGCTTAAACATGCTTATACACATAGCTGCGATGCACAGTGAAAATATTAGAAAGAATATTTTTGTTAAAGCAGAAAACGAAGTATAAAGAAATTCTCTTTCGAAATTATCATTCTCGAGGTATACCTCGTTCCATAGTTAATTCGCCTGCGATTTGTATTTTGCTCCAGGGCCCCGAGAACGGTTCCTTTCCGAGTTTCCCGACACCGTCGCACAGCCCTGAGCCCGTTGAGAATCTCCTTTATCTCGTGACTCTGATACTGCGACAGGCGAGGGAGCAGATTTACGCGATAACGGATTGTCGGAACCGGAAACGGGAGCGACGCAAGCTCAAAAGCTACGGACGCAGGAAGAGCAACGCGGCGACCTACTTCGACAGATCCGTCGACGTGCTTCTTGACGTGATAAGACGTGACAGAGAAACTGCCTATTTGGATTTAGAGAGTAACCCTGTTATGGCCAGGACGCTTCTCAAGTGGTTATATTTTGGTAAGTTTGATCACGAAACGGTAAACGTAATATCGTCACACAAAAAAAAAAGAATAATTTGGACGATAAATAAATACCAAATAAATTTTACACCTTACACTTTTTTCTTATGCGTCTTTTTTCATTGAAAAAATTCTAAGAGACAAATTTAACTTGAACATCAACGGACTCGTGTAACTCGAACATCCATACTATTGAGAACGACTGGTCCTGCAGAAAACGAAATAACATAAAGCACCTTAAAGCTGTAAGAATAAGCTACTCGCGTAGAGTCTTGTAACCCGTTGTCAATATCATTTTACCCACTGTGAAACTCCATTAAACTTCCTTGAGATTCTTCGAAACGTTTTCAACTTTTCGGTAAAATAAGTTTTTCAGGACTTCGAAAAGCGCTTACACGGTATCGCATTTCGATTTTGGGATCCTCATGCATTTCCAACGTAATATTATGAATCCTTCAATTAATTTTTCAGGAGCACACTTATTCTTATAGTACACCCCCCGATGATGTCACAGGACTCTGTCGTACAGTTACATACGTATCCTTGCCCGTATTGCGTAACTTGTATATGTTTACTCGAGGGCATATAGATGTCTGTATATACATATATATGCCCTTGGATTAAAATTTATTCACGCGTTATTCAGGCTCCCGTGTCCTCGTGTTCAATATTTTCACATCCTGCATTCTGACCTTGTGGATCTTTCAGCCATGGAAAACGATAAGAAGACCCTCGGTCCAATTCTGCGAGCCTACCTTGGAAATCTCTTTAATTCCTCCCACGAGAATGCCTGGCACGTAGAATCCTGGAGGAAGAGACGGGAGGTCCTCGCGACGGAGATGAGGTCCTTGGCGCTCTTCTGCAAATTGGTTACCGCTCAAGAAGTATCACCCGCGGACGGCATAGTCGAGGCTCTGTCGAAGGGCTGGTCGTGGGCTGAAAATATCACGAGGATGATCGAGAGATCCGATCGAGGACTGAAGCTGGTTTTCGTAACGAGCACAAGAGTGATCAAGTACAACTTGACCTTTACCAACAACAAGGGACTGAGCACCTTCTCGACCTGGAGCAAAGCCAGGAACATTGGTAACGCCCTTAAGAGGAGCAACGTCGCCAGGACCAATATGCTCACCACGTGTACGTTGCATGAACCATCCTACGTAACCGAAGGTTAGTCGGACAATGAGATAATAATTAAATGTAGAGAAATTAAAAAATTAAATATTAATTAAATCACGGGATGGATATACAGATGACATCCACTTGAGCATGTTATCTGTCTGATTCAGAATTACGGACGAAGAATATAATAGTTAGGTAATGTAATAATAATATGACATTTTTTTTAAACCATCCCTTTATCTACCTGAATGATCAATCGAGATCATCCATACGAGTATCCTTTATTTACCCTAATGGCGACTTGTGCCAAGATCAACAGCTACTGACGTTTCTCCTGGACCCAATTTTACGGGATGTTGATTGTCTTCTAATGTGGCACGTACCTTCAAGCCCATAAAACGGTACCTCACTCGAAAAGGGCCTCCACGTGTACGTATCCCATTTATTCTTTCGAAACGGATCTCCACGACCGACATTCTCCGCCTTCGCCACGAGTCCGGGTCCGATGGAATCCTATTCGATAAAGATTTATGCCGCTGTAACACCGTGAGCATCACCCATCCATAGTGATTCCCCATTCGATCGTGACTTTGAATTCAATGCTTCCCTCGATACTGGATATGGAGTGCATATACGTGGTTTTTTCAAATGGACTAGAATTAAAGTGGAATAAAAAGATGGAATTCACGGTGCGATAACAATGTATGAGGTTAAAAGGGGGGGGGGGGGTAGTTTGCAATTTAATATTTGGCAAGAGACGTTTTTGCAAATGAAAAAATACACCGGAAGGTATACAAATATTTAATGTTATTTATTTGAAAAAAATATATATAGGGTGCATAGACAATTTTCAGGCGATCATTCAGGGTTTCAAGGGTCGTAACGTTAATTCAATCAAATTGGCTACAGTCACGTCTTTCAAGCTCTTAGGTCTAGGTCCTCTAAGATTCAAGGACCAGCAGAGCATTTTACATTTTAAATCTGTCGTTTGTCCTGATAGGGGTTGCAGGACACGTCGAGCTGAGGGATGCCAGCCCCTTGACACATGTCGTTTCCTTGGGACGTAGGAAAGGAAGGCAGCGGGGTCCTGGAGGCTTGATTCCGGGCCTGGTCGCTCTCAACAAGTTTAGGGTGAGTTTTTAATTATCTTCGAAAATTCTCTTCCACTGGGCAAACTCGAATAGTTATTTTGATACGGTATTAGCGAACCTACCGAACGCTCTTTTTTTTAACATCCTTTTTTAGTTCTCGCCTTTACAGGGTTTACTATCCACTCGCTTTCCCGAAACTGTCTCTGGTATAAAGTTTAAAGGAATAATTAATAAAATTCTTACAACTTATTATTCTGCTTTAAAATAATATCCTTATCTTTTTATAATTATTTTATACTTCATGAATTCATTATTATTTTCACGTATATATAAAGTATACTGTTATAACTTTTTAACGATAACCCGATCAGTGTTGGGATTTTTTTTCACCACTTAAGTGTGGAGGGGGGGTCAAATCGACTTCGTGTTTAACAAAATTCGAAAATAATCTTCCAAAAGATTCATATGTCATGCATAAGGCTTCTACTGTACGATACAATTTTTAAATAAAATATTTTTCGAAATCATTTTTTATATAAAAGCCCCATCTCCTTGCTTGGTTTCAAAATAGGGAAAATTTGAAATTTCGGCCTGGGTCGAACCCCCCCCCCCCATACTGATGAGCTTAATAACCTGACCAGCAATAACGTCAGAAATGGCTTCACTGCTATTACGTATTAGCTCGCAGGAAAATGGGGCATTTAATGTACAATAGAAGTACAATAGAAGTACAATAGAAGTACAATAGAAGTACAATAGAAGTACAATAGAAGAGTAGACCGTATGTATAGCGCAACATGGTTAGCATAATGATTATTGGAAAACACATACTGTAGAATTGTATTGTCAGCACGGGAGTCCGCCATTTCACACTAGTCGGACTATGTTCGACGGGCGCGTCATGATCAATATAAAAAAAGAAAATAAATTATTTTTCCCAGGAATTCAGTAATGCGCATGCGCAATTGGATATTAAAAAATTAAAGAAAACCAATAAAACCACACTAAATGTTTAGCAGCGTTGCCATTCTTCGTTAGAAACCTATACGTTGCAGCATAATTATCCTTACCCCTCGGAGAAAAGCACTTTGGAAACCGGAAGAAGCCTTGTCGGATTGATCTCGTATCCGCTTTCGGTTAATTAAATCTTCCCGAGTTGAAAATTTTGTTCCTTCGTTATACCTCAAAGTCCCACATTGAATAGAACTTAGAAGGCAGCAGTTGATGATTTATTCCCATGCAATGGAGATTCTCATTTGAGCTTCGAACGTGACACATTTTCGTATCTTCCACTTTGAGATTCAAAAAAAGGACTCTGCGGGAACTTCGTGAAAAAGTCGTTACTTCGGAAAAAAAAGGCATTCTTCGTAACCCGCAATTATTATAATTCCTCTTCGATGAAACTCAAAGCGGCCATCCGTCCAAATTTCCAGCCCGTTTCTGCTGCTTCGCTTCGACGATCCTCTTGTATTCCTATTCCATTTCTGCCGCGTCTTCCTATTCCATTTCTGCCGCGTCTTCCCGTTCAGCACATGAGATTCGTTTCGTCTGCACGCGACGAAGTCAGACGTAATTAGGAGCGATAAAATTTTTGTTAAATAAACTAATTTCTTACTCCTTATGCTTTTAGGGAAAATCGGGTAATTGATATTTCGAGGGTATGCCATAGTAAGGTATTTCCTATTTAAGAAGAAGGTCTTCATAAGGGATGCTGTGGAGCGAGATCGCTGTGATAAGAGTTTATCCTACGGGGTAACTTGGGATCTAACACTATCATCCCTAGGATATCTTAGCCTAACCTTACCAAGGTCTACGGACCTTATAACTTTATAGCACCGAACAAAGGATGCTCGGGATCCCTATCGGGTCTATGGAAGTTTCATGAAAGGGGTGAACAAATTAGGGAGAAGATACTTCTCGTAAAAAGGACCAGGCTGAACGGTAGGAAGAAAGTTTTGGGAGAAAGGATAAGGGAGGGGGTGAGGGGGAGGGTCTGAAGAGGCAGGGGCAGAGCACTCCTTTCATTTTTAAATCCTGATTTATAAATTCCTGTTTTCACGTAGTACGGATACGTAGGATGGATAGAAAGATTAAATAATTTTAGGGAATTTCGTAATATCCATTGATAACATTGATT
>JARQSV010000544.1:45599-61154 GCA_030142285.1 Calameuta idolon | reverse complement strand
CTTGGGCGTGATTAGAAACGTGAAAGCTTATTTCGTTAAGCCAATAGAAGCCCTTTCGTTTGTAATGCATTGGTATCACATAGTCTCAACGTTATGATGAATGTTGAGACAATTAATCTACCTATTTTAAGACAAAAATCTGGCTAAAAGTGGCTCAACATTGAACCCAAGGTAAAGCAAATATAAGCATATTTATTTTCGTTATGTCGACTCTATATTGACAGCTGTTATATATTGGTCCAATATTGAATGTATGATAGAGTTAGTATTTATTTTTCATTAAAAATAAAGGTATTATGTAAATGCTTTAGTGCATACAATATGGAAGATTAGAAAAATTGTTACAAAAAACTATTTATTTAATGAAATACGCGGTAACCATGCTGTCAACGATATCCCAGGCAAAAATTGATATTCAGCCAAATGTTGGCCCTATATTGATAAAATTTGGTCCAAGTTTGACAAGCAGTCTTGGGCCTTTAGTGGCATGATAACACCGACAATATAAGAGCCAATTTCATCTGCTAGTATCGGACTAAAATTTGATGTCAAGCTTGAGCCAAAATTTCTTATAATTTTTGCAATTTTTCACAACAGGGCCAATATTGGTCACCAGACTAGATGTGATGTGCAGAGGCGTTAATACAAGTCTAGCAAAGTTAATCTTCCTCGCTAAGCGTGGAAGTTTATATTCATTTTTGTTTAGAGTAAGTTTTTGAC
Source organism: Calameuta idolon (assembly GCA_030142285.1). Lineage (NCBI taxonomy): Eukaryota > Metazoa > Arthropoda > Insecta > Hymenoptera > Cephidae > Calameuta > Calameuta idolon. Next base: position 60,434 of record JARQSV010000544.1, on the reverse strand, counting down.
TGCCGTCCTATACAGGTCTTATACAGGCCTTTTCCCTTCGATGATCGTAGGATGAGGAATTGCTGTATGGTCTGTTAAATTAAAAAATCTAAAGTTCCCCTTGAAATAATAAAAATATATTGTTACAACCCAATGATAGTGTCACTGATAATAATTAGAAACATCTTATCAAAATGCCGGATGGTCTTACAAGCTATCTTTATAAAAGAATATATCGCGATGCAATCTCACACACTCAACTCCCACGCAGACACGCTGTTGGCGCGTAACGGTAGACGCCGTCACAGCCTCGATGTTTATACTCCGTCCTTCTCACAGCAACTGATCCATCTATCTTTTATAATAACACTTTAACTACACGAAAATATTGTCCGTAGTGGAAATCAATGAACTTCTAAGTATTATCACATTGACTGATAACGTTACGCGTGGAACTCTTTGGGCTCGATACGACTTTATCGACTTACGAACGGCAATATGTATAAATAACAAAACGCGGAACTCCGACGAAAATGATAGCAGCCACACGATGCAATTGCGTTTCCAAGGAGCTACTCCAGCCCGAACTATGCGTTCTGGTGTCTATCTGGAGACTGATTTGTTGTCGCTGTTCCATCCTACTTTCTGCCGAAAGTTGCCGGACAGACGGGGGTAAATCTCACGAATTCCGCAGTCTTACCCGTACGAGTGAATTCTCGAATTTTTTGTGCACACGTTCTAACCGCGTTCGCGGTGCGATAAGACTGGAAGGTATGTAGCTTCCTCACATAATGTCTGCATTTTTTAACTCGCGTGATTCCTTCGTTGCACTTCCGTGTCATATTAATACGCTTCTTTTATTGGCGTATATAGAAAAAAATTTTAAGCCGAATCACGGCACGGCTTAATAGTAACGCTAATTATTATATAGTGAAATGATAATATTGGCATAATACGAGCTAATTTCAGCTGCCAGTATTGGACCAAAATTAGTTACTGAACACGGCCCAAGAATCTCCAATATTATTTGCATAGTCTGGTGGAATAAATTTTACCAATTTTGGGCAAATATTACCTATAGATGTAAAAAATATATTTATTTCAAAACAAATTAATTTCTCCCAATTACGTCATTCTTTTTCTCTTGGAATTCAAAACAACCCAGAAGAATCTAATTTGCTTCGAGTTCAGTCATTTCGCACTTTATCCACGATTATAAATTTCTATCCGAAGTTAGATTGGAACGTTAGTTTTTTTAGATAGCAATCTATCGTTCTCACCACCTGGTTAGTTATCTATCTGGAAGAAAGATACTTGACTTTTTATAATTGAAATATTTAAGTTACAGAGAACTTATCATTATTAAATTTCAAAGTAAATTATTTTTATTATGGCGCATAATTTCTCGGACATAGTTTCAGGCCATTAAAAATAAATTGTGCTCAGTTCTTTGCGTAAATAATCTCGTGCACAGTTACTTGAATGATATACTTATTGGTGACAAATTTTTGGGTGCACAGTTGAGCGATGCATGGTTGGACTTCCTGAACGAAACGAACGTTACCGGGAAAGTATAATAAAAATACTTCCTCGTGTAAAGTCGGTATACTCATTCGTCTAGAATATTTTCGTCGTAGGAAACTTATACATATCTATGTAGAATATCTTTGGGCAGAATTTTTGCGTGATTATTTGTTTTATTGTCATATAATATATACCGTAAGTTCAGATTATTTGAAACTTCATAAAAAATGATTATTATACCAATAAATCAAGAATCAAAATAAAACTTGAGTTTTTTTGAACATGTCGATGTTGATATAAAAGGAATGTGCTCAGTGCATAATGTTTGGGCAAGAAATACGGGAAATAAAATATCGTTGTTGGATACTAAATCTAGTAAGAGGAGTTGTTATAATAAAATTATGCTCAAAGAGAATATATTAATATATAATTCTTTGTAAAATATCGTAATCAATGTGGGAAACTGAAAATCTTCGTAAACAATGATGCACACCGACACTAAAATTTGATTCTTAAGACGTGACAAAATGAAAAGTACACAGTGAAAGATGTAGAATATTCCGAACTTCAAGGAATATTTGTATATTACTACTTTATAATTAAATATGCACACTATGTGATAAATATTTAATATCAATAAAAGAATACCTTTCAAAATTACGTAAACGAGTAAAAGTTGCAACAGAAAAGTTATCCATATTTAATTTAATAACCATAACGAACAAGATTTTGAATAATTAGGTTCTATGATAGTAGTTGCATAAAAATGGTTTTCCATATATGTATTCGGAAGGAACTGTTTGGAAAAACTACACCTGAGAACTGGTCAAAGACTGATCGTACATGTACGTGCGTAATGGAATATGAATAACTATAATGAATTACCTTCATTAGTGGGAGTAACAGCAAGTCATTAAGACAATAAACGATAATTGATCACACTGATAGGCCCTTTAATAGCTCCGCCTTCATTAAAGTACCTGTACACAACGTTTATTCATAAGTAATCAATTCGTCATATCCAACACTATCGAACTTTTAAAAAACAAATCGTGTTCATTTAGGATACATGTGCACAGTATGATTGTACAAACACCATAATAGTCCATTACGGTTATGGAGCTGGTATTAAAGACTGTTTTTCATAATCTTGATACCTAATCCAATAACGAGTTAAGGCTTCAACTAAATCACAGAAGGATCCATGATCCGAAAATACTGCTGCATCTCTTGGTAGATATTTCCACTGTGACATAAGGAATGCCCATGCAACGACAGGCCAATGGCGATGCGGCATCCCCACCATAAAGAGAAAATACTTCCACCATCACAATAAAGCTTAACCAATAAGAGTTTCCGAATATTCGGACCCGCCTACAACCATTTTCAATTAGAGCCAATTAACGAGTCGCCCACCATTAGATCTCAACCTATCAGCTGCCAGCTGGTTCCTAAGGCTGCCGAGGCCGCTGGTCATGTTCACCGAGTAGTGTGAAATATCGCGCCCAAGTGTTACAAGCAAGTTCACACGAAAGTACGAAAGTCCGTAAGAGTTTCTGCGGCTGTCGCAGTTACTTCCTATAGTATACCATAACGGCGTGTAATAATTACTTTGTTTAGGCAACTGTTAGTAGTAGTAATAGCAGCAAGTAGCAAAAGGTGTGCTTGATGATTAAATCGTCTCTAATTGATAAATTCATCAGTGATATATACCGTATACGCGTAAACTGTGTATACCTGAGGGTGTATGCGAGTACCTCGCCAACGTATATGCTTAATAGTAATAATATAATTTTGACGAATTTCACGGATCTTTTTATACTGCCGCCAAGGTGGTGGTGTTATACTTAAGAGTATGCAATCGACTATCGGAAATGCAGGCAGTCCTGGACGCACGGCTTGCTGCGATCGTGATCGCGAGAGACGCATTAATGATGATAATGAGAGAAACGATAGAAATTCGAGCAATTCCAATTCGATACAGCAATGTAACTCTTCTGCGCAGCCATTGTCACTTGCACTTGAGGACAGAGAACTTTGGACCAGGTTTCAGTGCATTACCAACGAGATGATTGTTACAAAAAATGGAAGGTATGTGGGGTTCCGTGCATGCATTTTTATTATTTTTTTTTTCTTATCATCGATGTTTATTAACATAATTTTTGTATCATTGCTTCACATGTACAATTTTTACATCAAAAATATGTTGACTTCTAGTACATAATGCCTCCTTTTTGGCAACGAAGGTAATTTTTTTTTAGATCTATAAATGTAAACGTTACTAAAAGTATAATGTTTTATCCATGAGTATTGACAACCGATCATTATTGAGAGCCTATACCAATTTTTTATTATCAAAATCATTCTACATTCAATATTACGATTCAAGATACTTTGTTATATGGATATAGATAAAGTGGATATAGTAACATTGAGTACCAAATATTCTGTATGTGAAATTTCATAAAGAACACTTTTCGTTATCGACATCTTCAGTTTTCTCGGGATTGAGTGACTGAAAGTGTCTAATAAGTTGTATTTTTTGCATGCAATCTCGGATGCGATATTTAAAAACAATATAATAAATTCTATCTTTTAATGAATCTCTAAGTGAATGATACATTGCAAAATTAATAGCTTGTAAATTAAATACATTGGACATTTTTACATTTACAGTTATGTTTGTATAAATTCTATTTACTGATAGTGATGTAATTTGAATCTATTTTTTATTGCGTAATTTAATTTCGTATCTACTATTCAGAAGAATTTAAATAACTGATTTAACTCTTTTACCGGTAAAGATAAAATTTATGTTGTATACTAATGTAGGTAGTTATATTTGTCAAAAAAAAAATTTATTAATCTTACAAGGAAAATATCCGAGATGCTCCCCCCCCCCCCCGAGATTTTGATGATACATTGTAGGTAAATAGAGTACTTAGAGATAACGGTTAATACTCGGGTTTAAAGGGGTCAGATATGTGAAATACAAAATAATGTTTGTAAGCATGCTTGTAACGACTCAAAATGTGCAGAATCGCATTCTGAATCCAAATATATGATAAACCACCCTGTTACGTCACTTATCCTTGTAACTAGTGGATAAGACATATATCAAAATGATGGGAATTAAATTGGCATGCAAAATGAGATATTAATCACTCATTTCAATAGAATATTTAACATATTTATTTTACAACATCGAGAATATGGCGGGGGGGGGGGAGGGCACTGGCGCACAGAACAATTGGACACAAATGACTTTTTACTGCAGATTCTGTCCACTTTTAAATGAATGGAATAGAGTTAGGTATGAACGATGTCTTATTGGATTATTTTGTACTTGATTTAACATTATTTTACGCTAGATTTGGTTAGGTAAAGTTAGGATAGGGTGGAATGTTCAAATTTCGGAGACTGAGTAGGTTAGTGGATAAATATATCGTCGGTAAGCGAACGAAGCGAGCGAATCCAATTGAATAGAGCATTAAGTGTTTGAAAAGATTCCGTCAGATGAAGATAACTTAGAATATCGATGAATTACTGATGGAATATCCCTCAGGAGGCAGAAATTCGTATTTGTGTCCAACTGGATTTGTGCGCGCCTGGGCATCACCCGGAGAATATTTCCTTGGCATAAATTTCACACCATGTAACGAATGGAATTCATGCAATATAACAACAATATATGAATAAACGTAAAACAGACAGAAGTTGAAAGGTAGGTTATTAATATTATATTTTTCGTAAACAAAATCTAACGCAACATACTAATGACAACATACACTGTCGTCGAAAAGTTTCAGGACAAGGCCTACAACTGCGCTCAAACCTTTTTGCGCCAGTCTTTTTCGAGCAGCATTCGATTAAATCATGTTCACGGTTTGTTTATAGAAAATGCGTTTATCCTCCCTCCCCCGCCTACGATATATTGCCAAAAAACTACAAAAGATGCTAACATTCTCCTCTGGAGGACAAATAAAGACAAAGCATGCAGTGATGGGCTTGAGTCATTTCCAAAGCAGAAGGCCGGTTATTAGTAATAATTTCCAAAATGAATAGAAAGCTTAGTGTATCGGAAATCCAAACGCGGTTCAAAAAAACTCAAAAGAAACAGATATCATTAATTACTGCTAAGGATCGCTTGCACAGAGCTGGCGTTTGGGATAGAGTTTTTACTAAGAAACCAATTTCACATTTAAATAGGAAGAGGGACTTCACTGGGCTCAAATACTGATTCATTCAAGATTAAAAACGAATTTTATAGACTGACGTTTTACTTTCATTTTTCCCATTTTAAACCCTTGTCCAAAAACTTTTCGACGGCAGTGTATATGGGTGTACATAAGATTTGTTTTATGGCTCAAATGACTACAATAATGATATTGTGCGAAGAAGTATTGAAAACACAAATACGGGAGTCGTAAACGTTGACGACTTTTTCTCTATATAACCACTTTTGTATCATACATATTTGAATAAATTAGTAAATCGAGCTGATGAAAACTGAATGGGGGTGAGTGATTGCAAACGAAGAATGTTATCTCTAGCATAAAGATTAAAGTCGGAATAAAATAATCACATCGGAAAAATGTTTAACTGAATTTTTCTGCAGTCAAAATTCGTAAATTTCCAATAGCTGAAGTTGTTCTTGGTGTATGGTCAGGAGTACAGTCTGTGTCTTTTGGACTTACTTTTGTTACAGCTTGTGCACCTTGACCTCTTCAGGAATTGAGTCGTAACACTGCATTATCACCGACAGTAGGGAAGAAAACTTCATGTTCGCAAAAGTCCTCTCGTTACCTTTCCCAATTTTTATATACCGATGTACATATTTTCTGCTCAAAACATACGTTCTCGTATTGTACATGCGGTCCTAATTTTCCAGTTAGCTCATGTAGGACTATAAAGACGGGAGATAGTAACAGACCCGAAGTGGAGATGATAAGTTGAATAGAATAACTTTATGGTATCAAAGACATCAATTGCATCTGAACTTCAACATTTTTTATTCCTTGCACAGTCAATGTTCGACGACTATACAATTCTAAATTAAATCTACTTCGATCGGACTTACAGACGTCATTTTCTCTGCGGAAATGAATTTCCTCTTTACACGATTTTATGGTCCACTCTTTGGATAGGACTGGTTTTACTCGTAAACTATGTTATTTTGTTTATATATGATGCTTCAAAAGTAAATAAATCGACTTTGTGACTGCCTTGAAGTGCCCATCGATAAACATCTGTGTCATGGATCTTACCTTTTTTGTCGTTAACCTCAATAAACTTTTGTAAAGTACGTTCCGACATTCGCTGCAATTTATCTATATAATATCCACCTGCAAATACTTGTTTCTCCCATCTTTTTTTATATTTGTGTTTGACTGTTGCCCTACTTCATTTTTCCCTTTTACCGCATTTTCGATAGTCAACTGCAGTCTTTTTATATTAAAAATCCATCGGTGCGTCTTCGAAGGCATATTTTGATACCTTTGTCTGAATATATTGCTGATGTATTCTTGTCCTGACCTTCCCATTTATTATCGCCAACTGTGTGGGTTTCGGGTATAGTCTGTGACGTTATTTTTACGTCATAAAAAGTCCCGTATTTGTAAGTTCCGTTTTTCGACTTCGGAACGCATTTACGTCCCTTTTTCATAAAAATAACACGTAATCGGCCAGGAATTCCAGGGTCATAGGCTAATTATTGGGCACTAGGCTAATACCAAATTGTACAAATAAATAAATTTTATAAATCACGACCACAACGCCCATATCGAGCTATCCGAACAACCAAACATTATCAAAGGAGGATAAGCAGATCTTACGCCAAAGAACGTGGAGACTTGCCGTACCAATCTGACGACTCGACTCTATATTAGACCCTGCCCGAAAAGGAGTACGGAGGGTCACCCAAAAGGACAGCACCATCGACTTCACCTCACCTTCCGTTTAGTACCGCCGGTATCGATAGTCCATATTATTTGGACTAGTACCGAAGACGAGGAAGTCTCGAGTTCCGCGAGACTCCTTGTGCTGGAGGATCAGCGGACCCCAGAGTGGAGGCACCGTAACTGGCTTGCCGCAGAAGGCAGAAACGACCAGACCTACCGAAGAGATCAGGATCCCAGCCAATATCGTCGAGGACAGGGCGGGAATCTCACGGGACACCCCGAGCTACGGCAACGAGACTGTGACGATGTTGCGCGTGGCTAGCGAGCTTAGGACCAGAATGTCAAACTGTTGCGTTTAGTCCGCGATTGGAATTTCTATTTTACGCCGTCCTTCCGAGTATCGCGTATCGTTGCTCAGTGGAAGACTCCGGCACCTATCGAATATTTTCGAAGTCCGTCTCGCAGGGGTAAGGCGATTGAGCCACAGATGTCACTCTAGTGTTATTTCGTGTTTATTACTAGAGGAATAGTTCCGACGGCATGACTTTTGTAGCGGCGTAGTAATACGAGTATTATAATCCTCCCGAGAATCTTATTGGCTATTTGAGGGCATTACTTTGATTGTTAGTGGGGATGCCAGTCCAGCCCTACAATGAACTTTGCGTGTATTTCATTCTTTTCTGAGTTATCATCGTGGTCGGGTGCGAATTTTGTTTTTTTAGTAGTTTCGCTTATACCTGTAAGAATCTTGTAACGAGTCACGAAAGCTTTTCCATACAACTAACTTTCTTATCGTTGTTCGAGTTTCGCACTTTTCCCAAAGCCTCCGCCTATGGATGATTTCTGTATCGCTAACGTGGAAAAGATTCCGTGTATCGTCTATATTTCTTGTGTAAACTGTTATTTTTTGATTCTGTAATATTTTCTTAGCGCAAAAGTCGCGTGACCCTGGAAACCTAACAGAAGGAATCCGTGAGTTCTCGCTTCTCGAGGACGCGTGTGGTGTAACGTGTTTATATCGCTTCCCGACACCTCACGTATCGTCACGTGTTGTCCCGCTTCACGAGAGCTCACGTACCGATAATCGCAATTTCCGAAAAGGAATTATTTTGCATTTAATTTCGTGTATCTAAATTATTCTCGATATTATTTCTTTGCTTTGTTCTGAAATGTAGACTGTTAATTGTTGAGTTTCTAAATTGTCCTAAATAAGAGGCCACCTGTTACTGTTTTCTATTCCGAGGTTCTCATTCTCCTAAGCAATTCCCTTACCAACATCTAGGCGATCCCTGCCCCTCTACCATCTCGTATAGTCTGTGTTAGTCGCTGGATTACTCTCCGTCCCTTCTGGAATTATCTTGTAGATTTTGCCTCTGGCGCCCAATCGGTCTTTTTCGGTATCGTATTCCGGGGGAACAGAGAATAATTATTTGTGGACGAAAAATCAGCTGTTAGCTACGAACGGCTCGGATATTCTTTCGCGATAGTTCCGTTATAGTTGACCTCATTTTTGTAAAGTAACTTCGTATCGAATAGTTATCGTTTTTAGAATTTTCGTCACAGTGTATATATACAACTTATATATTAGTTGGTTTGATCTTCAGGTATAACAAAATTTTATATTGATGATTTGATGTGAGTCATACGTGTCTAGAATCAATTTAAAAGCACCATTACATAAACTTACGGTTATAATTTTAATACTGCTCCGCATTTGCTTACTCTTTGGCATATTACTTCCTAAGAGTACACAAACTAAGGCACATATAGAACAGCAAATGACTCTGAAAATGAATAGTATTATATATAATTTAATAAAAATGTTGTATTCGATCACAGAAATCGCATCTACTTGAAACATTAAAGTAATCAGTGTTCGAGTTATCATTTTTCATCATTTTTACATTTTTGTTATATATACTTATACGAATAAATGTGCCGCGTGTCAAATGATATCATGTTACATTGTGATAGAACGACTTTAAACAGGCGATTAGTACTTCTGAGTCAGCAACTTAATCTACTGATGTCAGTACCAATTGTAAGGTACTAATATTTTACGGATTTCGTAAGTGCGAGGTGTCAAATTTGCAGACTTGGTGTACTCTTGGCAATTGTCCTTCCTTTATTCGTGATCTTGACCGAACTGCTGTTGTCAAGCGCTCTCACCATCGGTCTCTCGTACCGCAGTCACACACAACAATCACACACACACACACACGCACACATCCACTCACATCAACGTACCCGACGTACCGGTATATCGCACAATATACATACATTCATAGTTATTGAAAAAACGTGCAATTAGCAAATTATGTCAGCAAAAATAAATAATTACGCATGCACATTGCTAAATACAAATGACAATACTAATTTTGTATGTTATGAGGTATAATTTTGAAGATACACTAACAATCTGAATAGTCAATTTGGGTTCAACGATGCCCAGTTAAGTTCGCCCAGAGTAAACCCCGTTGACTGTATAACAGTTTCAAAAATATAAACTAGCTCTTAGACATAAGTATGAATGCACACGCACAAAGTAAGACAAATATAGAGAATCCATCCCAGGTTCTCTAGAAAGAAGTGCTCAGGCTAAATTACAAAAATCAACACGTCCATAAGATACATTCGGTCGGTTGCATTCAGAATATTTATCTAAGAGGTTGTAACGTTCTAGGCTTACAATTAGATGCCATCTTACCTCGTATATCTAGCTTCGCTTTTCTTATTTACGATGATTTTGGACTCCTCCAGTGGCGTATGCAACTTTTGGAAATTGTTGGGCTTGATAACTAGAAATACGTTAACACAATTGTGCCATACAATTTGATAATATAGGAAATGGATAGGAGAAAATATTATGTCTGTACAATCAAGATCTTACTATAATAAACTCTTTAGTAAAATATGAATTTTAGGGGATTCATACCAAAATTTACTATTACTAATACTTTATTGGCAAAGGTAATATGTGGTAAAACAATAGAGATCAATGGAAAACCATTCAAAACCTTTGGTCAAAGATCATTGGCAATTAGCGATTCTTATTACATAACATACCTACTATATGTATACTTGGTACACAACAAACGAATAATAACATCAACTTTAAACTCTATAGCATAATCCATCTGCGGTGCCTACGATATACATGATACATGCAGTAGCTAAAAAAGTATAAGGAAAAGTATTCGAGAGCTATAAAAATTCTTCGGTTAAACAATATTTATTGCTTAGCGTCACTTAAGCAGTTTATGGCTGGCCGAAGAGCCTACCGTCATCCCTGCGGAAATAATGGATTGGCGGCTTCTTTTTTCTTGTAGATGTTTTCTCTTCTGTTACCAGTTTTTCTGTTTCCTTCATGGCAGCTATGGGGATTTATTCAATTATTAGATTTGAGGGATGCCGGCCAAGGTTCTTTATATGATTATTAGGTACCTGTTTCTTATTTCCCAAGTTTATTAGTTTTTAAAATATTGATGTAAGATGCATCAGGAAGCCCTTCGTCAAGCTATTCTATTAAGGGCTCACATACCCCGGCGCGCGCTGAAAACCAAGTAAATTTAGAAAACAATTATAAAATTTATATGGTGAAAAAAATTTAATTGTTGATTCCACATTTTTCTATTTAACTATTCAACTATAAGAAAAAAAAATAATTTTTGTTAATATTAAATTTCTGTTTTATAGGTATAAATGGACTAATGATGAAAACCATGGCGCCTCCTTATCGACATCATAACTTCACAACAAATTATCCAATATGCAAAAATAGAAAAGAATCTTATAAAATAATGTAGTAGTTGTAGTCTGACGTAGGGAATTTTTCTTCAAAAATAAAAAAATTACAGTATTTCAAACTTTAGAAGGCAATGTAAAGAAAAAAATTAGTATTTAATAATTAATAAAAAATTGTCCTACTAAAAAATAAAAAAAAACCTCTCATCAGATTATAGAGAAAATAATTATCAAGATTTAAAAAAAATGGTAAAAATTATTGAAAATTGACTATTATCGTGCCTATTCTTCTAAAAACGTAGTTTTGAGAAAAACGTGTTTAAAGTTTCTGGTAGGCACAACGTGAACTTACGGCTAGTCCTCTATTCCAGCTTCGTACTGTACACCTTCTTCCTCTTGTATCCTCGTGTTTTTATGGTATTCTGCAATCTCTTCTCAATTCTAGCTTCTTTTAGTTAGCATCTTCTTTCGAGAGGGGCGCGGCAGTTAGCCATGTGTCGTTTCAACCCGATGTCCGATCACATTTATTGCTATAACTTTGTAGTGGAGTAGAATTTTCTTAAAATTTTGCACGTATATTTTTTATACAATTACTAAACTAACGCTTTATAAAAACATAATATGTATGCAAAATTTCTACGCATTTTATCAATGGAAAAATTGCATGTAACTCACATTTTCATTTAGAAGTTATTACACAATAAAGAATAATGCAAGTAACAGTGCAGCTTAAAAAAATATTTAAACATACCGTTTGGATCAGAGTTTATTATTACATTCTCATAAATTATTTGATATGTTAATAATTTACAATATTCCATTTCGAGGTTTATTTTTTATTTTATTAATATTACACGACAAACCTCTTTCTTGCTGTACAGTATTATTTGGAGGTTATGATATACTGCCAGCTCATAATAATACTGTACAAAAAACGCGTGCGCTTAAACCACACGGCTGAAGTGAAATTTCTTTTGGGCAATTTAATTAAATTCGTGTTTTGTATTTATTTAATCGATAATCATTATGTATGTTATATAGTTTTACCTGTTAATATGGCGAACTCTTCCGAAATCTCGTACCACTTGTCCTTCTTAGCAACATTTTTAAAGTCACGATGACTTTTGTCGTAGAGAAATTTGATTTATCTAACGATATTGATAATGACCTCGTCTATAGAGTTCGCCATATTGACAGATAATGACAGGTGACAGGTAATGACATTTTATGTATGAAAATATTGGCGGGGCAATTGTTTTTTCACGAAAGCCGTTACGGTGCACGGGACGCAGCATCCAGCATGCCGCGACTCTCACGTTCCGTGCACCGTAACGGCTTACGTGGAAAAAAACAATTGCCCCGTCAATATCTTCATACGTGAAATGTCATTACCTTTCACGGTACTATCGCTATCGCTATCTCGCTCTTTCCGTTCGCCTCAGAGTGATTCAACTTCCGTAACGCTAAGTTTTGGTTTACCCCGTCCGTAAAGAAGTTTCACTTCAAAAATTCGACGTCACCGTGAAGCTCTGCTTTTATCTAGATTTAAGTTCGAAAGTTATTTTTAACTTTTATTTCTTAATGCATTGCAAAGGTTTATTTGCAAGCACTGTTAGAAATATATATTACAGGTATGAATATTGCCGGCTGCAACTATTCGCCCGGGAACTTCATTTTGGTTGCATTAATCGTTAATTTTACATGTATGTATTGTGACGTTATATTAGTCTTCACAAAATCCCGGATTGAAGAACTGTTGTGTCTCTAATTACGGGACGTTGTACCGTCCCTCGAAAAGCATCTCGGAATGTACCGGCCAAGAACTCCAGGGTGCATTATATCCGTAGACTAATTCTTATTGTATCGATATTACATGCGACTTGTATCCGATCAACCACATGCCGACGGAAATTCTGTATCGACACCGAGGAACCAACATCAGTTTCAACCTCATTAGAAGGAAGCCGCCACCCGCCACCCGCCACGTAAGGAAACGTGGAGGATCGAACTTCACCCCATGTCTGATGACTCCCGAATTGAGTAGGGAGTCAAGGAGCTAAGAAGGATCGCCACAGATCATCTCCTCACGTTCCAGTATCATCGGTATCAATGTCCCACGAAGGGCACATCGGTACCATCGATGGAGTAGGGAGCTCTCAGGGCTACCTCGGCGAGTCGTCATGAACCTTCGCCACTTCAACGTCCCTGGAAGGACTTACGTCCCGATTTCTCGTAGTTCGCGCACGGGAAGTATCTTATATTAACGAGGCCGTCCTTCTAATTAGCGTGTAGTATCGTTTACCAGCAGGCTTCTGTCAAAAGAATGTCGCTTTAAGTCCTTCTCGTGAAGGTAAAGAGCCAATAACGAACCGATGTCTTCGGTCAAATCTAACTATTGTATTTATCGTCGAATTAATAATGATTAAAGGCATGCTTCGAATTTGGCGCGTAGCAACGCGATAGGGAAATCCTTGCACCGAGGAAAATCGCCCTCGCGCGGACATTCTTTTGTTAGCCGTCTTAGCCGGGTGCGTGTTCTTTTTTCTTGTGTACAGTTTTTACGGCAAGCGTCTAGCTAGCAAGGAGGACATCTTTTCCACCTTTAAGGCCAGGGTTTTCGGCCTGTATATTCTTTCCGTGATTTCCTCCCGGTTTTGGCCCAGGAGACGTCGCGTGCGATCCGGAAGAAAGGATTCCGTATCTTGACTCAACTATTGTTTTCATTATCGTACATTAACTAGTATCTAAAAATTAATTAGTGATTCTCGGTGACCCTGGAGACTGAGTAAGAATCCGTGAGTAACGCTTCTCGTATCCTTACATCTTGTTTATAGTAACGATATCTTTTGTTCGCGTATAAACGCTTAACGTCTCGTTTTGTTCAAGTTGCGTCGCTTTTCAGAATTCTTATCACTAAATAAACTTTTCTTTTTGTTCTATCTTTTCCTTTCTGTGTAATCTAACTTATTGAGAATTCTGTCGAAAGGCAATCTGACTTTGCTGGGTGCTAGTCTTCATTTTGAGATATTCATATTGTTTCAATTCGGGAACCCTGTTAATTATTTAGTTATTCTCTCATTGTAAAATACGCGTTCCGATCCACCGCTCAACCAATTACTGTCGAATTCAGTTGCGTAATTCGCCCTGACTATTGGGAGGTCGGTCCGACTAGTTTGCGATTCCGTTATATCGACGTATTGTGGCAGAGAGATCGAACTGTAATATTTTCTTGAAACTCTTCGTCTGTACGACATTCCATCAAGAGACGGTGATATCGGTAATCACGCCTGTATCATTAGAATCGTCACGTATCCCATTAGGGATCCTGTCTGGCGTGACTTGGCCGTATCTAGTATTATTATTTTCGCTTTGTTCTCTATCGTATACTAAAATGTTGGAAAGTCCCGAATAAAGGGCATATTTGTTACTGTTAACTTCTTGATTCTCAATCTGAGTTTATTTAACACCAGTGCGTTCCCTGCCCCTCTACCTGCCGATTTAAGCTAGCTAGCTGGATCCTATCTCCTATCCCCCAGCACTACCTTCTTGTTTCGTGGGACTACGGAGTGCCTGGCGCCCATAGGCTATCATGATCCCAACTCGCGGAGTTTCGCTTTTTCTCGTCAGGCAGATTCTGGAGGTGTCGTCTGCGGTTTGTGACGCAAAGGGGTTATATGTACATGTATAT
>JARQSV010000544.1:18495-40256 GCA_030142285.1 Calameuta idolon | reverse complement strand
AGATGATCCGAAGCTAAGCGGCACACTTCTCAAAAATGAATCTATCCCTTCGTCCGTCCACGTGGATATCAATCTCTTTGTATGATTTGATTATGTTACTGATGCGAAATATATCGTTAAAATAGTCACCTATGGAGAAAAATAGCAAAAGAAATTCCAAAGGTATTAAAGTATTTCTTAAGAAATAATCCTATATAATGGATTAGATTTTACTTGTTGTTTAGCTATAATTTGGCTTTAGTTTGTCAGAGATGTTGATGTCTCAATGTCCGACAAGCGACTAAAGTTTCGGGACGAAGAGTGACCGAATCTATTGACCAACGTATTAACCGTACTAATAACATGTGGTTTCTTACAAACGCGTTTTCCCGCAAAAGAGCAAAAGCACGTCAATTGTAATTTTACTTCCCCTTTCAAATAGTACGTGTTTCATTAAACTCCATTTGTAAGTTTTTTAAATAGGGTGAAAAAAAGAATAATCGAGGGGTGATTTGCCCCCACAAGAGATAATTTTTTTAATCTCTAAGTGTACTTTTCATTACTCGTAATAAGAAACATTTTAGTTTTTGTTTCATTGAAATCGGTCGACCCCTTCTAGGTGAAACTGCATTATGATCCCTCGACATGCCGAACTTTGGGGGATGATTTCACCACCTAAAACCGTTCTTTCGCCGATGAAACAAAATACGTGTCTCTTAGTTTTTCAAGCGCTGCAACATAACTGAGTTTCACCAAAATCGGAGGGGGACACTAAAGTGATGTTCCTTGTGAGACATTACAGGTGGGCGAACAAAAAGAAAGAGAGATCACCACAAACAAAGAACGAGAACGGTACAGACAGTAATGCTGAACGGGATACCCAGAAATGAAGTGCCTAAAGAGGATTTTAGTATAGCGCCGCGAAAACCGCAGACGCCAGGACTCCTACCAGCTACCTTCCCCGTCCCCTCACCAAACTCACCGCCAAGATGATTCGGTCAATGCACTAACCCAAAGAGGATTCCGCGATCGAAGACTTATCACCAGAAATCTATTGGGCAATCGGATGCAACAGCCCCAATCTCGCCGTAAAACGTATCCAAATTCCCGAAAACTTCCTGAAAATTCACCCAATCCCCTCCAAATTCAAAGTCTTCCTTATGAACAGAGACACTGATCGTCGACAATTGCTAATCAATCCTCTGGTAGAGCAGTCTGCCTTCTGAAGTCTTGAGCTGATCGTCCGCGCCAGTCCAATATTATGCCGATCAAATACCTCAGGACCTATTTTGCTGTAGCTTACCTTAGGGCCAAGTAAAAGTGCATCATCTCAGTACCGAGCGTCCACACGAAAAGAACTCCACTCTTGGCATTTCGGTTAACTCTATGAAGCATATATTTTTCCTCACAAACATTTGATTTAGAATTTGAGACTCGAAGGTTTCTGGGGCCGCTGATTCCGAATCTGAACTCAGAATTTGGAAATTCAAGATGACGGATCCAATATGGCGGACAAGAATGCAAAAGTCGTTTGATGAAGGTGGAAGTTGGCACTCAGGGGTTTTTGGGGTCGCTGATTACGAATCCACTGTCAGCTTTCCGAAATACAAGATGGCGGATTCAAATATAGCGGGCCAAAATGCAGAAAAGCGTTTGATGAAAGTAAAAGTTGTTTTGTTAGAAATTCAGCGTAACGGAAGCAACATATTGAGCAGCTTCGTGGTTTTAGTAAATCCAGTAAAATCTCCGGTTTTTGTTTGCCATAGTGCATGCGTAGTATCTGTTTAAAATATTATTTGGAAGATAATGAGAAAGAATACAAATTATTTCACAGGAACAAGTAAGTACTCAAAATATGAAAATCACTGCAGGTCAAAGTATCGAATGAACAAAATTTTGAAACCGGTTGAAAGATAACAGGCTCTAGATATTAAATTGTGTTTATAATTTGTTTAAACAAAATTAGGATAATACTAATAAAAAGTTATGTGTTTCTATAGTAATTTTTCACCGAATAGCACTATTAATTTAAAAGGATGCATAGTTAATAACTTGTATGAACAACTATTGTTTAAACAAATTTAAAGAAAGAAAAACACGTTTATCTTACACTAGAGTAGGCCTTAATGGGTTAATATATATCAACAGGTTAGTACGTAAGATAATTTTACATTTTTGTAAAAAAATTTTTGTATGTTAGAGAAACTTAAACCTGAAATTTAATTCTGCTAAATTAAGATAGGTACTACAGTATTAGAAGCGCACAATAATATTACTTATCCAACTACAAAAGCTAACAAACGTTGAAGCTCCTTTTTTGCATCTGTATCATAAAATCATCAGCACTGTCCATCCATATCTTCTTTGCATATTTTCAGTACATCATACCAATACTTTCCATAAACATACCTTAGACATGAAACTTACTTCAGCAATATTCCCTTCTGGTTCTTCATTATCAGCATCAGTGCACTCTGCAACCATAATCCAAGAATGTTGCAACAAACTGCAAAATCTTTATCAAAATCTCCTTCGATACCCTCGTCAACGCTTACTTCCTATTCTAATTACTGGCTAACAAGCAATTCAGCAATTTTGTATTTTCTTATGCTTCTTCAATGGATGGTGTTTCAAGCATTCAAAAACATCTCGTAATGACACCTGACACATGACTGGATCAATTAAATGTTACATAAAGTTTGAGACTGGATCAGGGTAGACTATTGGCGCATGCTTATTAATTCTTATCATTTAAAGTAAATAAGTCATAAAAAGCAGCTCGTGTGTATAAGATTTATCTTAATATAATCTAAAACTAGAAAATATATAAACACTGAACTTCTCATACAAAAGAATAGGATAAAAAATAGTATATAATAGGAATGTTTGAGACTGGACCTCCGTACTAGAGGATTAACTGAATAAATTGTTACGTAGTAAAAATTATATTTCAACAATTTTCATATTACCGATTATTCTGTCAATGTACAGCGGTATGCAATTACAATTCCACAATAAGAAACGCGATAGCATTCCATAAGCAACATCCTCGAGATTCAAAATATTTGAAAGCAATATTTCTTTAATAACAAACCAAAATTACCAAACCAATATATATATATATGTACTGCGTATTTCTCTCTCGCAATACCTACAAATTCTAGATCGAAGAACATCAAATGTACAAAGGTTATTATATCACACAGAAAGCAGAACGATCTCTGCGTTAGACTTTCCGTAACTTAATGCACATTCTTCTTAACTTTAAATTACAAATGCGCTTGCCACTATACCTATCAGCGCCTAACATTAGAGCTGCATGAAATAAATTACTTCCGTTTGTCTATTAAGAAGAAATTTTAGGATTAAAGCCTTTTCACTTTGAAACTCATTTCCATTAGCCAGGAATTCTTTCTACCCCATCGGCCTTCTCTATATGTAGATGATTCGTGATGACACTAGAGAACAAGGACAGTGAAGCACCGGTTAGTCGTAGGCTAGATCACTCACGTGTCACTATTTAACACAGCAGCCAGCTGCCATAAAAATGCTGTCACGGTTATGATTTCGTTTACGCAACAGGAACTATATATCTCTTCGTAATCAAACAGGATGCAGAAGCGCACACGCGTACTATGCACGCAAATATTTCTTTATATTTCAGTAGTTTCAGTAGTTTCAGTAGTTTCAGTAGTTTCAGTAGTTTCAGTAGTTCAGGTGTATCATGTACGTCGTCCAAGTGATTTTGAACAGAATCGCTCATCTAGGTATCCGGGTATCTGTAAATAATAATTAATTTATTAACATTGCATAGTTCATTTCTATGAATCAGTCGCCAATAAATAAATAAAGAATTAAATGCAAGTTAAATCGCTGTAAGCAAATATTAATTAATGTTACATAGTTTTTTCATATGAATCAATCAAAATAAAGAAATTAGAAAATTAAATGCAATTGGGATGGTTCATATAAATCAGATTTTTTGCTAATCATATAAAATGTCAGTTTCTCACTTCATTTACGGAATTCGAGTAACAGTACGATAAGATTAACAAATAAGAGATCAAAAGAACATTATGCACCGCACCATTATATTAACCCTTTCAAGCACAGTGGTAATCCACGTTACCAACTCAACTTCTATGAATTTTGGCTATTTAATTTTTCGATAACGCACTTAGATCGTTTTTTTTGCACTTTTAAGGTATCTTAGCAATGATAGAATGTAAAATAATGTTAAATAATCATAATTGTTTATTCTAAAAATTTTGTGAATAAACAAATATGAAAAAACAGCGATTTTTTCGGAAAATTCATTATTGACAGTTTTTTAAAATTATTTCTTAAAATTTGGTAGAAAAGGGTTTTTGAGGTCGCTGTTTACGAATCCGCGATCAGATTTGCAAAATTCAAGATGGCGGGCCAAAATACAAAAACTTTCTGCAATAAAATTTGGTACTTTGGGGCTTTTGAGATCGCTGATTACAAATCAGAACTAAAAATTCTAGGGATTCTCGAGGTTGCTGTTACGAATCCGTGGTATACATTCCATACTTTTCACATTTCACATTTTGAATTTTGAAAATCTGATAACGGATTCGTAATCAGCGACCCCAAAAACCTGTGTATACCCAAAATGTATGCTTCAAAGGGTTAACTTACACTTCGATTGGATTCGATCTTGATAAATTATGTAATCATCGAATTATTAGTAAGAGGAGCTCGGTCAAGTCCGAGTCGTACCTCGTGATCAGGATTCAGTACCAATAAAACTAGAACTGTATGTCTGGGAACGCAACGTGAAGCTACTGCACGAGAGCCTAGCACAATATTTTATCATTTGTTTTTTAATAATGTTGTCGACATAGTTACGTCGAATGTGGTAAAAAAAGAAGTAATTATACCGTAGTAGCTCTAAAAGAGAAACAAATATTAACTGCATACAAAATTTGTTAACTGTTTTTGCATAGTCTCCGCATTATTTTACGTTTTGTCAAATTTTGTACGATTTTTCATATCGATGTTTTTGGAGATAAAGCGAAGGACACAAGTATATGACACAAACGCAGACAAACAGACACCATGATGATCCATAAGTTATTCGTTTTCTCCTTTTGGTACGAAACTCTAAAAATGCACTTTAAATACGTAAAAGAAATTGAAGTAGAATTCATTACACAATTTAGAAACGAATGACGAATTATTTAATCCAATAACGTGCCATTAATGATTGTGTAACTCTGAACGAACTAACTTGTAACTAAACTATTTTTATGATTCCGAAAAATAATATCCGTCATACAAGGTTCCAACGCCTGTATGATATAAACGGTATAACACGATACAATTTACGTGCAAAATGACCTTTGGACCTTGAAATTAAAAGTTATCACGAGTTGAGTTTATTACTTATTGATTAGTGAAATATATTTTTAAAAGTGGATAAAGATTTTCATGGACATTCAACACTAACCAGGCCAGATCGCAATGAATCAATAAGTATCAATACTTACAATTGGTAACGAATTCTTACAAATATTAATTCTCAAATAAAGCTTATTTTTCGTATAATAAAAAGTTATTCGACATAACAAACAGAACTTGATAACAATCATATTGATAAATTGCTTAAGAGGCATGTAACTGTAGTAACAACTGTTAAAAACTATTAATTACAATTTATATCCAAATTCCAGATTAATAAATTCCAAATTAATTAAAGCGTTTTCTATACGAAATATCCAGCTCACAAGCAACTTAGCTAGTTCACAAGTCTGAACCAGTTGAAATTTTATGGTATAATGGTGTCAGTGATAAACAAACGTCTGAAGGAAGAAGAAATACGTGCTACCATCTATATACTGTATGCCTTACTCAAGACAATCTTCAAGAATGACATCACTACAGCTGTTATCAAGCAATTCATTTGAAAAATGATCTAATATGACTTTACGCAAGCTAAGATTTCTGTACAGTTTATTATATCTTAAAGCCAATTTAGTATTTCTGTATTCTCTTGAAAAACCATTGCAAGCAACATCCTGCAGTACTATACAATTTGATGGTAACATATATTTTTTCATTTGATCCCATTTATAATCATTTCATTCTTATTTATACACTATTTTTGCAAGTTTACTTCTATTTTTGAAGTGTTTGCATAACAGCCTCATAAAATATCTTTATTGACTTTCCAGTGAGAATAGATAATGTCAACTTTAACTAGCTCTAATGTGCAATTGTTCATATTTCAATGATGTAATACTGTACATGATTATGTCAATGACAAACATCAAAAAGTTTCTATATCTTTGAAAGACTTAAGTTTATTTTATAGAAAAACATGATTGGAGCCAACCTATAATCACTTAACCTGAAATATACAATAATTTCCAATATTCCAAACAAATCTGAGTCGTTACTAATTGACAAATAAATAAAGTAGCTTCTATTGAATTGAAATATATGTCGATATTGGAACAACTACATTGCACTATTATTGAAGTCCTAAAATAATCAACAGTCACTTTATATCCCTCAATGATATGGGAAAGTCAAATGTCATGTTAAGCAATAACTAACAAAAGAAACAAATGTATAGAAATGATATATCTTGATGAAAATTTCAATCACTGATGATGACTCTGTCTTAGGCTAAAAGTAATCTGCTAACAAACCTGTTGAAAACAGTTTTTTTCTTTAGGCAAGGAATACAGCTATTGGAAAAAGTAAATGAAATTCGAGATTCATGTGAAAAAATAAAAATACCCAATATTAACCCTTACTCTGTACTGATAGGTTATTTTTCTCCCAATTAATTCTAAAAGTATCGATTCCTCGAAAACTAATGGTCGAGGAACGGCATCTGATCTCCCTAAAGGAATTACTTTACAACTCTATCGTTCCAATCTTTATGTTTAAGAATCAAAGAAGGTATATGGGTTTTTTTTTCAATTTTTTAAAATACTTTTGCGCCATCGGAAAATGCGTCGAACATAATTGACCTATCTTTAGGATGTAAGGGTATAAAAATAACAATATGGAATAAGGATTAATAAACAAGTTTAAGTATGAAATAATGTATGTTAAATAAAAAAGTTAGATGAATGCAAGGTTTGTTAGAGGCTTACAACCTTTCAAGTTCATTTTAAAAAGAATCACAACAAAGTTGCTACTGGCGTGATCGCAACACGTGACTTTCTCATCACGATTGTTACTGGCATCACGTTTCGATTATGAAATTACTTGATTTTAAGAATTGAGTGATGTAGAATCGAAATAGAAAATTCTCTTAGTTTAGTCAGTTTTTTATCGAGTTGTATCTATTGTATCTACGTCTAGATATTGACGTATACTGCAAAGACTTTTCTATTGGCTCTCATAAAACTGGTAAAAAAAAGATCTGTACATTGCAGACTAGAGCATAGTAATCAAAATCGGGGAGTCGATTTTTTTTTTTGAATTGCAATACTTCTTACGTACTTTGTATGCGATGAGAAAGTAAAAACTCATTCCAAGGTTACTCATTCAGCAAAACGTATGTGACCATCTCTATTGTACAAGAAAATTTTAAACCTTTTAAATAAACAGAGGGGCTATTTTAAAGACTTTACATGCCTGTATATTAACTACTTCGAAGACCATAAAGCAACACCACACTGAATTTACAAAATTTCTCCACTGCCAGGCACTAGGACTTCTGTGCTGGGCATGGTAACAATGGCTAGGATAGATTAAGATAGCTTAGAATTTCAATACAAGGCTTAAAGTTTTTAGAAAAAAAAAAATTATAGTTTCCCCTAGAGACTAGAACCAGTTTTATGCGGTCAATATAGCCTTTCTGTGCAGTTATATATATATTCAATATTTTTATTATAAGAAAGTCCAGTATTCTGGGTAATTTTTCAGGAACTAGGAATAATTCAGGATAACATTAAAACACTAACTACACGTAGAGGATCAGGTGTTTTATTGTGATGCAATTAGAAACTAATTTCTTTTCGTCACTGTTTGGACTGTAGGAATAAGTAAAAAAAAAAAGCTAATTAGTTATCTACATGGCCTTTGCATTAGCTTCTACCTTTGGTCTTGGCCGGTGAGTGTCCACCGCGTCGATAGGCAACCTGATCTGCTCTACCTTGCACCCATATGCTACTGGTGTCAACTTCATTATTGTGTGTAGTGGCACTTGAAGGTACGGTAGCTCATCTGAAAATTTCACATAGCAGGCACAATATAATCAAAACGTAATCAGTTGTCATGAATTTAAATCAATTGAACTATTTCTAACATGTTATCAGATGGAATTGCCAGTATTTTAAGAACAATAGATATTCCTCCAATATACAATATGTATAAATATAACAAGTTTTACACCTAATGAGCAAATTTAAGTATTCTTGTTATTTGCACTTTTCATATTTACATAAATGTGATACAATTGTAAGAGTAAGCCAAGCATTTGATAGAAAATATTAATCTATGTATATTGCATCTTATAATCTTAAGAAATCTAGTTTGATCATACAATATTATATTAATAGGAAACGTCACCGCGATGCAGTATAAGAATAAGCAATAGGAGATAAAAAAAGACAAATTGGACAAAGAGCAACTTCTATAAACTTCACTAATGATAACAGATATTATAATGAGATACCTTACTTACCAGAACTTTTATCTAGAAAATATGCAAGTAGACACCGAAGAACAGCCTGATGGCTGACAACTAGAACATTACCCTGACGTTCAAGTTCCATTATAACTGGCTCTAATCGGGCCACTAGATCCTCATAGCTTTCTCCTCTTGGATAACGATATGAGAATTTATTTTGATCTCGTGCTGCAAAATCAGTTGGATATTTCGAGGCTATCTCCTCGTATGTCATCTCTTCGCAAATGCCCTGAGCATAAACATAATTTGTGTTTAAAATAATAAAATATAATGCAAAGATGATAAATATTTAAATAGACAGTTTATAGAACAATTGTAGGATCAGCTAGAGAGTATAAGCTATAGAATATAAAAAGTATATGATAGATCCTTTTGATGCATATAACTCACAGCATCAATTTCGTTTAGAGCCTTCCATCTTTCTTGAGGAGCCTTTACATCAGTGGTTGTTTGTATGGTCCTCTTAAGCCAGCTAGTCCATACCCTAAGACCCTGTATATCTTGCTGGGCTATGTATTCTGCTAAGGCATTTGCATAAGTATGACCTCGTTCACTAAGATCAGAATCACCTCCGATCCTTCCTTCGAGATTCATCAGACTCTCACCATGCCTTGTGAGATATATTGTTCTTGGTACAATGTGTATATTCATCAAATAATAAACTATTCTACTCTGTATGTGGCCTTCATGTTTATGAACCAAAACTTTTTCTCCTGTATTATAAATTTTCATAAAGCTCAAATCAGCTTCATAATTTTCATCAAGAGGCTGATACTTTTCCTGATAATGTTCAATGCGTTGCATAAAATCTGCCAAGACCTCTTCCTTATTCATATTAGTATAATCTGGACTACTGACTTTAACCTAAAACATTAGAATGACACTGTTACCTATCCACATACCAAATTGAAAAAAATTATGAAACAAAATAAATAAAATTATAAAAACTATAGATCAAAGTAAAATCTGTACCTCCATGATGTTCTGTTCAACAATCTCTGGATCATTGCAAACAGACTCTACAAAGAAGAGTTTAAAATCCATTTTTCGTACTACTATGTCATGAATCATTTCCCGCCTTTCAATTGTAGAATTGGTAGCATCAAAAACTGCAACTTCTCCCTCTCCATTTTCTAACCACTGGCATACATCAGTAAGTGCATCCATAGCACATTGATTACGTATTGCCATGGCCTTGATATTGTCAGGGCGAAAGAACTCATGGCATTGATATGCAGTAGTAGCATGCCTCCTATATTCGCCCAGGTTAAATACCTTAGTGTTGATTCCAATCCAATTCAGGTAGCGGCAAAGCTTTTTTGATATATAGGTCTTGCCACGAGCTGGCAAACCCACCATAGCTATCACATGTGGTTTGTTTACATAGTTGGCTCGCTCTCCTACAACAAATAACAACAAAACTTAAATTATTATAATTGCAGCAAGTATCAATCATTTTACTAATTGTAAGTCTAGATAAATTCTTGTTAATGTATAGGGACATGGAATGCCTCATTCTTAAAATTTACGCATTTGCTCTTAACTCACATTCTAGTTTTTTTAATATGAATAACACTAAACATTCTCGTCAACATTCTACCACAGCATTTTTCAGGTTAACTTCACGCGTAGACAGTGGCGCCTGGTGACCAATCTATACGGCACAAGCGGTAACTATTTTTTTTTTTTTTTTTTTTTTTTTTTTTTAATAAAACAAATTACGCGTGTTACACTTTTGCCTAAAAAGTGCAATACAGTGGAGTCAGGTTATTACGATTCTGCTTATAACCAGCGATCTACTCGCATCCCACTTGCCCCCTTTAAGTTTAATTAGAGTATAAATACATTCCTACATATTTTCATTTTTGCTTATTAGGTCGTCCGTTTAGTACGACGTCACTTCCCTGACCCTTGAATGTCCGTTATAAACGGAATCCACTTTGTTACTACTGTTCAGACTTATCAGTTTGAGTAGAATAAGTTATTGCACGTTACTTTCTAGATTTATAGCCTTAATAACTTTGACATGAAACATGTAATGACTTTGTTAAAAAAATACGAAGTTAGCATTTTTTATTTCCTAACAATTAATACGAATGGGGAACTGGACTAATTTTGTTTTTTTCGTTTTTCATGATTGTGGTACTATAAAAATCATGAATACTCAAGTCTTAGGCAAATAATATGCTTATATTTGTTAAAAAAAAATGATATTAAAAATCATGTTGCACAAATAGCAGTTCAAACGCCCTGTCGAGTCATGTGACAAAATGACCGTAGATATTATCTCAACCATCGTGCATAGGTTACCAATGATTACCGATAACACTTCTCATGTGGTGTGATAGGTTATATTATAAAAAGGTAAGCACTCGTCAGCTGGAATACGGGCATTCCTGATAGAGTATAAAATAAACTCCATATAAGGAGATAAGGTTGTGACGTCACGATCAATCACAAAATGTTTTGGCTCCCGCACTTTATAAGCGCGTGGTCAGAACGGTAAAAATGTTTGGGCTGCTGTCTGCAGATAGCCATCCGCAAAGGGTTAACATCGATTTTGCTAATATTTAAGTGATAAATCAATTATCTAATCAGCGTTCTGGCATTCTACGATCATATTCTAGTAAATTACTTAGAGAATTTTTGAATTCCCGTCACAGCCCAGTTCCCCATTGTTCAATGTAATTTCCCATGTCCTGACTATTTACCCACGTATTGCGACGAATCGTCCTAATTAACATGTCATTATCAAAATATAATTTTAGTTTGAGAGGCGTACGCAGATCGTTGAAATTTGATCTACTATAAAACATGGTTGTGGCGACAGTTGAGTCTGCGTAGTCGCCGATTAAAAGCCAAGTTAAAGGAGGGAAGTTATCCTGTCAATATTTTAATAATTGCGCAATGCGTGAACATCCGTCCGTACTAACATGAATTAGCTCTCGTTAACAGCCAGTATCCACGTGATTTTTAATCGATTCAGGTTCAGCCTGCTGATTTTTGATAACGAATCAATCCTAGTGCGACGTGCAAGGCGTTACTACACGTCTAACAAAGTTAATCTCCCGCGCTAAGCATGAAAGTTTATATTTATTTTTGTTTAGGGTAAGTTTCTGACTGCCGTCCTATACAGGCTCGATCAAATCAAAAGATCCGAAGTTCCCCTTGAACTATTACAAATATACTGTTTCAACCGAAATGTTACTGATAGGTGATAATCATTCGAAACAAAGTTATAAAAGATGCCGGATGGATCATAAAGGAAGATATCGCGATGCCGTCTTCGCACTCACTTTCACTAATTCGCACGCACACGTACGTATGCTATCGGCATGAAACTGTGGACGCCGTCACGGCCTCGATGTTGGCACTCTGTCCTCCTCACGGCGATCGGTCCACCAATCTTTTATAATAATATTTAAACTACACGACAATACTGGTGGAGGGGGGGGGGGGGCTTATAACTAATCTCACATCGACTGATAACACTACACGTGCAACTCTTTGGGCTCGATACGACTTTTCCAGCTTATAAACGGCGATATGTATAAATAACAGAGCGTGAGAATTATAGCCGCCGGTACTTTCTGCCGGAAATTGGTGAACAGGCGGGAACAAATCTCATGAATTCAGCGGTTTTACCCGTGCGAGTGAATCCTGGAATTTTTGGTTCGCTCGTTCTGGGCACGTTCATGGTGCGATGAGACCAGAAGGAAGCTTCCTCGCTTGATGTCGCGGTCCGTATTTATGGACTCACGTGATTCCTTTGTTACATTACCGTGTATTATTGATATTCTTCTTTTATTTGCATATATGAGAACAAGTTGACCCCTAAATCACGGCACGCGACACTAGCATTATGTAAAATTTACGTAGATCTTCCTATCAACGTCCTGAATTCATCGACAATT
The DNA here is from genome assembly GCA_030142285.1 of Calameuta idolon. NCBI lineage: Eukaryota > Metazoa > Arthropoda > Insecta > Hymenoptera > Cephidae > Calameuta > Calameuta idolon. The sequence goes on along the minus strand of JARQSV010000544.1, from coordinate 27,689 downwards.
AATCGGTCTTGCAATTTAAGACAAGTTAATTCGGTACTGTCACAGAGCTTAAAATAATTTATGATTCTGTGGTGACTTACGAATGATATACACAGATGAACAAAAGAAAAAAAATACTTCCTTCTTCTCTCATTTATCCCTCCCACATACGTGTTGAGGCCTAAAAGATTTGAGATCTTTCGTTTTTCACGCCACCACTACAATATTTTTTGCTATTATTTATTTATTAATTCGTAATGAATTTGAGTGGCAAAATGAATTAGTTCTCTTATTGTTAGCCATATGCATAAATGACATCGAGTCGCCGATCGACGGTGACAGCACATCTGACGATGTGCAGGCAATTCATGCAAAGCTCAGCTTTAGCGTTACCCATATAAAGTTGGATATTTTTAATTTCGACCGTTTAAGGAATATTTAGAGAAAATCTAGGAAAAATAACGCTCCGATGTTTGAAATACTCTTATGCAATTCTGACGTTCGGATACTGGAAAGGCACTTTGACTATCTTGCCGCAGAAATTGCCATGATTCCATTACAAGATCGAACTTATTCTCGCGTCCATCGATAATATTTTCATGTGAAAGACTTGAGTGATTCGAATTTTTCAAACCTTAAAGGGCCGGCATATTTCTGACGGGATCATGTAGATTTCACGGTAGAAAGTTATAGACACGATTAATGGATAACTTTCGTGAAAATATTGAGCCAATTTAGAGACAACATCCTCTGGTCTTGTAAGGGTTAACCGAGACACTTAATCTCTGAAAGCCGTTTAGTCTTTTGCACATATTTTTTATTTGTTTGAAACGCAAACAGGAACTTTTTCCATATACCTCCGTATTAACTTTTCATTTTTAAAACGACAATTACTCATTTAAAGCTCCGTAAACGAGCCTGAGATTTTTTAATACGATACTACGTGGGTAAAATTGTACAGAAGGACGGGAGATATTTCTATCGTATGTTTTAACAGCTCCAAGTCACCGCGATTCGCTCAAATGAGTGTTTTACTCAATTCGCAATAAATCGTAATTAAAAAGTTGAAAAATAAAATGATAAAAACCAATCTATTAAATTAAAAAAAATTGTCTCCATCCTTTTCCATCAGCCAATATACGACTATTAAAAATGTATCAAGAGACATCTAGATGAATCACAAAATAACATATTATTCAACAATCACAATGCCCGCCAATAAACCGTAATTTTCGCACAATATAAAAAAGTTTGAGAAAACATCTTTACCTGCGCATACGAAAAATAAGCGATTAATTTGAAAAAAAAATTAACAAACCAAATTTCCCAAAAACTCATTTTATTCCTCGTTTCGCACGATATCACAATTCAAAGCCAATGACAATTTCAATTCAATCAACGCGAAAGAATTATTTATACAAAGTACCTCAACCCTCGTTCACTCCTCATGGTTCACAGGAAGACCCCCAACGATTCTCACGAAATTTCACTCTTCACAAAATTACCTTTGCTTTTTCAAAATACATTTATTTTAAAAATCATTAATGTTGCGCGTACGCAAAACCACTTCCTCAGTGACGTACAAGATTAAAAAAGCACAAGTATAAAGAATAATTTTTCATCAAGTTAAAATACACGAGCGGAATCTCCCGCAGTTCAATTCACAGACCCTCGATAGTTATTACAATATATGATCATAATTAAATATCTGTAACCAGCGAGAGTTAAAGACTTACTGAAAAAGCACCGAAGTCTCTCCAATTGTGACACCATTGCGATGAAAAGTAATCTAACACGGCAACCTTTGACTCAATACGAATATTAAAGCGTCAACGTCTGTCTGTCTATCTTAACAGATATAAAAATGATAAGGAATCTAGCAGATGCAATTAAGAACATTGAGGGTCCAATCACACTCGACAAACGCGCGTTATAACGCGGACTGGCTACCAATGGTATAACTCGGCCCAGAGGAATTGACATTGCGCTATTGGCCGAGAGTTGCGTTCGAACGTGCGTTTGACGAGTGTGACGAGTGTGACGAGTGTGACGAGTGTGACGAGTGTGACGAGTGTGACGAGTGTGACTGGGCCCTGATGCACCGCAACGGCACACATTTCCCCCTGTTATGCCCTATGCCGTTTCAAATCTCTTTCCTCTTACTTCAAGAACTAATATCCTAACTAGTATTGGACACGACATGAGAAATAATTAACACTAAACATACCGACAATTTTTTATAAACGTATTTCTGGCTTTAAAACGGCCAAATGACCGGTCGATGGTACGTTTAGTGTTAATAAAAGTTTTTTTTGTTCGCCAATCAAGACAAGAATTGGTACAGAATGATAATAAATTGTGGGTATGTTGATAGATATAATCGCTCATTGCTTAATCTTAGATTTTCTCAATTAATCAAACAACAAATTGAGGGGAGAGAGGGGACTGATAACTTTTGCGCAGCTCAAACAACTATGACAATAGTCAGTAAGAACTGGAATCAGTACTAAAATCCGAGCTTGATGAGTATTGGGTACACGAAGCAATTGCTATTACCTTATACGCCTGTTAATATTGTTATTATTGTCGCTGTTCTATTTTATGATCTTATGATTAAGAGTTTATCTCTTATCATAGTCGTCAAGTATGCGTCATCGGTTCTACATAAATGATCTACTGACAGGTGTCGGTTTTTTAAATATATTTTATAGGATTTCAGTAGATGTGTTAAAAGGGAATAATAGCATTGCTGATTTGCAGCAACAGAAAATTAACTTTGTACGTCCAATATTGTTATGCATAGCGGGAACAATGGGTTCTATTGTCGTTTGATAGTGGCGATTGCAAAATTTTGTGCACACAGCGACGGTTCAGCACAATACACAATTTTAATAAGGTGACCAGCTGCTAACGTAGCTTCGCCAAAATTCCGCAAAAACGTGGAAACAACTTGAGCTTTCTTAAATTTCGGAAAAACACGTTACAAATCTCTATGAATAAATACATAATTTTCTGTAAAACAATATCAGTCCAGATTTGAGATAAAATGTCGTTCCCTCACCGACCCATGCAATACTCGCATGTCAGGTTGTGTTATAAAAGGAAAATATTTTTAAAAAATCGAAATATCCTATCACATACATATATTGGCTTACGTAATTTATTGCTCCACGTTTTTTACATCTACATTTCATTAGTTTTATCTCCATTTAGAAATAATACCAGTCTACCCTGTCGTGCTAAGTGAACGCATTCTTTTTTTAGATCAAGTATAATGCAAAGTTGACGATATTGAATTCAATCCAGTAGCGATATAAATAATAGTTTATGTAATTTACCGCTACACGTGTTTTACATTCTCGTTCAATTATTTTGAGCTCATTTCAGGGATATTCCATCCTACCGTGTGTCCTTCAGAAAAACTATAATAAAAAACAAAAGTAACAATACTTTCATTAAGCAGCGTAGAAAATTATACGAAGACAATGAATGTGGCCAAAGGTTAAAAGAACTAACAATATTGAATCATCAGGTAACCGCATGAATAATCGTTTACGTAATTACTGTTTACTCTTCAATCTATAGGATGGCTACACAAAGAACTCAGTTTATCCAGACAAAACTGAGACAGAAAATACAGCAAAAAGATATTTTCTCTTGGCCACATTTGTGTATAATACGTAACCTTCGATTTCATTAGTGGAATCACGTCACGAGGTATGATACATTTCATGCTCCGAACATAAAGCAATTTTTTAACGACAAAAACAATAGATTGCACATGCAACATGATCAATTTAAAATTGCATTATTCTTACTTGATATATACATACAATATCGTATCATTTATTTACATTCTTCTATTCATCTGCTAAATTACGCGCAACGTCTTTCTGCATCTGCTCCGTAATTCGTGGTAAAATAAAATTGCAAGGATCTCCGAAATGCAAAACTATCTTCTTCAAATGTGTAAGATGATATCAAATATAAAAATGTTACATTTTCTCATGATTATTACAAGACCATCATTAATAACGCAAATTATTACTTGAACCACTATAAAACTGCAAAGCGCAGTTATTCTAACAACAATGCAGCAACGATCGGGTGCCAAAGCAAAAAGAAAGAAGGCATACCAAGGCATTGTTTTTATTATTACGTAATGATTCCGAGTTATTTACATATTATATCCAGCAGAAGGTCTCCGTATATAATATTTTTTTCTTTCAGCATTAGAATTCTGAACAGTTTAATGCTATATACAAAAAACAATAACAAACTAACAATAAGTGAGATTATCCATTGTTTTCTGCGATTGAAGTTCAGTTGATCGAACATTTACAAAAAAAAAAACCTGTTTAGCCAAAACCAATAAAAATGGAAAATATAAATTTTTGATAATAATTCAAATATTACGTTCGAATATTTGAAAATAATTTTTCATACAAGTTCTTAATTAATGGACTAAACAGAGAGAAAATAATGAAATAAGAAACGCGAGACCATCCGGCAAGCAAACTTACACGAGTCTATATTACAAGTCAGTCGACCTTCTTTATATTTAGAAGCAAGAGTTAGTGCGGGAAATAAAAAAAAATAACGAAAATTCATGTCTCACTTTTCTATGCCCTCGACAACATATAAAAGTAAAACAAAGTGAAAAGGAAAAAAAAAACTTAAGCAAACCGTCCAAAAATTTTCAAATGTCTAACGTGTGCCATATGTCCTCTGTCAGTCTTTACAATTATGTTGACCTCCAGTCGGCTCACTCCGATCACGTGAATCTTTTCAGCTTTAGTTATTTCAGCCTCGAGCGCGATAATGTCGCACGTCATACAAGATACAAGACGAGAAAGATTTTGCGCTGTCGATGTTCCTCCTTGTACCGTCAAGTATCTTGCAGCCCGAAAGACGCCAGCTATCATCATATTTTCTTCTAAACCGCCATAAACAACATTTCGACTAATTCAAAATAATAACTTTTGTCCTCAATACATGGTGGACCTGCCAGTGTAATGGTGCGGGTAATCCACGTATACCTGACGAACATCCACGGGACGCTTCATGGATTTGATTTAAAGGTAATTAAGCGAAACTCAAGTAACAGGTACAAATTCAATATAGTGTTATACATTAGATTACTGGTTTGCGACAAACAGGATTTATTAGAATGGAAGGAAAAAAAACTTTAGGAGTAAACACTGTGACTGGTCCGACAATAGTTCATTTGGGATCTAACCGAATTCAATATATTTACTAGACCATACAGTTACTATTGATGGTCGTATCGGATATGATAAAAAAGAAACAAGTTTATAATTACTTACGGTTAAGTACTAAATAACTAATAAACTGTTATCGAAAGATTGCGTGAAGTCTATGCACATACACAAGTCTATATGCAAGGCGTTATGTTTAAACACAATCCTATTTGTTTATCGTTTCTGTGTGGGTTGGATGGGAACACGTGTTCACGATTAATAAAAGCTGTTCATACAGATTTTAAAAAAGTATTATCAAGTTCAAAACGATTAACATCGAAAAGGATAGTATATTACGTGAATAAAAATTCAGGATGTATCTTCGAGATTGTGGAGAATTTTTCAAGTCAAATATTACGTTAATAAAGTTTACGAAGTGAAAGGAATTCCTTAATTGGAAATTTCAAGTGGTTAAAGTTATTATAACAAAAGAAAAGTCAATGGTAACTGCGTTTTATTTAAAGCAACTTATCTGTCTATTTAACATGTTAAATTTAACCCGTTTTTCGAGCCGATCTGAATTGCTCTAATAGGTCGAGACCTAGCCACCACTTCGTAGTCGTTCCTTACCCTGAACAAATTTTAAGGGGGTAAGGGGAACCTTTTGTCAACGATCGGTTCCCTGCATAAGTTTAAATCTGAGGTCAGAGCTTTCGAAATCACGAACGGATAAAATTAACTAATAGCTTCGGTCAGCATAAACCTTTTACCATAAAATTCGAATCTAAATGATGTGTGCAAACTTGTTTTCTCGATCGTTTCTTATGTGTCTTTTATCAATATTAAAATATAAACGTTTAAATTTATCTATATTCTTTCCGAATAATAATTTTTCATTCAGAAAAAATATTACAAAATTCCGATTGTTCATGGTGCATATTAAACATCTGGTTACAATTTTCCGATACGGCGTATTGGTTATTTATTTATTAATCTTAGCTTTAATTTCCTGGCTTTTTCAAACATTTCATTAAAAACTAATAATTTATTATTCTTCGATTATTTCATAATTTTTTTAATAACGTTATAGTAGAAGGTTCAAAGACAGTATGTGAATTTTTACGCATTTTATTTATCACGTTAGTTAGTGAAAAACACGCAGGACGAAACTGACTCAATTTTAATCTTACAATTAGTGTACCAAAAATACCATTACCGGGTATGAGTTAATATCATTGTTTATTTTCGTTTGAGAAAATTCCAGTTAGCATTAGGAATATCGATAATTCGTAGTGTTTACAATTTAGTGAACTCTTAAGCCCTTCACACACACAAAATAACGTAACGGCGTAAGACTAAGCGTAAGGAAACCAACCAATCAGAATCTAGCAATCCTCCTTCCAAGGGGACAGTACTAGATTCCGATTGGTTGGTTTCCTTACGCTTACGTCTTACGTCATTATGTTATTTTGCATGTGAAGGGCTTTACAATCTATTGTTACTCATTAGAGTAACATACTCTTTCCAAAAATGTAATAAAAATCCTTTTTCTAAGTATTTGACAAGTAATCCATGTAATTGAAGTAGAATCAATAATAGTATCAGATTTTAAAAATATAGTCCAATGGAGAATTAGAAATAAAACGCAACAGACAAAACGAAAAACGTTAATTTATGAGTGTAAAATTTATTAGGTTACCTATATTTATCATCATTTATCAGATAATAAATATAAGATTATAATTTATTTCGATATACCATACTATATTACGTTCCGATATCCGAACGATAAATATCTTTCTATTGGCTTTATATTCAACTGTATATGAATGTATGAGTGTATGAGTGTATAAGGAACTTACGTGCGTTTTATAGATATACTTACAATTAGATAGACTAATTCACATCTTCTAATCTTCCGTGATAAATTGCATATGCAAGACACAGAAAATCAGTAAATATTGTGCATCCAAATTTTCAGACTCGTGTTATTGACGAAAGAACTCAACACGCACAATTCTTGTACGCAACAAAACTGCACGCAAATCTTGTTTTACAAGTGGTATATATGAGTAAATAAGATGGGAAATTACTTATGAAAGAATGTAATTAAATACGTGTTACATCTCCACAGAAAACTGGGATACGTTACCTTTACTGGTTACGAAAAATCTCAAAACATGTTTTTCAAAAATAGAAATTCCCTAGAATCGTTCGTTCCTAGTCATGTGCCTTGGGCCACGCATGAAAATTTTAGACCTTGGGCCTCGCATTATTGCTAATAGAGCGCTATGAATTCTGTTTGAAATAAATATAACGAAAATCAAACGATACTCAAGCGTCAAAGAGAGGTTAGAAAATCACAGTATACACATCTAATGACAAATTCATACTACAAGTCGTAGCATTGAAATACACGTGTGCTCAACGTCACGCGACATTACCAAATCAATAGAGGTTAGGATGCTCTAACGACTGGACTTACCTCGTATCGGAAAAGGCTTTGTTTGTATAGTATCTGACGTAGGTGGTGTATAATGCATTCCGAAATCCTGTTCAGACATGTTTAATCTTGTCTCAAAAAGTTTCACTAAGTTTAAAAACCTTTAATGCCCGTAAATATGTGACAGAAATTTTCTTTATCGAAGAAGCTCCTAACGATGGATTTTCTGATGTCGAACCACACTTCTCTCCTCACAAAGGACTTTGCCCAAATTGCAAATGTATGTTTCGTTTATATTAATCTTCTTTCGACCTCATCGAAGCGTGATTACGATAACAGTCATTGATTTAATAAAATAAATTAACTCCGACTGATAAAAATCGGATCACGGGTTAACACAAGTCATGACTTTGCCAGATACTGGTGCACTGTTACACGAAACGCAGTACACGCCGTATAATGTCGTACTGATAACAACAACGTGCACTACTCAACACTGCTTCAGTGACGGCCCTTGACTGCAAGCCCGCCGAACTGAATTTTAATGCGATCCACTCCTGCAGTAGTGTTGATTCTGCATTGTCGCACCAGATGGCGATGTTGATTAGCACCAACGGCGACGAATCACACTACTCTAATGAATCACGCGATTTAAATTACGTCAATGAATCACACAGATGCATTATTCTTAAATAACAATAAAGCTCCAAGAGTATTAAATGATTTATTTCGATTATTGCAATTACAATTTATGCGATACTGTCTAAGTGAACAGTTTACGTATTACATATAACGTGATACGACTATAGTCATATCTTGAAAAGTCAGCTGTTTTACTAAAAAATTATTATATTATTATTAAAAAAAAAACGACGATAAAATAGTCATGTATTACGTGTTACTCTGCAGTACTGCCGGTGTGTTACAGAACCATGTGGATTTATTCTTTTTGACGTTTCCACCGAGCACAACTTAAACGAAGTTAATGCTTCTTGATGCTGGTTTATTCTCTTACAGTCGTCTTTTAAAATAAAACCTAATTAGTGGATCAAACTAAGTATTTTAATTTGTAATAATCTGACTAGATATAATGAAAATCGATAGCAAAATGGAAATTGTGAACATAATATTCAATTATTCTATTCATAAAAAAATGTAAAAAAATAAAAAACAGTCATTACATAATGTATAATTCTATTCCAAATATAGTATGTGCTAACAGTACTGTTAGCATATATATTTGAAAAGATGGATTTTAATTGTTTCATCTATATCGTGATTTCCCATAAATGTTATCAGAAAATAAAGTATAAATTTATTATAAAACAGCACAATATATTTCCGTATAGATTGAAACATTGAAATGCCAGATTTATCATTTAAGCGACTGAGTTAACATAGGGCGAATCGACCAGTGAATGAGCAGCTAAACCAATAAATTACCTTTTGCATTTTCATTTATTCTAATAAACTAAAAAAAATAAGATTCAATTTATACATCTTTACTATGTACAAGGTTCAACCGCAACTAGAACAATTAATCCTTTTCCAGAATTATTCGGTTATACAAG
>JARQSV010000543.1:0-13948 GCA_030142285.1 Calameuta idolon | reverse complement strand
ACGGCCAAAAGGGGGATCATGGAGGGTTCACCTTCAAATCCGCTAGGGGCGCTGCTCTCACTTAACATGACGAATACCGTAGTAGCGGCCAATAGCTCTCATTTTCTAATGTTCCCATTGGCTACGTTTTTTATACTCTCGTACTAAGGCTGTTGATTAGAAAGAGACAGGGCTTGGCCGCCACCAGTCGCCGCTTTTCCTATCAGCCGACCATATTTCTTATGCTTGTGGATAGTCCATGCTATATGTCGGTGACTTTTAGCATGTTCACTACATTTGAGTTATACAATCGACCCCCTGATCTAAAAGAATTAACCAATTCCTAATATTTCTTACAAGTAGAGATATCTGTGATTTGTCAATTCCTTTAGATCAGTATTAACTAAACCGGTTTAAAACCGTCGTTCAAACGTAGTCACTGGTACATCTTCTCATTGTGGGGACAGCCATAAGGAAAGAGAGGAAGGGGCGGTCGCATTCAGTCGTATTTTAGATGTGTGATGTGTTGTGAGATATCATTCCTACCCTCTTCCATTTTGTTAAAAGCAAAATTAAGGAAGGTTTACTGGGTTTCAGTTACAGTTATAGTAATTTAAATTGTTTCCTCTTGTATGAACTTTTTCAAATGATTTGTTAGCGAATGGCACGAAAGAGCGAGGGGTGGAGGGCGTCGCCATATTGGCAACTTGTAACTTTTGGTAAGAAGGAACCAAAAAATAACCGAAGAGTGCTCGTTTCTTCATGATAATAATGCCTTGGAATATTATAAATTAATCGTGCCTACGTAATACATCATCAGGCTTGAACTATTTATTGAATCAGGGACTCGTTTACGAGTTTTCACGTTTTCCTGAAAAATGGTAAGTTTCGTTCGACGAATTCTCTTTGTACTATCTGCCTTAAAGTATTGTATAATTAATGCATTTTATCGTTTTGATGGTGTATTGCATACATAATTATTATCATTAAAATCTTTCTAGAGTTTCTTTGGATTTGGTCAATCTGCTGATATAGAGATTACTTTGGATGGTGTTGACACCAGGAAGACTGCAGATATTAAGTCCGAAGATGGAAAGAAAGAACGCCACTTATTGTATTATGATGGGGAGACTGTGTCTGGCAAGGTAAGAATCATTAAAATCCTTGCTCTTGTGAAATACTAATGGAGATGGACAGTCACAATTTAAATGATGAATATGGGATATATAGATATACATTATAAATTTAGGTTAAAAAGAAGTTTATTTAAAATTATATGTTTTCAATATTATTTACATGAATTTAAATTCATTATAAATTCTTAAGTGCTTTCTCTTTTTAATTGAAAATATATAACTTTTTGCTTTAATTTAATAGTAGCATTTATGTATGAATGTAAATGGACATCATAATCAGAAATATCAAATTTTTAGTTTAAGAAATTGTAAATAACAGAATTTTGTTAAATTTTTTTCATGATCAAAGTTCCTAATAAATTTTACCTGATAAATGATTGGTTAAACAGTGAAAAAGAAATTCAAATAGACTTTACACATTAAAAATTAAGTTGATCTTTTTTAGTTTTAGCTTAATTGCTGCAACAGTAGTACCAAGATTATGGTTAATTTCATATAATGTGTCATCAACTTTGTTTCTACAAGCATAAGAAAATACATCATACTTTAGAAAAATGTACAATGAATTAGAATTAATGCAGACAGTACTGTTATATACTTTGAATGAAATTAGTTTGCAACTTAGACTTATAATAATCATGTTATTTATCTATCCCATAATCACTATTAAAATTGTGAATATCCATGTCCATTAGCATTTCACAATAGAAAATAAGTTCTTTTGTTGCATATAAAAATGAAAGTAGGAGAATACAAAATATAAAACTTATGCTATAGTATTAGAATAAAGGTTAACAAACACAGGTAGAGTTTAGAAAGGGTAAGACCTATGGCAGATAACATATCTATCCTTAGCTGTGTCTTAAAAAAAGAAGTTGAATGAAAAAAGAGTTAAACTTTATGTTTCTTTGGTGTATTTGAAAGCAGTCTAAAGGAAATATACATACTAGAAACAAGAAACATAGTTGAGATAGTAAGTGTAGTTTTGAAAAATGTTTGGACTGAAATGTATAATAAAAGAGTATTAAGACAAGGCTCTCTACTTAGCATAATGTTTAATGTACTGTTTTTCATAAATATTAAAGAAGAATTGACAAAGGATATGTTTAGGAAATTCAAAAAATACCTCACGGAAATAGATGTTATTCTTAATAGGAAAAAATAAAGCATGCTGTGCTTTCAAAAAGGGACAAAAAGAAAGAAAAGAGGATTAATATGGATAGTAAAGACATGAAAGAAAATACATATTCCAAAAGAATGGAAAAGATAATGAGAAGATATCTCATAAGGAAGGAAACTGAAATAGTAGGAAATTTTAACAGATGGTTAATGCTTTTTAATTAGTTAATTAAGACCCTGCACCTCATTATCATTCAAATAAAATGTAAATGAAAATTGTAAACAAAAGGATTTTGACAGATTCTTTATCAAATCGGAGATGAGCACAGATTCTATACCACATTACATACCACTTCTGCAAATGTAACAAAAAACTGTTTCCATTTAAATTCAAATTGAGACTCAAATTTTGGAGTCACTTTACTCTTTCAGTTTTTGGTGGGTTTTCTGTTTTTTTTTCTTTTTTTTTTTTTCTTCTACGAACGTGGTATCAAAATGATTTTTAACCTTGCAGAATGTCTCCTATTCTCTTCTTTGGGAAAGAATCGTCAAAATCCTGTTGCTTCTGATTTTTGTATACATTTTACTCGCATGGTAAATAAAAGGTCTGGAGTCCCCTCAAGCAGATTATTATCTATGCAACATGATTCTGAAGTTACAAAGACCAAATTTAATTAGAATGAATATAAATAAAATTCTTTATATGGATACTAAGCCTAGGCAACTACATTCCGACTTATGTAGTATTGAAAGAGACAAAGAGAATGAAATTTAAGATAATAGTAAGAGAAAGAGCCATTCGAAGAGAAAGCAGACTAGAAGAAGGAATATAGATAGTGAAGTATTTAAAAATGTTACAGAGTGATACATATATACATACTGCTATTTAGGAGAAACCCATGCCTAGCAGATTAAAGATGAGAGATTCGATTGTACAAAAGCAATAGTTAAGTCAAATTATCAAGATATAAGACAAATAAGATAGGAATTGAAAATATTAGCATAATGAGAATATTAGGAGAAAAAAGAGAAGGGATAGGTTGATTAAATGAAGCAGCAAGAACGAGGAAAGAAGTAGTTTAAGAAGTATTTAAATTACATATTATTTGTACCAAAGTCCTATTTCAATATTGAAAGGTCAAAATAAACGAATTTTATCTATATTTTTGGTACTTATCATTATTTGTAACCCTCTGAAACTTATGAAACTTAAACCTACAATATAATACATCCACTTTCTGTTCATCTAAAACTTGTAAATTGTCAGTATTATTTTCTCTTTAGTTTTCAGATAAACTTATAAACATTCGTTCATCTCTTTTTCCCTTCATTTGCATCAATATTATGATTTCTTCCTTTAATTTCATATATAAGAATTAATATATTGAATTTATTAACCTTTAAGTACCAAGGCATGGTGTCACAGACTGCGCGGCTGGCACTATTCATAGGAAAGAATGATACCTTGATGCTTAAAGGTTAAATGAACTCGCTGCTTTTAGTTTATCTATGGCGTGAATTATCAAACAATATTCATTTTACATAAATACTTCTATGTGTTACTTGATGTATAGCTAATAAATCAATAAATTATTACTGTTAATTGCAAAACTGTTTCAAATATTAGGTCTGATTTCAATGCATTGGATATTTATGACCTTGCTTTTTAATATTTTATTTAAAATGTTGGACTATACATCTTTTTTTTTACAGATAAGTATTAGTCTACGAAAGGCTGGCAAGTTGGAGCATCAGGGGGTCAAGGTTGAATTTATTGGACAAATAGAGCTGTACTATGATAGGGGTAACCATCATGAGTTTACCAGTCTCGTGAAAGAACTCGCGAGGCCAGGGGAACTGACTCATAATACAGTATACCCTTTTGAATTTGCCAATGTTGAAAAACCTTTTGAGAGTTACACAGGTTCAAATGTTCGGCTGCGATACTTTCTCCGAGTAACAATTGTTCGGAGACTTAGTGACATTGTTAAGGAACTTGAATTAGTTGTGCATACGCTGAGTTCTTATCCAGACATGAATAATCCTATCAAAATGGAAGTAGGCATCGAAGACTGTCTGCATATTGAATTTGAGTATAACAAAAGCAAGTGAGTGACATTTCTCATGCTTTTATTACCGCACGTCATTTTATTTTATTTATAAATTCTATTATCTCTTTTTTATTAATCTGAATGTTAGTGTTAATATTTCAGCATTGGTGATAATGTTATATAATTGTATTAAAGATAAAAGTTAACGGGTATCTTTATTTCAGATATCATTTAAAAGACGTAATTGTCGGGAAAATATACTTTTTGCTCGTTAGAATTAAAATCAAACATATGGAAATAGCCATTATAAAACGTGAAACAACAGGTTCAGGTAAGCAATTTAAATCTGAATGCAATGTAATAGATTCAATGAAAAAGGATCGCTAGGTTTTAAGACCAATTATAATATCTTTGACCTAGCAACAAAGGGTTTTAATTTTCCAAAAAGCGATAACAGCATGAAAATGTGAGGGAACATGTGGAATGTATAGACAAATTGAGTAATCAACTCCTATAGCATCTACTTTATCGGCGTGTAGGCAACAAAAATTAAAAGTCTTTCGTTCAGAATTCTGACCAAACCTTTATTTTATCCTCTACCACTTTCGTCATATACTATTTTCACATATTTACTACATTTTGATTAGCGTTCCGAGCGACAATCTCGACGCACCTTTTTAAAATTTTGTTGATTTGTCTTGTTTCATATACGCCGCGTAGGTGGAAGCTGTGGAAGAGTTGATAATTAAACTTGCCCATACATTCCACATATTCCTTCAAGTGATCATGATGTGTTTTTGGGAAGTTAACATAGAAAAATGGTCTACTTTGCTTGGACTATGTTTTTAAGGCTGGTTCATCTTTACGATATTAGCACAAATATTTTCTTTTTTAAATGTGCGTGTTATTTGATACATGGGGTGCTATAACGTTAATTAGAGTATATATTTGCAGGACCCCATACATTTACTGAGAACGAAACTATTGCCAAATATGAAATAATGGACGGAGCACCGGTTAGGGGCGAATCTATTCCTATAAGAGTATTCTTGGCAGGATATGATCTGACCCCAACAATGCGCGATATTAATAAAAAATTTAGTGTCAGATATTATCTGAATTTAGTTCTAATGGACGAAGAGGATCGGCGTTACTTCAAACAACAGGTAATTTGAGAAAGTAATCGTTCGATAATCAAGTTTAAGATATATTTCCAACTTTTGTATTCGTCCATAGATACAAAGTTATTCTATTATTTTTTTTAAAGGAAATAACATTATGGAGAAAAGGAGAGAAGAGCAGAAAATCTCAAACCGCTTCCCCACATATGCCATCACACTTAGTATCAGCGGAAACTGGATTTCCTCAAGGAGCAGCTCAAAATGGGCCACCATCAATGTCATCTTGTCCAAGTCAATCAGTATCCAGTAGTGTCACAGGTATTGAGGATATTCATGCTCCAATCGAAGGCATGACACGAGAGGAAGGTGACGGTGAGGGCGAGAAAGAAATAAATACGGAAAACAACTGAGTGCATTAACGTAGAGGGCTTTGAAGAAGTTGATATAAACAAGAGGACTGAGCAACTGAAAGATTGCACAGAGGGGGTAGTTTTACTGGAATTTAGGTTTTGCCGTATTCTCGAGGAGACATTTTTCGTGGTAGACACTGGAGAAACGAGGACTTGCACTGTGAAGTTGTATATATTTTTGCATATGTGGCTATATTAATTGCTCTAACAGAAGGAAAATTTATCTGAGTTTAGACAAAGGACATATTGCAGATAAAAATTTATGCTGACATAAAGAAGCAGTTATTAGTCTGCTTTCTCTGAGACTAATTTCACGCATACAACGTATGCTTCTAGTATACCTGCAGGAACAGGTTACGAAACAAAATATTATCTTGACGTACAAATGATTCGCTGATATGAAGTACTGGAAATTATAAGAATTTTTTTTATCAGAATCCATTTTTCTTTCATTAAGATTGTACCGTTTCTTAAAGTTTTTACATTTTTCAGTAGCAGTTTACATACTGAACAATTTTCAAAATCGAAATGTGTTTTCTGGCGACCTCCTGTCTGATTAGAGGATTTATGAATTTAGTGGAGGTATAAGTTGTAGTTCACTCATAAAATCATAAAGGCAAACATTTCATTGATGCAATAGGGTGTTCTACGCTTGGTATCCTCAGTCTATGATAGTATGATATAAGCTGGATTGCTGTCAAATGGTGGTCATACCATAATTTTGTAACATTCTACATAAATGAAGAATGGATGTAAAAATATTTATGAATGCGTATTAGTCGACACGATTGTGCACTCTGTTTTGTGCAGATAAATTTATCATTTTCTGCGTCCTTTGTTATTTGTTGACCAAAAACTTGTAAATGAATGATGGATCATTAGTTATGATTATGAAAATGTCAAATATGTGTATTACAATTATTATTATTATTATCATCATCATTATACGATATACAGGTAGTTGTTTATTTTAAAATCCCAATTATCATAGTATGAAAATATAAAAAACCAATAAACATATTTATGCATATTACGTCCGCGATTTTGAAAAGTATGCATTAGTGTTAATAACGATAACTGAAATAATAAAACCATTTTATATGCGTCATTTGTCCATTTCCGGAATGGTGTGTGCAGGAGGTACGTGAGTGATAGAGTTGGTTTTATAATTGAACTAGGGAAATGAAGACCTAAATAGCAAAATGAGTTCAACTTGAGCTTAACAGAGACTTTGAACTCGGCACGTAGCCAAGGTGTCCAGCTTGTGTACGCAGAGAGCCGGCGCCACCTTCTGTACCTTGGTCTGTGCGTGCAACATATAAAGCACTATGGTGCGAGCGAAATATCAAAGCGTGTTTCGGTATGTCCTTTTCACACAGCACGAATGTGAGTGAGACGGCAATACGTTCTCGGAGTGCCCATTTAAGAGCTTGGTAAGACATCTTTGCCCATTTACTTTTTGAGTTATATTACCTAATTATAAAATTTGATGGTAACAGGTTTTACTAAAAAAAAATACCATGCACGCACCAGAGATGAAGAGGGCTCCACATAATCAGCCCCTCATCTATAACGAATTTGAATGATTATTTTTTGCAATCGTTTGTAAGTGTTTGATATAGCATCTACGACATTTGATAGTCCACCGTTTATTTTTAATATTAAATTAATTTTCTAGGGAATTTTTCTTTTTCTTAGTCCGTCATTCAAATATTTGATAACCTACTCGCTTTTTGCTCATGTGCAATCATTTGTAGGTCGTTTGTACGTGCTTTATATATAATTGATGATATGAAATGATTCTCTAATCGTAAATGACTTAGTTTCCACCGCAGTAAGAATTGAGTTGAAAAAGGGTTGAAACAGCGTTGAGTCGAACGGTAGTGCATAGGAAATTCCAATCTCAACTTTAGACCCAACCCTACGAATGAAGCCAGGATGGGCGAAATCAGGTTCGATGGAAACGCGCATCTGGGATCGAACTGGAGTTTAAGCGGTGTTGCCAACTATGTAGTACGAACAGTTTGTAATCTTTAAAAGATGCACATGTGGATCTTGTGGATTTATAACGTAAAAACCAGTATAGACTTGAAAAATCTTATAAGCAATTAATTTAAAAAATGTACGAAGAGCATGATGACGTAAATCAGTCTTAATGATCTTAAGCTCAATCATCCAAGAGAAATAAAAATAAAAGCGTTGTTGGTATAACTGATATTTCAACTCAACTCTACTTGAACTCTACTTACCGAGAGTGCGATGGAAACGGCTGAAGGTAAAAAAAACTGGACTCTACTTCAGCTCGACTCCGTGTCGGTGGAAATTAAGGCTTAGTTTCCACCGTGCAGGGTTTAAATAAAGTTAAGCAACCTCATTGGTCAATTTCATTCAATTCCTATACGTGATTGGTTAAGTCTGTTTAAACTCAAGAGTCGAGCTCAAATAGAGCTGAAGTAGAGTCCAGTTTTTTTACCTTTAGCCGTTTCCATCGCACTACCGGTAAGCAAAGTTCAAATAGACTTGAGTTGAAATATCAGTTATACCAACAACGCTTTTTGTTTTTATTTCTCTTGGATGGTTGAGCTTAAGATCATTAAGACTGACTTACATGCTCTTCGTACATTTTTTAAATTAATTGTTTACAAGATTTTTCAAGTCTATACTGGTTTTTACACCTCAGTGAAGTTAGCCGGACCACTTTAACTTTTTGACTTTTTATCATACCTAATCGATTGGTGGTCGTTTGGTGGTCATCAATTAATGCACGAGGTATGAATAATCATATCTCCGCTGCATGGGGAGTACCAAATGCTGTGATCGGCTGAGGAATAGATACAGGGGTATCGTAACGAATGGGACCTTGCTGAGCAAGATCGGTTTAGTATTATAAGATTTATCATGTAAAATGTGTTTCGTTACGACACCCCTGTATCCATTCCTCAGCCAATCACAGCATTTGGTACTCCCCGTGCAGCATAGGTATGATTATTCATACCTCGTGCATTAACTGATGACCATCAAATGCTTTAATTAAACTACCAACCATTGGCTAGCATTCTTGTATTGATTAATTCTTTCAAAAGGATAATCTTTTCCGAAATATCTGTTTTATCGACCGTAAATGTGTGTTCATACACCCATATCCAGTCCAGCTAGAATGCATCGTTTTTATAATTTTGTACAAAAACTAAAGACCACCAAACGTTTTAATTATGATATTCATTATCACCAAACGATTACGCATCGATTGAGCACCTGAAAAACTTAATTCGTTGAAAAAAAAATTTTTCAGCTAACTTCACGGTCCAATTTCGATTATTTGATTAGAATGACTGATTATCAAATGTTTTAATTAGGCCACCAACGACTACCAAACGACCACCAATCGATTAGTTATGATAAAAAGTTAAAAAGTTAAAGTGGTCTGGCTAACATGACTGAGGTGGTTTTTACATTATAAATCCACAAGATCCACATGTAGCATCTTTTAAACATTGCAAACTGTTCGTACTACATAGTTGGCAGCACCGCTTACAACTCCAGTTCGACCCCAGATGCGCGTCTCCACCGAACCTGATTTCGTCCATCCTGGCTTCATTCGTAGGGTTAGGTCTAAAGTTGAGATTGGCGTTTCCACCGCACTACCGTTCGACTCAACTCTGTTTCAACCCTGTTTTAACTCAACTCTTACTGCGGTGAAAATTAAGTCCATTAAAGAAAGTGTGACGTCCTGATCGTCGGCACTATCGTTTTCGTCGCAGATTCGATTGCGTGAATCTGGCGAGGCGGGTTCGTTAGCCACCAAAGCTCTGATGAGCACTCCAACGGTGTTCGGTCCTCTGTATATGAGTTGATTTCTGGTACGATGATGTTATGATTTTTAAAACTGTATAAAGGCTTTAGAAATAAAAATGCAGGTGCTATTGGAAAGCATTATGACTAACTTTATTTAGTTTAATTATAATGTGGTTTAGTCTAAATCAATCTACCTTAACTGAATCTATCTAATTGACTCTACAATACAGACTCGAAGTACACTCTTCAAGACCAGAAGTCGAACTAGCCTCTTGGATCCCAAGAGATACAGTCCTCCTTGTTTCTGATGCATATATCCGCACTCGTACACATTCATATGTACTACCCTTTGTGGAGGGCGACCGTGTAGCACCTCACTGTCCGGGCCCAAGATCAAAGGCCTTGTCTTACACACAAAGGGCTCATGCACACTCTATCCTTAGTTTACTTGGGGAAGTACATGGACGGCGTCATCTCTTAGCCGAACATTCCGCTAGCCCGACGATCCTCTCAAGTTGTTACGTCCTATGTGTGAGCGACCGTTTGCGGGAGCAAGAGGGAGCTAACATAGGTGTTGTGATTAGAAAATCACGTAAAGGTATTGGGTTCTTGCCACTTGAAGGTGCTAAAGCACGCCTACCTGCGTTTATGTCACTTGGTCAATAGCTAAGGTGAGGATCACAACCAAATAATTTACAGGCTCACTTGTTCTACGTGAGCTATGATCGATACTGATAGTGATGAATTTGATTAGGTTCGGGGTATAGAGGGTTTAGGTTCCGAAATCATGAAAGAATTGTGGTTTAACTCAATATAATGTAACCAATAAGTAGAAATTGTGACGTACATTATTCTCAACAGTCAAGACTGGTGAAGTACCAGTTCCCGCGCTTGACAATTTTTGGCCACTTAGCTCTTCGAGTGAACCAGGGTTCGGAACGGTAAAGGGATAGTTAAGCCACAGTAATAATAAAACGTTCTTTCGGGTAACTTTTCGTATTTATTGTCATTGAACTTTTAACATCGGTCGGGTTGGTTACTATCGGAATGGCTTTAGGCTGAGGAAGCCAACACTTCCGGCTACGAATTATGCGAGAGCAATCACTCTCTGGTATGTTGTCCAGGGTAGCTTAACGCTGCGCAACTGGATTTAGGAGTTGCTGAAAGTAGAAATGATACCACAGAGTCCTTAACGGACGGTGTAATCAAAAAGTTGTTTCTCTCTCGGATAAGAGAAACTGGATTCAGGATACACGATGCAGGATACACGATGCAATATACCAGCCAAAAATAATAATCCCGACCGCAACATCGGTGGACTAATTGTGGCCCCGGTCTTCCGTTCCTTCTTGCAGGTTGCCTTGGCCACCTGGTGGCGCGGTAGCGAATTAATGCTGGTTCGGCTGCCCCTGGGCCTTTATAGTGACTCTTGTCACATAATAAAGAATGGTTGTCGCTAGTATGTAGTAGTAGGAGCAATTTTAGATTGAAAACTATGTGATCGTCAACTTATGAGTGTTTACAATAGTGTTACTGGGTTTGTATGAGTTACTTACCGGTGGCCAAACAGAGAGAAGGAGAGAGAAAGAGAGGAACGCCCTAAAGTGTTCAGCAATAGAGAAGTTGGATTTGTTGAGTTGTTTGGCGGGAGGTTCCTGGCCCAGGCCCTAGGGTGGACACTCGCACTAAACTGTAGCTTTCACGAGAATGCCAGGAACTGAGTTCTTAAGCGTGGACGCTCGGTACTGCGGTGATGCACCTTTTCGCTTGAGTCCTAAGGCAAGCTAGATCAGAATAGACCCTAAGGTATCTGATCGACACAACACTTGACTGGTGCGGGCAATCGGCTTAAGGCTCCAGAAGGGATACTGCTCTACCGGAGGATTGAATCGTAACGCCGTGATTGGTGTCTATATGCATAAGGAAAACTTTGGATTAGGAAGGGGTTAAGTGCATCGGCAGGAGTTTTGGGGAATTTGTATACGTGTTATGGCGTGATCGTCTTGTAGGTGAGGTTGGTGAGGGAACGGGAAAGGTGGTCGGTAGGAATCGCGACGCGCGCGATTTCTGCGGTGCTGTGCTAAAAGTGCTCTTTGGACACCTCAATTCTGGGTATTCCGTTCAGTATTACTGTCTGTGCCGTTCTTAGTCCTTGTTGTCATGATCTCTCTTTTTTCCGCTCATCCACTTGTAGTATCGCAGTGTAAGTGCGATTCTTGGAAAAGTGACAGAATGTGATACGTCGTGCATAATATAATGATGTCCCTTAATTATTATAATCTGTAGCCTATAATAAGTATCATGTTCGTCGAAGATCGGTTACAATCGTTGTGGTCATTGACCCTTTTCTAATGTGGGTGTTGAAGGGGGGGGGGGGGGGCAAAGGGTTGCGTTGCGTCGGACGTAACAAAGTGACCCGATTTATTGCCAGGAGTGAAAGTTCCTGAGAAACTCACTCGGTTAGGATAGCAATAAACAAATGGCCCATGCCTACATTCTTTATATCCCGTATGTTTATGCACATGTAGGGACTAGAAGGTTTTCTCCGAACTGTTCAGAATATACCTTATTTATGCGTTAATGACAGATTGAGAATTTGAAAACATTGAATCTGATATGGGGAGGGAAATCGTGATTCCATTTTAATCTCTCATTTGAACTTGCCGCTCAATTCTAGTGAGATTATTTATGACTTGGCCTCGACATAACAAAAGTTTATCTAGAGACTTTCATTAAACAGCACCTGGCGCGCATGCGTAAGGATTTCCATATGTCAGATAAATCGTACACATTGATTTAAAATCCCTAACAGAATTTATCGTCCTTTTTTCTTACAGAAGACTATGATGGCTGCACATCTTAAATTACTTACGAATAAATAAGTCATGTGGATGAGGAAGCATCCACAGTAGCTGCTGAGTGTTGACCTATGCATGCTGTCCAACGAAAAAGGTCATTCAATTATTTGCTAGTGTTGCAATGAACCGCTATATTCAATACTCTTTACCTTGGATTTTAGAATTTCATCAAAGAATTTATACCAATCTTTAAAAATCTTTGATTGGAATTCTTTACTAACGTAAGCCAGCTATTATTTAGATTGAAAGAATTTTTAATTTTTTCCTTTTGCTTTTTAGGTGACTGTACACATTACCTTTAGACACCGGTATCTCTTCTGGCAAAGAGCAGAATTCAAGGTGCTTAGGGAGAAATTTAACAAAAAGCAACATAAGAGTTTGCAGAAGATGTTTATATTTGTTGTACAAATTATTTTATTAATAAATACTATAAATACATAACTATCCGAGTATACTTCGAAGTATTAGAATAAACTAAATATGTATTAACAATTGTGATGGAGGTAACGGTATTCATATAGAGACAAGGGTAACATTAAGCATCAAAAACAGAGTCTAACCATTTCTCAAGAATAACTGATTGTAGATATTTATCTGTTGTTTGAGCATCCACTTCTGTAAGAAAATACGAATGATGCATGACACAGTACGCTATGTGTATCAAGTTCAATAGTTTGACAAGAAAAATTACCTTTTGAATAAGAAAACTGAGAACAGATTGCACAGTATTTTTTTCTTTGTAGATAATAATTGCTTCAAATTCGATCTCAATATCACCAGCATTTAGAAGAGATTCTAAATTTGTGCTCACACAATTATCACCATCGTCATCTAAAAGCTCATCATACCTGTCTCAATTTAAAAACAATTTCTTCGATGGAGTGTACTTTGCGTACGCGTCATTTGCGCCAGCAAATCACGGATCGTTGTTAGTTTTCCGATAGAACGGAATTGCGGGTTCGCGATTAACTGCGCAAGTTACGCGATAGACAAAGTACGTTCCATGGGGAATCAGCCATCGAACGACTAGTTGAAAAAAATTTCCTATCCAAATTTGTTTTATTTCCAATTACAAGGAAAATATGAACCTTTTCTTGTAAGTAATAGATCATTAATCACCGACAAACGATTTTACATCGATGTATATGAAAATCAATTGAAAATATGACGATGGAGGGGCTATTTGAAAAAAATTCCCTAGCCAAATTCGTTTTAATAAATTTATATAAACAAATAACGGTCAAACGTTTAGAATAGTCCGTTGTTCACCGACAAACGACCAACAAACGGTAGCGAAAAATATCAGTGCGATCGGTTGTGATGAGGGGCTACTATAGTATATCCACCAGTTCAGTGTAGGCGATTCGCAGCATGCGAAAGTAGTCCCTAGTTACTTTGAATTGTATTACTACGCATTCATGCCTCCGTCCCCTCCCCTCACCAATACGGGTCGGTCTATGATTTTAAACAACACGCGAG
>JARQSV010000542.1:389258-404579 GCA_030142285.1 Calameuta idolon | reverse complement strand
TTTCCGGAACTAACAAAAAATGTTCCCCAGGAAAATGCAATTTTAGGAGGTAATTTAGCGATTTGTCGTTCCACGCCTCCTAGCGGAATTTTCAGGAACTAGGACTATCCGGCGGAGTTATTCTGAACTGTGGAAGCACGATGAATGAAAAACCCGAAGTCGCAGTTCCGTAATTGTGAATGCCATAACGGAGCCGATATTTCTTTCGGTTGCAGTTCCTACTTCCAATCGTGCAAGAATTGAAAGCTCGCACGTAATTTATAACAAAAAATATCTGCATAGCATCTGTCGGTAGCGTACTTACCGGTATCAGTATACCGTTGATTGAAGAGGTACAAAAACCTATACATAATATGATATCACGCGAGCGTGAGTAACTGCAACACTTACCTACGTACCCACTAGCTATCGCTAGCGTTTCACAGATGGCAGCACAAATAAAAAGTCCATCGCATAGTTCCTTGAAATAAATACAAAAACGCATACCTCTAATAATCTTCTTACGTCCACCAACAGATTTACACAACATGACGACTATTTATTCATACGTCAATAAAAAAATTTATCAATTCCTGTTGGTCATCACGCAATGCCGTAGGGCCCCATCAATTCCCAATCCTTACGAAAGAACGTTAAAGCAAACTAGTGACACATACAAATTGTACGATTATGCGAGTCGTGACACTCGTCCAATCACGTGGACTCCATCCCTCACCCTCCCAACCCTCTTTCACTCACTTTATGTAACTATGAGGGGATCGAATCGATTCCGGTGATAAATCGTTCCCGATTTTCTTATTCTTCTCCCTGAGAAACCATATTCTCAGGGTCCATACCTAAACTGCTAAGAGATTAACGTTAACAGCATTTCGTAATTGAACAAATTTTATTTCAAAACGTATACACACCCATGCATATATGCATATACAAATTTCATAAAGACGTACCAATCCCCTGGTAAAAAAAAAAAAAAAATAGTTAACGGTCCTCGGAGCCTTAGGGCCTTTTCGCAGCATCCACGACAAATGAATTCCTCTTACATGTAAGTCCTCGGCATCTACAGCTCCATTATATTGAAATACCAACAATCTTACCATTTCGTAATAAATCTCCCGTACGGCTTCCAACGTCTATTGCATTTCTATTAACGTTACAAGTCATATATACATATATACTAAACGACACATGGAAAAATAACGGACCTTGATCTAGGTGTATATATATATATAGATACCAATACAAGGTGTAAAAAAAAATAAAAGAATCGCCGCTACGGCAAATCGTACAGTGGACAGCAAAATCGGCTCGAAAAATAACCAAAAAGAACCACGAATCGGGGTGACTGGAGTCAGTGTGAAAATATACGGGAATCAATTTCTCGATAGGACGTTTTATTGTAGTTCACGTGGACGACGGTAGGGGACGATATTGAATTTTCAAAAAAAAATTTTCATTTATTTTTAATATATACAGCATATACTCTATGAGCTATTGCGGTATAATAATAATAATTTTGTTTCATTAAAATTATATCAGTAACGTCTTACCTCATACAGGTGTATCCACACTGGAGTATATATCGACAACTGCGTTCTCCAACCGCATAGAACCATATCGAAGCCAGAATGGTTATCACCAGTCTGCGATTGGCTGTGCCCTCTGACCTCTGTGTATGGCTCCGCCTCTGACTTACGCACCTACACCGTCGCATTTCTTTATACAGACACTTGAGAGCCGCGCTTGTTTGTCACTAAAGCATCATGGCGTCCTCCATTGCATGGCCGTAGATACCGATTGCCTCCATTGCAAAATCTGCATCGAGGATTCCGAATGGAGGCGAAAAAAAAAAAGAAAAAGAATTCACACTACCAAAAATAACAGCAATATGGAATAAACGAGTCGTCGTATCCATCGTACGAGTCCGTTTCTGAAATAGACGATTTAAAAAAAATTGACCCAAAATTTTTTTTTGGTCACATGATACTTTTTGGAAAAAAAATTTTTTCCAAAGAAAATTTTCAATTCAAAATTTCAATTACCCCCATCCCTCTCACGTCGTCTCCCACCACTCGATTCCTACTACATTTCCGGCGAATCAACAGATGCTCGTGAGCCAACCGTATCTTAATTACGGATAGATGAAGTTGATATAATTTATGCGTGGGTGTCGAATAACCAATTGAAACATAACAAACGCACATTACTCCATCAAGTAACGGAAGAGGCACAGGACCGACCTGTGCCTGGACCGTAGACTCACTGGTCGTCCTCTTTGATGCCGATTAATCGTTCGTACGAACTTCCGTTTTGCATTGCGGTTAATCTTACATTATCATCCCGTTAGATAAACTAAAGTCGTTGACTACGGAGACGTCAATTTTGTTGTTACGGTCGATGCACGAAAAAAAAAAATAGTTACGACACGAGTATTGGCCTATGATTCGATAAATCGATCGTGACGTCACGTATATTTTTTTTATTAAAAATATTGAAAAAATTTCCATCCCGCACAGCGAGCGATACCAATTTGAATGTTTTGGCGATGATTCTTTCCCTTATCGTTCGCAGATTAGAGTGTTCGTTGAAAAGAAAAAAAAAAAAAAAACCAGCTGTTTACTTCGTTCGCCAGTGATGCAATACTGGGTCACGCCACACCGAGGATACTCATCACGGGCTTTTATCGGTTTCGATGTTCATCCTCGTGGTAAATTATACCAACTGTCACTGTATAATAGCGACAAGACTGTTATGAGGTCGCGAAATGAACGCACGCGACGCATAGGCTTACCTGGACGTTGAGGATGAATAATACAGCGACGATGAGGACGCGTCTTGAGGTTCTTGTCTGGTTCCGTGTAATCAACTGTCTGATCCAATTGGTGCTTTGCAATTATATATAATTGTCATTGCTGGTCGACTGTACGATTGGCACAATTTTCATACGTGCCGGGGTACGATCGAGTTGATTAAAAAAAAATTTATTTTTTAATTTTCCAAAAAAAAACGGACATGCAATGGCAAAAAAAATGTTATTAAGGCGGATTTTCAAGAAAAAAAAATTTTCGCCAAATTTTCATTAGTGCGAATCGATCGTTCGACAGCATAAATACTTTTCGCGAAAATCTCTCGAGTCGGGTTACAATGTTACGAAAGAAGACGGCGAATCTAGTACGAGATTTGTTCTCGTACGAAAACATATGGACGTTTCGTGTATCGGCTTAATAATGATAATAATAATAATGATGATAGCAGTCTATATATACGTATACAGTAGGCACTAAGAGAAGCCGAGAATACGGGAAAGATATAATAAGGTCAGACGTCGAGGTTATCAAGCGGGGTGGACCGTATCTTCGCGAGAGAAACGATAAAACGGAATACTGTATACGAGGATACGTTGCGGCTTTCCCGTTACGGCAGTCAGACGTCTCGCGTCCCGTCCCGTGTTACCAGGGTCTAGAATCTTGGGTCCTTGGAATTCATCCAAATCCAGGGTGTACGTAGCTGCACGTGAAAAGCCGTATCCTGGCGCGAACTTTATGGCTCCTTTAGGTAAACTGGTAGATGGTCAAGTGACGCAGCGACACGTAATTAAACTGATAAGGAAATACCGAGAATTTCCAGTGGGTATGACTTAATGATAAAAAAAGAAAAAAATTCCGATAAGAATCACGGAGTCCGTGAAAATAACATTGAAATAATTTACGAGCTTTTACAAATATTATTTATCGATCGCTCAAAATTGTACCAATTGAAATGGTAATTAAAAAAATTTTTTTTTTTTTCGTTTCACAAAATCCAAAAATCAGATAAGACCGCTGACTCTCGAATCTCGTCGCTGGTTTACGGTCCACCGTAAAATTCCCATAGCAGCCAGGTCTGCCACCCTAAAACGCGCGTCGGCCTAAAACTCGACAGGCGTAATTCCAAACAGTAGCTAACAGATAGCTAGAGTCTTATCTGAGAAGAGGCACAAACGGAGATAACTGTCTACCGGATGGGGATGCTGAATGGAGCCTTGTACTCTCGGTAAATGTCTGGCGATATTATTACAGGATACGAGATACTATTTTCTTATTATCATATTTTATGTTTGATTATCTTCGATGATTTTGATTCGTTCGATCAAATATTTTTTTTATTTACGTTTTTTTTTCTTTTTTTTTCTTACGCATTCGGGACACTCGATATCGTGATAACTGTTATCGTCGATTATTGACGATGACGTCATTGGCGTGACGTCACTCTTGTTGGTAACACAATTTTAATCGTGTAACGATGTCACGTATGGGACACACGTACTTACCGCAATGTCGTCTGTCAGTGGAGCTTAAGTGTGCTCTGTTTACCGGGTAGCAAGAATCACCGTTTGGAAAGGCGCCAAAAGCCGCCGGGAACGTAACTCTTCTTCTTCTTGTCGAGGATTTATCGAAATTCTAAACATCCCGAGGAAGTTGGTATACGTACGTGTGCGCTTGTATATATATATATATATATATATATATATATATACACGAAGTAAATACACAGTGGAATTGCTTAAAACAAAGCACAGTGCTTGTCGCAGTGGATTTGTAACGTGTATTCAATATAGATGGGACTTTAAATGTTGTAAACGTAAACAAAAAAAAAATTTTGAATAAGAGTTGATTTTGTATCGCGAATAATTTTTCGTTCTCTACGTGTTTTATAGATTTTTTTGGGGTTGGGATCCCTGATCCCCCCGTCCCGGAGAGACGTCGCGACGCCTTGGATAAGACGGTAAATCAAAGGGAGGGCGCGACTCAAGGGCAATTTCATTTATGAGGGGTTGTGAACTTATTTTCCGAAATTCCCTTCGGCGCAGATTCGCAGATCAGCACTCTCTAAGTGAATCAAGTGCGGGATCCTAGTCGACAAGGGATGGTCCACTAGGAGTTCCCGTGGGTGCACTAGAGCGTCAGGAACACGACTGCACCCCAGATATTTGGGGTTGGATGGGATCGGAAAAAAGTAGAGCATTGAAATTTTGAGGTTAGAACGATCGGTTGAGGTTAGAAATATGTTGTTTATCTATCGAGGGACAGACGGTTCATCGAGTATCTTACTAACCTTATTGTCGGTGAGTGCTCGCTCGATTTCTGACTTTCTTTTTCGAATGCCACCGCGAGGCAGACGTGAATTCCTGCACGAGCGTATTTCAATATAAACAATTGGCGAGAGCGAATTTACATGACACGCTCAGAGTGATTTCTGGCCGACGCCGACGTGACGGCGATGCGTCTGTCTGCGATCGCGACCCCCGTTGCCCTCTAGCGGCTTCCTCTCGAAGCGACGCGACGCTATTCTGCCTCTTATTTTCTTTTGTCTTTACTTCGATTCTCCTATCTCTTTGTCTTTTTTTTTTTTATTATAATAAGACTCCTAAACGACAAGCGAAATCTACTTTTGGCTATTTCAAACTTAAAGTCTCCCGATGTCTTTGCATGCGATTCTAATGCGTGTCCGATTCCAAGTTCTACCGCTTGGCGGCGCTGCTTGTCTTCCCAAGGTGGCCGACTACCCAAACCAATGAAGATACAAAGAAGCTCATAGAAGTTTGTTATTTGCAATATTTTTTTTTTTCTTTTAATAGGAATTTATAACTTATTCTGCAACAATCCTTACCTTCTCAATAGTCGATATTCTGATTTCTTCTTAATTTCCGAAGACACTTCCATTTTTTTTTTTTTTCTTAATTTATAAATAATTATTCTACACACACACACACGCACACACACATCTCTCTGCTGTATAACTATATGGGATTTAATTGGTGCATCTGCGTAATAAATAATAATTGGTATGACTGATTGATAAGATCGATTGTGCTTTGCAACGTGATATTTTCTTATTGTAACTTTTGCAAAAAAAAATGATCAGTCGCATTATACCTACAAGTATCGTACATACAACGTTTACTCGATATAATAATATTATCAATAATATCATTAATTAATATTATTCCTATGCGGAGCAATTAATATAATATATTTATATATTTATAATTCTTTATAATATATTAATTATTTACACGTTTTTATACAAAAAATCTTCACGTATTTATACATAACTGTCTGTGTGTGTCTTGCATGTGTCCCCTCTTATTTAACGTATGCATGCTGTGTTCTTTTTTCTTTTCTTTTCTTTTCTTTTTTTTTTAATAGATATATCTTTCTTTTATCTTTTACTTACATACACGTTATCCGTACCGCTGATATAATACACTTTGAGTTTCCGTGAGCAACTGAATCCGTTTAGCAAGGCTGCTTCCATTGGGATCCCGTTAGAAAATTTAAAGACACCAAATTTTGATCGGTCCTACGCGCGAACCGTATCACGCGGCAATCAATCAAAGACTGAAGCTAGGTAGGTTCAAAGGGGGTCAAAGTTCATTGCACGAAAAGTAACGGTGGTGGGGGGGTCGGGGTGGGGGGAAGTATCAAATAAAAATAATATAATCGCGCAATTTACGTTAAATAAGTACAAGGGATCCTAATGGAAGCATCCCCCCTCTCTACCCCCCCTCCCCCCTCCTGTACAAGATGAGAACACGACGCTTTATTTATTTAGGTTTTTTTTTGTTTTTAATTAAGAAACGACCGCTTAAAAATATTTAGAAATTATCCCATATACCCCTATGTTTCCTCGACTAAGTAACTAGCTCGACATTGCCACATTAATTAATTAATTAATTAATAATTCAAATTCGTATCATTAAACAACGCTATACAACGCACTGAGTCCAGTTCCTTCCGTTTTTTTTTTGTTCATTTTTCTTTATTGTACAATATTTATAAAGTAGAAAAAGCACCGTCTCAAAAAACCGGGTTAAAATTTCGACAATTATCACATTACGTCCATCGTTCACGTTCTTTCTCTCTTTGATCGTGCATCTATATATGTGTGTCCTTGTTTGGGCTTTATTTTTCATCTTTATTTTTTTCTCTCTCTCTAACGCACATAATTTACGTATGCACACGCCGGCGGCCGAACGCGACGAATATTTGATTATTATTCTTTATTTTTCCTCTTCGTCGTCCTGGTTCCCCTTAGGGTCTTTTCTACGTATCCACGATTCGTCGCCACTTTGACGATCTAGACGCTGACTTATCAGACGGAAATAATTATTGAATATCGCGTGAAAAATATAGGTATCTGCTTAACGGTGCCAGTGATCCTTAACACTGAAAAATTGATCGGGACTCGTTTAATTATTTTTAGAAATTTCCTTTCGCCTTCCTCGTTCGCTCTCTCTTGATTACGTCAATGGCCTTGCTTGGAAACCTTGATACCCGCGGAGAACATATATACGTATATATATCGTGTATAAACGATTTTTGAACAGTGACGACGATGGATTTTTGAAAAAAAAAAATTCGAAAAATCATACAATCGTGACTCGTACAAGGATAACAAAATTAATACAAAAATTTCATAAAAGTCAAAGCATCCATTCAGCTCGCGATTCGATAACGTTACATAGTACATAATAATAATAATAATAATTTTTTTGAAAATTCTCTAGCATCAGTAAAAAAACAACTTTGCTCTTCCTTCGACAAAATCCCGCATTGTCGCCACTGTAGCCAAGTCGCAATGGCACCGATGCATCTGACAATCCCTCGTTTAAGTTTACCTCTAGCTACATAGTCATTTTAAGTAACCCGAAAGTAAAGATAATTATGTACAAGATAAACGGATTTTCTTTTCTCTCTTTTCTCTTACTTGATATTTCTGATGTATTGTCACGTGAGTAGGTTTCAAACGTAAACGCTTAAATAATTCGCAATAATTATATTATCGATCTGTCTCACTTGGGATTCGTTCAATTTTTATTTCTTCTTTTTTTTCTTATTTTAACATTATCGTCGCCAATCGACGAGCCGCGCATTAATGTTAATTACTTATCATTTGAGACTGATACAGTCTTTAGCAAAACGAGCGCCCTTCGCTAATAAAAAGAATATATATATATATATATATGTATGCTTTATATATACATATATATGAACATAGGTAATTCGTAAGTAAACATGTCGCATAATTTTTTTTCCCATTGGCGTTCCAAAAGTCACTTTCTTTTTGCCAGCGGAAACGTTATAATTTATTATATATTAAAGTAAAGAAGAAGAAAAAAAAAATAAAGAAGAGCGTTCGATTTACGTCTGTCGCGCAATAAACGGTCGACTTTGTTTCTCTATATTAAATGCGTCGTTTCTTTCGAGTACCTGACCCCGAGGTCACATCGTGATGCATCTAAAAAGGGTTTTAACGTCGACTTTCCACCCGCGATTCAATAACGGTTACCAGCTACCACGTGAATTTTTGGAAAAAAAAAAAAAAAAATTTTTTTCAAAAATATAAACCACGAATTTTCATCTCGAGAAAGAAATCACGGCGGTGACGAACGTTCGCGTGAGAAAGAAAGAAAAATAAAAAAAAAATAAAGAAGCCCTAATTAACGCGTAACAGCTTCGAATATTAAATTAAATTAAAAAGTACGCAAAGAGTCTCTGGCTCGAACGAGGACTCGTCCTCGATACGCAAACGAACGCGTTGGAGATATAAATAAGAATAGCGAGGTACCAAAGAGACGTGAAGAAGGGACAGGAGAAAGTTTGAGAAAAAAAAAGGAGAAGAAGAAGAAAGCAACGAAGAGAAGGAAAGAAAGAGAGAATAGAGAGAAGAAAAACGAATGACTCGAGAGAATAGCTAGGAGGTAACGTAAGGGGGATTCCCCGCGGTAACGAAGAAGAAAAGTGTCAAGGAACGTGGTAGGTCTGAAGAAGCGGAACGGCGAAAGGAACTATAGGCAGCTAATGGGGTGATTGGCAATTAAGTCCCTTTGGAAAGTGTTCAGCCCTGGATCCAAGGACCTTACGGGCTATTTTAATCGAGAGCGTTAAATAAAAATGAGAAGCGAATGGGTCAGACCCTAAAGTAGCAAGCTTGGATGACTAAGGACTCCTTGGATGACTTGGCTGGGTAGTCAGTGCTTGACGAGGATCGATTCGAGATAGCGAGCACCGATTATAAATGCTAATTTATGATTTCTTCACACCTCCACCAGTTGCCGCCACCGCCGCCTCCACCGGCAACTTCAAGCTTTGTTCCGAAGCGGACCCGGTGCTTCGATCCAAGACCAGGCCACTTTACACCGGAGTCCCAATGTTCTACGCCCAGCGATGGTCTTGCTGCTTACTTCGCTTTGTCTCTTATTATTTTTCCTTCCCCTTGCCTCTCTCTCTCTCACTCGCTCTCTCTGGTTAGCTCTTTCCTTCTCTCTCTCTCTCTCTCCTTCAAGGCTGTCCGTAACCACTTGGCGCCCCCTGATTCTGAATAAGTGAGGACTTCATTATCACTCCGCTTGGCGGCGTCTCTTACTTTAGTTTGACTTGCGAGGCGTTACCTACCTTCGGCCAACTTCAGACCTAACGCACCTCCACGACGTGAAAGTGTACTTAGCTCGTACCAAATACGGTACTACTATTGTATTATGTACCTATGTACAGTCCCTTCGTGTCTACTCCGATGCTTTACGTTTAATATGTCTTCGTTTCGGTATGAAGCTTAGAAACCAGTTAGAAACTTAAGGCTTCCTCTTCGACGGGCAGGTAAACCTACTAGATGTTAGCCTAAGAAAGGAGATTCGAGTGTGACGGAAGAAAGGGTTAACTTCCGAAAAAAAAAAAAACATAGATTAGAGGAGCCAGGAAGTTGGATAAAAAAAATTTAATAAAAACAATCTTTAATTTCATCGTCGATAAAATTTTTGGATAATAACGAAAAAATGCAAATTTCTATGATCATTTTCAAAATTTTTCTTTTCCAAGCCTTGAATTTCCATCGGTTCCCTCATCGACCGCGTGACCTCTCTTATCACGCGGAGGAGTAAACACACTCGTGCACCATAATTCGCGACTGGACACCGATTGCTATACCTCCAGTCATTGTACTTGGTCAGGTAGTCACAGGCGGAACCGAACCGACTCTCATCGGGATCAATTCATCATTCAGGATCACTGGGCCAAGAATCGATCGGTTTCACCTGATGATCCCACCTCATGCTTTAGACCTCTTTTTTAAGTCGCTAATGAAGAAGGCCAGGTTCACGGGTCGTGACCCTGCCCCTCTTACCTCACCCATATCTTCACAATTTTGCGTGATCCAATCATTTCATTTTCTTATCTCATCATCATCTCCCCGTCCTCTCTCTCTCTCTCTCTCTCTCCCTTCCTCTATCATTACCGAATCGTGGACCGTGTGACGTATTATGCGGAAGCTAGCTGCCGCCAGACAGAGTGTCACATCGTGCTCATGTAAGGCCAGTTGAAGCTGCTTCCGCTGAGGAGCATGTCTCTGATGAGGGTCTCGATGGGCGTCTTTCCAACGAGGCGTACAAAAAACAGTTGCTCGATCACCTGAGACGAGACCGTCCTCAGCGACGGTAGTCTCAATAGGAGTTTGCCAAAGCGCGTGGGCTGATTGGGATATTGGGTCCTGCAGTGCTCCTCGAGAGCGCATTGGGACTTTTCCTGAAGGGACTCGATGTTGGCGACGTCCGAGAGTCCGCAGGCGTCTGTAAAGTTGAAAAGGATCGTTTGGGTTAGTTTCGAAGAAAAAAAAAACAAAAAAACAAAATGGCGGTAAATATGAAACATCCCCTTGCACATTTTTCACTCGGACCTGGGTCCGTACCATTCCCTTCAAAAGTCATGGACCATTGTTCGGATCGGAAGCAAGGTTATTTTAAGGCACTGCAATGGCTGCCTGCTTATGTGTCACGTGGCCTGCGGCAACAGACACGCAGTCAATGCAACCAGGAGCCAGAATGCGTGCCAACTAGACTATCGTACAAGTGTCAGACTAATCACGTGGGGGACCCCTCCTCTTATTTTACCAGTCCTCTTTCGCGGCGTCAACAATCCCTACTATTGTTCCTCTCGTATATTTTTCAGTCACTTTTTTTTTCCCTCTTCTTCTTCCCTCTTTCGCTCCCTTTAGTCTCTCACGCTTTTGCACCCCGTGCTAAATGCACCGTACGCGGCGAGAGGTTGAACGAGGGAAGAGGAAAAAAAAAAAAAAATTCTAATCTCTCATTCTCAACTTCGGATAACACAGATCAATCCGTATTGTTCTGGGTTATTGGATCTTTGTACGGGCAACTACGCGACACCCGTGAATAATCGTGACTTACGTGACAATATGGTGAATTAGTCATAGGGGGAAAAAAAAAAATTTCACTAGTTTTACGGGCAATTCTGTATGTTGGGTAAATTTCCTTAATACTGTTTGAAACGTGTGTTAGCATACGTGATATGTGTGCGTGTATATATATATACATTGTTCCACCTATGTGACTTGTCTTATGGTAAGTTCAATGTTATGGGAAGGAGATTCCCTTTGTGGTTGACACGTG
The DNA here is from genome assembly GCA_030142285.1 of Calameuta idolon. Lineage (NCBI taxonomy): Eukaryota > Metazoa > Arthropoda > Insecta > Hymenoptera > Cephidae > Calameuta > Calameuta idolon. The sequence continues at coordinate 393,139 of JARQSV010000542.1, read as the reverse complement.
CTCGTAATAGCCCATTAAGCCCACGTATGGAAATAATGCGATTTGCATTTTCCCGAAAATCCATGTTTTTGGCTATACATATTAATAAATATATATATGTATACATATAAAGGCGTGCAAAGGGGGGGCGATCAGGCAAATTGCCGTCTACGGATGAATAAACTGAAATCGATCACAATTTCACATACGGTGCATGACCCCATATGCACCTGGTACATCTACGCGATAAAAGTGATTAGCGCCAGATCACCTAATTCTCACTCGATAGTAAAAAAAAAAAAAAAAAATTAGAAGGATTAAAATAGCGCGAGATTTTAATTAACCGTATTCACAAAATGCATAATGAAAAAGTTCCTTGAGCCCCGAAACGAGTATTAATTATATTTGAGTAAAAAAAAAAATTTTCGATCAGTCGTCGTCAAGTATATTCGACGATATCTATTTTCGTGTTAATAAAAAAAAAAAAATTAAATTTATATGCCGATGACGTACAGCCACCGATAGAATACGTATGACACGCTGTAAAATTTACGTAATTTCAATTAAAAATCCTCCTGCATAGATATATCTACCTTATCCCGCGGCAAGTGTCCACACATATATTTGTTTCAATCGCGATTGACAAGCTCAATTAAGCCAGACCGCAAGGAATCCGCCAACGCGCCACCAATAAACAAACTACTGGATTGGCTCTCCTTTGGACGTCGTCAGCTCCAATTCACCGCATCAATTCAAATGATGCCGTTGAGTGGCGTCTCCCCTACCACCCGATGCATGCGTTAACCGCTAAATGCCATGGCGCCTTGTTGACTGGGCACCACCATAAATTAACCAATGTTAACTCGTGCGCTCGGGCCCCGACCAGCATCGACCGAGTCCACGGAGGTCGAAAGGCTCCAGCAGCCAAACAAAATGCTCGGGAGAGACTGGACCCGAAAAAAAGTAACGACAGTCAGGAAAGAGAGGGAATGTTGAAAAAAAAATTACCTAAAATTTTTTTCCCGTTCAAATACGTCACCGTTAAGGAAATCGTCCCCTAGGGTCTTTCGGGCGGGGGTCATCATAATCTTTGGGGTGTGTACATCGAGTAATAATCCGTGGTAAAAGAGATTCGTCGTTTCAGCAAAAGTTTTGCGAAAATCCTCATCCGGTTTTATTCCCGGTACCAAAGAGTGGGTATGGGAGGGGGGGAGGGCGGGTTTGAAAAAGATGAGGGAATCGAAGGGACAAGGGACGCAATGGGCTTTTCTGGTGGTTTAGGTGCTTCTCCCGTTTCGTGTTGGTATCCGTGTTTGTTCGTGTATGGTAGGTCTCTATGCATGTATGCGCGTACAAATAAGGCGTCCGGAGACAAATGACGCGAAGAGGGATCAGGCACCCGACACAAAGCATCCCCCGAGCACCCTTCCGAGTCGGAGGTGACGTCACTGACAATGGAAGGTCGAGCTGTGATTAAAGATCGAGACTCCGTAAAAACTCCTTCAAAAGTCGCGAGAAATCTAAGGGATGGAGTAGGGGGATGAAGTGGGGTGGTGGGGGGAGGGGGGAGGGGGATTGAAATCAGGGAACGAGGAGATGGGAGTTGGATGAGAGGGAGCAGGATGACGAAACTGACGAAAGGGATGCTGAGGTGAGCAGGGGTGGTAAAGAGGGCGCAGAGGGGGGGCACAGGGTGACGGCCAACGGCGTGAAATATTGCCTTCACGATTCAGGACAGCTATACGACATCTTTTCCGAAGGGCATGGAATATCCTGTCGAGCGACACCTCCGTTTTTATTTTCTTTTTTTTCTTCGTCGCCCGACTCAAAGTGACACTTTTGATTTGACTCTCCTGGTCCGCACGCGATTCGCTCGATGATAAAACTTGCTGGGCTCTTCTTTATCGATGCACCTTTTATCTCTAATGTACTGACAGTTAATAGGCTAATGAGACGATCGCTCGTAGCTCCTATGGATGTTAGGTTAGGTCGTTAAAGATCGCGACATGAAAAACTGGACCAAATGGGTTCATTAGAAACGTATCGATTTCGGCTCGTAAAACCGATTTAATATCAATCTCGTCGTCTTGTTACTGCCGTGTGAATACCGGCGACCATACACCGATCGCTATGGATTGTTACGAACGAACCTAACCCAACAACCTAACCTAACTAGCGCGACCGTCTGTCCGAACGTCGTATAAAAGTGTTGTAAGCCACGAGTATAATTACCGTTTTGATGTGAATTTCGGCGCCTGAAACTTTCCTGCGTGTAAATTTCCTGTCACGGGTTATCAGTGACACGCCACGTGGACGCAGACAGACGCCGCAGAGTCGTTGAAACGGATTTACATGTCGTAACCGTACGATCGGGTTACTACGGTAGATAAGTCAGGACTCGAGAGCAGAGCCATGGTCGGTAATATCGTAACATTTTTATTTCCCATTGAATTAAAACGTCGTAATGGCATAATGACTGGTTAATTAAGATTCACTCTCGCTATAAGCATTAAAAAAAATTCTGACACCGTACAATCCTCTTACATGACATATCCTTAATAACCATGAAAAAAAAAAAAAAAATTATGTTCAAAAATTATCTGGGATGTCACTTCAAACATTCTTATGGGACTCTTTACGAACCCATGAGATTCGTATCGATTGTGCAGCCAGTCCCTTTTGGGTTTCTCAAGTACAAAGAGGAAATAATGAAAGGAAAAATAAAATTAGGGCACGTTCGGCTACGGCACCGACCCGTCGGATATCACAATATTGTGAGGAAGCGCCTCTGGCGGGAGATCGCGGAGACGGACGTGCGTAATTATCATGACAAACGCGAGTATTTGGAGTTCAGGCCCTATCGGCGGTACGCGATGCTCCATGGGGCATTATGGGGAGATGACTGTCGTACAAGCAGCCCGTTTAGGGAGTGTTATTGTCATGTTAATGGCGACAATGCCAATCCCATTACTAGGGTTACATCAGCATGAAAATTCTGTATGTACCGTGTAGGTCCCTTTCTTACCGACGATCATCTATCGGCCGTATCCTCTTTGCAGGTGAGGTCAACTTTTTCTTTTTTTTTTTCGTCTGCTCTTCTCACTTTTCACCTTCCTATTGTCATTGTGGTGTTGCATCCCTTATGGGGATCCTCTTGCCTATACCTAACCCTATGTTACCTCGTGCCTTTATGGGGTTGTGTAATATCCTGGGTAGGGTTATGTTGGTATGCCTGTCATTTATATATGGTGTTAACCCCAATGGCGAACCGGTTCTCTTCCTTGGTTCTTGTACGGGGCTAAATGTCAACAACGGCATAACGGCCCGGTTAGAGGATTACCCCTTTGCTGTAGGGTTGGTACCAGACAAAAGGTCGTGAACTTTCTACGTGTCATAATCTGTCTGAGAGGGTTTCCACGTCTCGACGAATATCGGGGCATCAAGATCTTCCTCGTAATTGTCGCATTTAACGGACCCTTTGCTCCCTTTTCTGCCTTTTTTTTTTATTACCGTTTTTTTTTAACGCGGAGGATACGCTTACGCTGGAACTTGCTAATGCGTCCCTTCGCACGCTGCCGTCCCTTAGTTGTGACATTTAATTATTCAATGGTACAGATTCCGGAGAAGATATGCACTTTGGTCCTATATTGACTCTTCCTTATTGACGTTTAAATATTTTCTTTTTTTTTTAACACGTGCTTAGCGTTTTCAACGAAGCTAGATTTTTTTATCGTACTTTGACTTCTTCGGCTGTATTTAATTTTTCAAAATTTTTGACCATTTTTTCAATTACGATTCTCAATGGTGTCTGCGGTTTTATACGGCCGGGTTGAGAACCACTGTGACGTGTTAAATCCCCCGGATAAGGGGTTGCGTGCAAACATTGAGTTGGGGATTAGTGA
>JARQSV010000542.1:344752-389158 GCA_030142285.1 Calameuta idolon | reverse complement strand
TAACGCGGAGGATACGCTTACGCTGGAACTTGCTAATGCGTCCCTTCGCACGCTGCCGTCCCTTAGTTGTGACATTTTATTATTCAATGGTACAGATTCCGGAGAAGATATGCACTTTGGTCCTTTATTGACTCTTCCTTATTGACGTTTAAATATTTTCTTTTTTTTTTTTAACACGTGCTTAGCGTTTTCAACGAAGCTAGATTTTTTTTAGCGTACTTTGACTTCTTCGGCTGTATTTAATTTTTCAAAATTTTTCACCAATTTTTCAATTACGATTCTCAATGGTGTCTGCGGTTTTATACAAACGGGTTGAGAACCACTGTGACGTGTTAAATCCCCCGGATAAGGGGTTGCGTGCAAACATTGAGTTGGGGATTAGTGAAAACTCGCTTTTCACCCGTTAGAAAGTGGATACGTGCTGAACGAAGTCGGACCGAGTTTTGAAATCCGTGCGAAGAAAATTGCAAGGCTTTTTTTTCTTTCGTGAAATTTTTTCGTACTTTTTCCAAAAAATTCCCAAAGTATTATTTGGCGTCTGTTCGAAGAATTCGTAAAATGACGCAAAACGCGTTAAAACTGTCCCGTTGTAAAGTTCGCGACTAAAGTTTAAAGCGCGACAGCGATGCCAGCGATGTGAACGATGTGAACGCTGTTGTCCATCCGTGGAAACAATGAAAATCGAACCCGGTATGGTTACGGTCACTGCTGCAGGAGAACTCGAGGTCCAGGAGGAATCTATTGATAAATTCATTGGGCGCCATAAACAATGCGGTAACAATGTCAATTATGCGCGACGACGATCGCAGGTCGTAATTAATCGGTTGCGCGCAACTTTACGTGATAATTAATAGCCGCAGCTCGGAGAATCCGACGGTCGTTCGGGTCTGGCAACATAGTCGCGTAATCGAAAAATTCAAAGTTTCTAATTAAAATCAATTTTTCGATCGGTGTTCTACGTCTACGCGCTGTATCGGTTACGCAGTGCGTTACGCACATATGTATGCGTATACGCGGGTGCGTAATATATTCTTGGAATAGACAATGTGGCGAGCACGTGGTCTATAGAAGCCAAGTCGACCGGACTTGGGGCCCATAATGAAGCGTTGACGCAGGCATAAAACGAGCGCCGCTGAGACAATGGAGTGATTGAACGGGGAGAACGCCAAAGGGTTTGCCCACGTCAACCCCGGGGTGAAAATGTCAGTACCGAAATGTCAGAGTAGCGGCGGAGAGTCGAGAAGCCGTGGCACTAGCTAGATACCTACTACTCCGGGCACTCCGGTCTCGGAGAATTGGAAATCCGCCGTTACTTTCGTCGAAATACCAGCATAGGGTGGGTTTTGAATCGTAAGGGTTGATCTTCAAGACAGGGATTAGGATACATCCCCTTTGGGACCTTGGTCCAACCTTGAGGATCATTCCCGAATTCTCGTGCCGAGGGCCCCCACTCGGGCTTGATGATAGGAGCAGGCTGGCAAAGTGCGTTATCAAAGTGGCATTTGCCTGTTTAAATTATGATATTCTTTTAAGGGTGGTATTTCGATGCCGCGCAAGGGGTTGTTTTCTCTCGAATAAAAGGGTTCGGATATGAGGGTGGGTTTTCAAACGCAGCATCCCCCACGTATATTTTGCGCGGAAAACTTTGGGGCTAGAAGGCAGATTGCTTCTTTGCCGTGAGGTAATGCGATTTTGGACGTTCGAAATTGTCGGGTCTCGCGATGCCGTCGCGACGGACGTTACGACGACGACGACGCCGGGCGTCGGTGGTTTCTTTGTCGCGAATGGAAAGCGCCCGGCCACGGCTCAGGGTTAAATGGCACTGCGTCGCGGCTCGTTGCCGCGTTCGTTGGAAATACTCCCTGTCGAGCTAAGACTAGGGGTGAAAAGGGGGCGAGGAGTTTCCCTTTCATCCCTAATAGAAGAAGATTCCAAATGATGGTTAAGGCGACGAGAGAAAAAATTTCCGGAAGACCACGAGAGAAAATAAAATTAAAAAAAAAAAAATGAAAATGAAAATTTATCAAACACGTAAAAATCCATAAAATGCCCGTGAAGAACGACGATCCTTCCTCGTATTCCTTAAGCACCTATCACACTCTTGCACCCTAATGTCAAAATCCTCGTTCATCCTTCCCACCGACGTCTCACGTGGGTACGAACAAAACCTTGACTCACCAGAAATACTTTTTCACAAGCTTCGTTATACAAACGAGTATATCCTGATGGGTCCGCGCATTGGATACCCGCCGTGAACTTTAATGGAGCTGTCCGAGCATAAAGCGTTGGCTTCGAGTAAAAAGTTCGTTAAAGAGAGAGAGAGAGAGAGAAGTAACAAAAAATTTCCTTCCCCCACCATTCGGCAAAAAATAAAAAAATTACTCAATCCCCCCCAGCCCACTCTGGCGACCTTTGACCCGGTCCAACATAGACCCCCGATCACCAGTGACCGGTACCAAGGATAAAATAGAAAATTTTTCAAATTTTAATTTTAAAATTTCTCCCTCCCCCTTTCACCCCCACGCGTGCATTCCGTACCCCAAATTTCCATGGAATTAAAAAATTTAATTTTCCCCGTACGTAAATTCTCTGTGTCTCGTATATTCGATACGTCACAGTTTCCATTAAATTCTTCGCACTTGTTTTAGATATTATTCCTGTACGTTTGGATTGGTATACTGCGTTAGCATGTTGACCGGGCACAGGTACCTACATATCTATGTACCCACTCGGCTATCGTGCTTTCGTAATAAATTCGTGTTGAATATTTAAAGGGGCCAGTTTTACATATTTAATTTTCCCGCCCGTGGACTGGCTGGGCCCGAGCATACGCCAGGCGTCGCCCATCGCCCGACGCTGCGAGCTGTTGACTTAGCTACGTGCCTGATCCTCTTAGCGTAGATCGTAAGTCAGGTGCCTCTCGCGTATTATTTCACTGACGCGTTAGATTTTTAATCGGGAATTAAGGCCATGTTGTGGATGAGATACTGCGCGCATGCGCACCGGTTGGTCACGCTGGATTTCGCGTAATGGAAAATAAATAAAGCACCAGAGAGCCGGTACCCAAACGTCTAACGGACCACGTGCGTTGATACCTGTCCCTGTGTCAAATTTGGTTGGATTTTTTTGAAAATTTTTTTTTTTCGAAATTTATGCTTACTTTTTTGACTTTTTCCAAAATTTTGATTACCGTCAATTTTTTGTTTTTTTTTTCAGTTGTTGATATATCGTGAATCATGCTACTTCGGGAATGCAAGAATTTGTCTGGCATGGCATTGACCATAAACGCAATATTACACCATAGTATTTATATGAGACGTGACGCCGCGCCGAGTAATAGCTGGAAAACCAGTTCCTACTAGGACGACCTGCCTTATGGTGTCTGGTACCTCCTGGAGTAGGTACCTGAGGCTACTTACATCCTTCGTGTTTTGTGCAGCAAGAAATAATGGTGGATGCTACGTGGTGAGAAAATAAGATTTAAGAATTACGTAAAATTCAAATAATTTGAATTTCCCGGTAAAGTGAAAAATGAAAAAAAAAATTTTGATAAGTTTTTTTCTATATCTTTGACTTTGTCACTCAACGTGGCTTAACTTTACTGTCAAACGTCATTGGACTCTGTGGGTCCTTTGCGAACTAGTCAAAAATTCACACCACAACGCGGGTGGTAAGAATTTCGTCACGCCATAAAAAAAATAATACACAGATACACAATCAGATAGAATAATTTTCGCACGTGCCATCTTCTTTAATAAAAAAAAAAACCGCGAATGACCAGTGATAAAGAACTTCCGGTATGCCGATAAAGAACTGCAATCACGTCGTGACTCCGTTAAAGAAACCCAAGAGGGATTCTGGAGATAAAAAAAATTCTTTTTTTTTCCCCCATTCTTTATTTTAATTACCAACCATAATTATCCACGCTCCAGTCACGATCACCACGGCATGACCCCCGTGCGTTGAAAAAAAAAGAAAAATTGCACAATTTTCTCTTACAAATTAGAAATTCAGTATATCCGTAACAGACGCGACCGAGGCGCACGGAATTTCCTGGTACTAACAATTAGGGCTTCAAGAGAGACGGTCACTGTACATAAAAGACTCTCAATGTTTACGTAACAAGATTTTCGTAGCGATCCAAGAGAATCAAGAACGACTTCTTTGTCTCTGATTAGTAACGGATGCCAATTATCGTTCTTTGATATCTAAATATATCGAGAACTTATCTAAACGTGCCGCCGATCGTGGCGCTCTCTGTCGTTCCCATACCGAACCACGAGCACGTATTACCAAAGGCCGCTACACCGGCTGTTCGCGAATGGCAGAACAAGAGACCGGAGGAGCGCAGAAGTCCAAGTGGAAACGAATAAGAAGGAGACCCGTTGCCGTAATAAATCTAACGAGGCGTTGCTCAAGAGACCGGGTTTCCTTCCAACCTCTATGCTGTCTCTCGATGTCGGATACGCCCATCCTTGATTTATAAGCGAGCGATATATACCGGGAGGCACCCACCGGTGCCGCACTAGATTCTATAAGGACACCCGAAATATAGAACGAAAAAAAAAAATGCATTAACATTGCGCGTCAGCTTGACACGGCAGACCCTCGTGCCTGCCGGCTAAGGACAAGCATGATTTAGGGTTGGAAAAAAAATTTTCAATTTCGAAATGACTACGTGGCGATTCGTAAAAAATTTTTTACAGAGTAATTTGACTTCGTAAAATTTTTCGAAAAAAAAAAATTGCTGGTTCAGAGCGACGCGAGGATTTTGAAACACCGACGTAACCTAATGCAATTATTTTCTTGGCTGCAGCGAGGGTGAGTTACCCCTGCAGCGAAGCAGGGGGTCGTGAACTGCGAAGAGATAAGGGTGGACGGAGAGTGTCGACGCGATGATCAGATTATTCGAGGCCGATTGCGAACTGCCCTTTACGTTCTCTGCCTTCGGGTTTCGCGATTGCCCGAGTGTTATTGCGAATTTTGGATTTGTCGTAGGGGGGGGGGGGAATTTTTTGAAAAATTTTTTTTTGACTTCCTTCAACAATTATTGTCTCCAGAATCACGTGGATATGACGCGGTTATTCGAATGGAACTTTTTTTTTTTTTCTCAACGGCGAAGCAGTCAAACCCGATTTCCTGTTTATGGGATTTTCCAGTCTATGTTAGGTAAACCCGAATGCACCGGCTTGCATAATTTTACGATCTGGATTGGCAGTCGCGATAGCTAGTAATGTCGATTCCCACTGGTCGATTTAATTAAGTACGAACGTGTTCGATGTATAAGATATATTCTTGACGTCAAGTAGCCGATAAGTGGATCCGTAGGAATCCTCGTAAAAAAAAAAAAAAAAAGTATAGCGAGCGACTCTTCATTTTTTTTTTTTTCATCCTTTCCTCATAACTCGACGTATGAATAATCATTAGTTGAGAAGCACAAAACTGGCTCATATTCGCAATTACCTACGAACCCAACAATGTCCACTTATTATCAATGAATAAAATTTATAAATCACTCACACGCTTATCCAGCGTCAAGCCGTACAGGAGCATGAATAAACGTCCAAGATTTAATTATCCAGATTAGAAATCCATAATTTCATAATGAAATTAATATTCACCCGATTGAGCCACCGATTACGCAACTAATAAATTCCGCCTGATCTCACGTCGAATGAATTTACGACCGACAACACGGCTTAATTGATGCCGAGCATGGATGAAAAAAAAAAAAAAAAATCAAAATTTTTACAAGTACAAACAAATTTTTCAAAAATAAATCCGTAGCAATTTAAAAAAAAAACCGATCAACCCACGAATCCGTGTATTCGTCCTCAACGATTTTCATTGTCTGTTAAAATTGTATGAAATAAAAAGAAAAATGCATTCGTTACCCAATGCAAACCTTAGGTCCCTATCGCAACGACGCGACATCAGGTATCATTAAATGACAGCGTTTACGCGCGGCACAGAAACAGGAAGTCTTCGTCGCCAATGCAAGTCAGCCCGTCGGGTCCGTCGAGCAGTCTTTCCTATCGAAGCGGGTAATTACAAGCGTATTTTTTTCTTTTTTCTTTTTTTTTTTTTACTTGGCACGCACTCGATATCCTTTTGCGTTTTTACTATTATTAGCCGTCGTAATGCATAGCCATTAACGTCAAGGTTTGCGCCGTGCAAACGGCCGAGTTATCGCGGCGCAGAGTCGACTTGATATACTTGAGGGAATCCGCAGTTAATAAAGTTCCGTCAAGCTGCTGCCATCTACCGCCGTACAGAGGAGAGAGAGAGAGAGGGACTGATAGGGACGACCGGGAGTAAGAGAGCTAGAAACGGAAGGGAGGATGCGCAACAATTTTTTTTTTTTTTTTTTTTTCAAACTTCAGTTTCCTGTTAAACGACCAGCACGTATGTCCGAGTTCACGGAAGGACTGCGGCGATCTGCGTGAAACCGGAAATCATTCACCAGCTCCGAGTGAACTGACAGAAGAGTGTTATCGGGTGTACATTTTTTTTATCAACCTTTTAGAGTTTTTTTTTTTTTTTTGAGAATATCGATCGATCGGTTATCGATTGCTTAGAAGGACGATTGAGAAATTTTTGAAATATTTTTGTCATTGTCAAGGCCAGATTTTTTACGACGTGGTCATAAATAATTATGCATTTAACTACTCTCAAAGCTACGAAATTAGAGATACATAGAAACTATATTTATCGGATGCTTTAATATATGCGTGAATCCTTCGTTATGTATGTAAAATATGTATATCAAAAGATATTTGATGTAATATTTTTATATCATTCCTTCATATTTTTCATATTAATATATAATTATCGCAGTAGGAATTATTGGCAAATGGAGAGAATCTGGTGGTAGGTGGGGACGATTAACAATGAGAGAGAGAGAGAGAGAGAGGGAAAAGAGGACGAAAAGGAGAGAAATTTATCAGATAAAGTTATATTTCTCCTATACGCGACAGAAAAACAAGGCGGCCCAAGGAGGAGACTGAAAAGTAGACGCGGTGGCCACCGGGAGCCACCAGACCATATTCCGCGCTCGCGTCGTTAGGCAGCAAAAAAAAATAATAAATCACCTCTATTTTTACAAGGTTTCTGAGATAAATTTAATAACTTAACTACTTCTGTAGTTCGCGGCCGGGCAAACGAGTCGGTAGTTTTCACTGAGCTGGGAAGAGTTATCGCCTGTCGGAAAAATATGCTTCCAGGAGAATAAGAGAGTCGGTCGGAGAGAGAGAGAGAGAGTTGGGGAGGGGGGGGGAGAGAGAGAGAGAGAGAGAGGGATCGTTGCGTTACCAGTCGACCACTCCCGGGAATCGGGGTTTTGAAGATGCGTAACGTGAAAAAAAAAAAAAAAATCAATAAAAAAATTGCGACTCCATCAACTGTGGAAATATACGACTGATCGGTTCGAGGGAGACGCGGAATACGTAATGAGCACTAAATCAGAGAAACGGGGAACGATGAGTATAATGAGTAATACTTATAATCCGAATGTTCTTCGCGAGACTGAAAACTGATATACCTCGCGTCAGATTCTTCTTGGAAGAAAAAAGAAAAAAGAAAGAATGCAAAGAGAAGCCTGTACGTTAAATCCGCGTTTAGCGTAGCGACAACGAGTGGAAGGGAGACGGAGCGAGGCGCAACTAAACGTGCTAGACAAGGACAGAGAGCGTGGAAGCACTGAAAAAGAAAGAAAACTTACGAGAGTGTCGACCGATCGAAGAAGGGCCATTTACCCATCGGATTTTTTCGAATCTCCCATACCTACTGCAAGTGCAAGAGAGACGGACCTATAGGCACCTGCCTGAGTATGACAGAGACAGACATACGTATTACCCAAATCGGGTCTCGTCCAGTCAAACTACTATAGACAAAACTCAGAATACCCCCAAGTCTTGGAACACCTAGATTTCTCATATCTCACCTAAAATTTCAATCTCAAAATAAATATTCCGAAACGCATGATTTTCAATTTTGAAAAAAAAAAATCTGCCCCCCCCCCCCCCACACATTTTAATTATTTTAAACAATAATGCACGAACCATGCCTTTCGCCGCCGTGCACGAGTTCTGTGTAATTTTGTAATTAAGAGAAATTCTTTTTTCAAAAATCCAAAAGAATCACTAAACTCAAACGAAAACCATGTCGAGCATTACGAGTTGTCTACTTACGCACGTGAAATATGAAATTAAATTCATTAGGGTACTCGGTTATAATAAATCGAACGATTGTGGCGCTGCGTAGCGGGCCATCGGGGTTACTACTATAACTCAGACGGGCTGAATGGAAAATGATGAGAAATGTCTCTCATTGAACAGTGGGGGGTCCAGGGCATCGCGGTGGGAGCCAGTTATCACACAATCTGAGCCTCTCGGACCCGCCAGGCCTACAAGGAAGGCCTGAATCGTACGCGCGCGACTCATAAACACCCGCATAACGACCTCACACCGAAACCACCCGAGAAGGATTTTAAAATCGAGAGGGGACCATTTTTTTTCCTTTTTAATTTTTTTTTCTTCCACATCCCTACTCGCCCATCGGTACCGGAGTCTCACTCTCGTGATACTCACTCGTGTGGTATCGGTGACCCCGCTTCTGCACCTCCCCCTCCTGTCTTGACCCTCCCACCCCCTTTTTCCTACACCCGAACAAGAAACGGCGCCACGTAATTTCCAGCAACTGCAACTGGTCACGAGTGCCAAATGGCCCGCGAGCAAGACCAGCCGGGGCCAATTAATATTTCGGCTAATTACAAACCAACTACTCAATCGCTCCGCAGCAGGTGCCAAGCAAAGTCGCGCGTTCGTTAAGCGTGTGACAATGTTAAGAATGAAAAAAAAAAAATTTTTTTTTTTTTCAAATTTTACCCACTATTCCCAGTTTTTCGTGTACTCAAGTGCAGCCACTACTTTCCATCTGGTAATTTAACTATCGTCACGTTGGCATCACTCGATCGCTATCTCCTGGGCATCCCAATGAAATTCGAATGTCGTTAAAGCCCATAGGTCTCCCCCTCATGCCTGCCATATACTCTATGGCGGATACTTATGAAGCGGAAAGAAAGTTTAATCACGAAGGGTCAACTCCACCGGCCCCGCTTAGCTTAACGCGCCTCGACCTCCTCCCTGACCCCCGCAACCCCCTTCGGACCTCACCCACAGATCCGTGCTACATTATGCTAATGCCTCGTCAATTGTGATTTTCATTCAATTTAAGTTCCATGTCGCGCGCTTGTCCAAAGATAGGTAGATAGAGAGGAGCCAGAGGTTGTCATTTGGAATAGCCGATGGAAACGCGCCCTGTCGGCCCATTGGCGACATCCCGCTACGACGGAACTAAGGATTCGTCATTTGGAAATGAAGATGAAAAAAAAGTGCTTTTTTATTTTCTTTTTTAAGTGGTACAAACCATTAGCCTCCGGCAACGGAATGCACACTGAGTACGAATTAATTCGAGGAATTTCACGTATCTATACAAATTTTAATTAACGCGCCGATCACATTCGCCGCTTTTAATTACGTAACGTCGAACTGGTATCTATCTGTATTGGGTAATATCAAAAATCAAAATTTCTTTTTTTTTTTCCCCTCCAATCTTCACTCGGTCGTTACCGACGTTACTTTTTATCGGACAAATTTTTTTTTACACGTCCAAACGAAATACTTTTTTTTTTTACGGATTATACGATTACAAGATGGCGGATTGTCGCTATGGCACGAATGCGGATCACTGAAGTCTGACTTGGCTCCTCCGCGAGTACCGTGTTATCAAGATACGCCATGGAGGTAGTCCTTGTGTGTTTGGATATATATATATATATATGTAACTATATATATATAATATATATACATAGTCGAGTATATATACACAAGTATCTTCGTATGCTCGTGCTATGCCACGAACTACGTAACATAGCTGTAAGGTAAACCGGTATCGTCTTCGGGTACCTACAGCTATGCTATGAGAGAACGTACATATAGTACATATATGTGTATATATATATATATATACCAATATTACTCGTAGACACCGAATATTCGACCTCGACTTAGCGCTATTTCGTAGTCAAACACGAGCGGAGAAGAAGAGAGCGAAATACACGTAGTAAATAATTGGACAAAAGAATCGGCAGGCGCGAGGTAATATTGAAATAAGATTTTTTTGAAAATGGAAAAAAAAATTTTTCAAAGCGAAAAAAAAAGATATTTTTATGCATCCCGAAGTATTACGCGCGGCTGGACCGAGCAAGCGGGCAACGTGAAAACGACGAAAGTGGCGCTCGGCACATACGAAATCGACGAGGAGTCGTGCATGTGAAAAAAAAAAAAAAAAAATTGATTTAAAAAAAAAACTTACATCGGAATCCAAAGAATATCGAGTGTCCCGTAATGTCCTGGAATTTTGTAGCTTTCCATGGTAACGTCCGCCGATACGAAGGGAAGCACGTAAGAGCGTCCCGTGCAGAGTGAAGTTAGTCGAGTGGGAGGCTTTTTCGTTTCCTCTGGTTGGCAATACCGAAGTCAATGGTGGTACTCACGATTCACGCAGGCACGTGGCAAGATTTATGGTCGGCTTGCTCCAACTGTCGTTAAACGGCTTCAACGTTCAATGGAGTAAATGGCCTATGATTTGTACTTTGGCAGGCGTACCAACAACGCGATGAAGAAGACCGGACACGACTGGACAGAAGACTGCGCGCGGGGTCCTATTCATATCTTTTTTTTTTTTTAAGCAGGTAAGAATGGGTCCTGTTTTGGCTGGAGGATCGCAGCGCCACGTATAATAATGACCACGAGGTTATTTGTTCGTATAAGGTTTGTCCTACTGCTGTTTAGAGGTTAGGTTCAGGTGGGTACTCGATGGGCGTGCACGCGCGACAGCTGCCAAAAATCGTATAGGGACTTTACGACCAGGACTTACATGCTCCTTGGATGATCACTCTGGCGAGATAAAGATCCGGCCGTTTTTCTATGAAGAATCTAAACGCGCATAGGGCCCCATCAGCAGCTCCTTTTTGGGCCTTTCTCATTTTTCGTCTACCGAGGAGCCCGATCCTTGGCCGCGTTTTAAAATACCGACGAATTTTGGGCTAGCGTGAAATCAATCTTTTCGGTACCGGACAGAGGTTGGTACTCCTGTGAGTCACGTGGGTCAGTGAGATATCAGAAAATCAATTTTTGACATTTTCTCGTTAGGTTGAGAGCACTCGTAATTTTCTTTTTTTTTTTTTTCTCTTAAGGCCCATTTCGAATAATTATGAAAAATCAGAAGAGTAATTTTTTTTTCTTTTTTTTTCGTTCAACGGTTTCTTACCCTGATGCTCTTGGGTAACCTTAACCTCAAAAGGATCCTTGTGCTCCGTCAGGGAGATAAGTATCTGTCTCCGATCTCGAGAAAGAAAAGAAATATGGTTTGTTGTCGACTGTGTATACAAGTCTTCGGCTGATTAGACTCATTGTCACAGTGGGCCCCGGACACTTCTGCCAGCACGAGCTGGGAGCTTCCTTGTGGAGGAGTATTTTTTGGGGGCCCGGTGCACTTAGGCTCAATGGGGCCCAGGAGCGCCAGGAAACTGTCTCCTCCTGCGACGGGACCTTCCCTCGCCGAATGCCGGGTGAAAAGTGAAAAGCGTTCAGCGGGCCCATTGTGGCCTGAATGGGCCTTCGAGAGAAGGGCAAACACGCTTAACCTCCTGGCCCATTGTTGTCCGGGTTATCCGATTTGGTGTGGAGAGGAGCTGGTGGAATGCGTATTGGGGCCCGAGCTACGAATAATAATGCGTAATCCTGTATAACATATACGGACAGACTGTATATCGCTACGGACCAATTCCCGATATAAAGAGGCAAATATATTTTTCTCCGCAAAGAAAATTTTTTTTTTTCAAATTAAAAAACCAAAAACTATATATCGCACGTACAAATGAAAATACGTATATGCGAATATATTTTATTCTTATAATTTTTGGCCGTTCTTCGTATACTCGAAATAACAATTAACACGTATCTTGATATTTTTATGTATTTTGAATGTATCTATATTTTTTTTATATATCAAGTATATGTATATTTATTTGTAGGTTGAAACCTATGAAAAATAAATGACGTATTTTCGAGACCGGTAAAATCAATCCCGAGTCATTTTAATCTTTTCGAAGTCAGGTATCGATCGAATAGCCGTGTGTGGGAACGGACTTTGAAAATTACAATATTGAGCATTCACCCTAAAAGACGGCTGAAGCTCTCGATGACCGCATGCGGATTGACGCTCGATGCTCTGCGGACTCTTTTTCGGGGCGGACGCGCCGTCGTTATTGGATTACCGGTATTGTGCGTTACAGCTGGTCCAAGTCCGGTAGGAATAGTCCTGAATATGAAAATAATATTTCCTTCTGCCGTTTTATGATTGATATTTATTCAAGTGACTGTCGTGCGTATTGTGAGCGTCGCGACGGTTTCTCGCCATGTCACTTTCCAGCTATTGTTCGTCACTTTGACGTCGAGACGCACGAGGTTCTTTTAGAAAAATTCGGAAGACGATATTTGCGCGCGTCGACAATGCGAAAAGGACCTTTTTCAAAATTTAAGGAAGAGGGATGGTAAATAATAAAGAAAAAAAAAAAAGAAAAAAAAAACCGTTACCACCAACTCAAAAAGCATTCGCTCAAAATTCCTTTATAGAATTTTCAATTTCTCCGCAAAGCTCCCGTCAAAAGCCAAATTCAAAAGTCACTGTGTTATTCCTTTGCGTGTAATTCGATTTGGCATTGATCTTTCTGTAAATTCACTACGTCATTCCTCTTTCTCTTCTTAACTCTCTTCCCCCTTCCCTCCCTCTCTCTCTCACTCATTATCTCTCTCTCTCTCTCTCTATCCAAGGACAACCGAGTTTTAAACTTCGTTTCAAGACGAACAACGCGTATCGTAACTTCGCGATTTGCCAAAAAGGCCAAACCCGAAAAGGGGTGAATTCGAATGGCGTAAGTAAAAAGTTTTACAAGTCCCCACAATCCTTAACCGCGAATCAAGAACAACCCTTAGCGATTGAGGGAAGCAAAAGAAGGGGGAAAAAAAAACCCAAGAAAGCCGTGACCCTAAAAAGACTTCCCCGTTTAAAACCACCCCTCCGCCCCGGCCCGAAAATAAAAAATTTTTCCAAATCCCACCCACACACCATAAAATCCAAATACCCAAAAATTCACCCAATTCCAAAAAAAAAATATATTTCATACCTTAAAGAAAAAAAAATCCACCCCCAATTCAAAAAACCACCCCAACGAATATTTATCGGCCTTAAGGTCCATCCCGCCTAACCGCATTCCGGCAGTGATTCGTCCCGCGCTAAATCTTCGGATATCCAGTTATCTAGATAGTTCAGATATCGCGAGAGATACGAGCTTAACGCGGAAACGCAGTGAAATAAAATAAGATTCATGTATCCCAGTCGGAGAGCTAATAATTGCCACGTAAACCGTATCGTTATATACATTACACATGCTAAGCAATATATATATATATATTTATTATATATATATATATATATATCCACAAGGCACAGTACGATCACGTAGGTACATAAGAGGGCAGGGAACCAGCAACGTTCCATCTAAAAGATGGCTCCGAGTAAAAGCCGAGCTAGGCGGTAACCCGCGTGCACTACTCCCTTCCTTCTTCCTTCTACGAGCCGCAAGAGCCGATAGATAATTGGCGTTGCGTGCCTCGAGATAAACGGCCGTGATTGGCGAAAATAACGATTAATAATTATCCACTCGCGGTATATCCGAGGCGGCCTGCCCTCTCATCTCGAGGAGACCCGAGAGATGCTGCGAGATTCGCGAAAGGATGTTCATGCAGTTTACCCCGGCAGGGTATCGATTAATCGAATACAATTTTTTTCCTTCGACTCGCGCCATTTTCAAATATCCCTGAGATTCGGTAATTGAGGATTAATTTTTTGTTTTTTCAAAATTTACTTCATAAGCATTTTTTTGTTTTCTTGTCATCGGTCACGTGGTTAATGGGTACCGTAACGTCCCATTAGAAGTCCCATTATCGTGGTGGGTATCTATTGTGGGTATATATATATATACTGATTCGGATTAACTCGAATAATCCTTTCACGCGTGCCATTCGGCGTGACTGTCGCACATGGTCGATCAACGAGAGCGTCCGTGCAAGTAGTATATATATATATGTGTGTGTGTGTGTGTGTATATATATATATATAGTTCAGTAGCTGTTACGCGTTACTATAGACGCGTGCCACGCATTACAATTAACTGTCATTCACACTTTGACTCTCGCCGAGAGAAACCCGCTTGGATTCTCGTGGAACGTGTGTGAGATGGTAAAGTGCGTAATGCGTGCATACGATACGTGGAGATGATACCATATGTGATTAGCGTATGTGTGTATATATATATATATATATATAGTGCAGGTGTTGGTAAAACAGTGCGAGCAGATTGGACGACAGATACGCGGTAGATAAGTGGAGACAAGGATAAGAGTTATCTGAGAGTTCAAATTGATCTAGATAAGACGAGGGGGTAGGTATAAGATTTTGAAAATTTGGGGGGACGATGGGATAATTTTTTTTTTCAGACAGGAGGAACTTTGGGTGTCGGAGCTGATTGGAATTTGATTTTGAAAAATTTTGGGTTTTTAAAAAATTTTTTTTTTTCTTTTTGACAAGTTTCTTTTTGGGTTATCAGGGAATGGAGACACAGGTTGCGGATTTCAAGCCCTTTGCGGAAAAGTACGGGGGGATGGGACGGGCTGTGTAAATGGCGACGAAAAGGCGTGCCCCCAATTTTTCGGGAATTAACGGGGCCATCCCTTGGCTTTCGGTGTACGAGGGTTAAATAATCTGGTTAGCTCGAGTCTCGCTTGACCGCTGGATGAAGTATGGAAATGAAGTCCATTCATTGGACGCGGAATGAATTTCGCGTGGCGAGACACTCTAGGGGATGTTTCGTGGTTATATTTCGGATACATATATATATATATATACCTATATATACACAGACCACCCTGTCTGCACGGGAGAGAAATGTTAACGCGCACGAATCGTTTTCACAATTAACTAACGAGGGGTTGACACAACTTATCAAATGGTGTATCGCCGTCGCGACGCCCCGTGAACCACCCCACGTTCGTTACAAATATGTAAACACGCAGAAGTTCGTATACGCATAAAAAAATTTTGAGGATAAAATATTAAAAAAAAAAAAATATTAAATTTCATCCCCCAATTCATAAGGGTTGAAAAATATTGAAGAGGGTAAATGGTAAAATTTTTTTTGGAAAAATTAAAAAAAAATAATTTCATACGGATATATACGAGATACGTTGAGGGGTGTAAAATAGGCGCAGGAGCTTGTTAAGGGTGGTTTTGGGGAGGACGGAAATAAAATATAGGAATAACGACGCCGCAACTACTAAGCGCATAAAGAACCTCGTGCGAGTCGCGGCCAAATACCTGCGGTTTCTCGTACGCACACGGACTAGAAACGGTTTGGCATCCGCAACCCCATTTAGCAGAACGGCTCCACTCGACCCGTTAGAACGGAGGGTGCGGAGTTGGCAAGGGGTTATAACATAATTGTATTAGGTCGGTAGGGGCCAGGAGCCACGGGGCAGGACAGGACCAGGGGAGCATGGCGTGAAATTAATGCCTTTGGCTTATCAGTGGCCTGACACTTCACCGCTAAAAGTCCCGCAGCGAGTACAACACAGTGGCGTAGGACCATAGGAATTCCATAATGGCGATAGCCAACTTAACCAGTCCCCAAAAAAAAAAAAAAAAAATCCCATGGGTCCCAGCAAGAAATCTGATAAAAAAAATGTCTTATCTATTCCTGCCCATTAACAAATACCACTCGGCGATACCAACTGTTAAGTACCGTAATCGCGAATAATTGACTAACACAGCTAGTTGGTTAGTAATTACTTTTTTTTTCAAAAAAAAAAAAAAAAAACAAAAAACAAATTCTACTTCAAGATCGTGACCAGTTGTCAGGTCCAAGATGTACGTCCTGCAGGACTTTAAAATCCCATGGGAAAGGTCAATGCTTGTCCTTACCCTTGTTTAGGGGGTCGAGAAAGTGTTGAGGCAGAGTGAGAATCGTAGCCAAAGGTAATAATTCTTTATTTCAATGTAAGACGTGACTCTAGGTAGCTATGGCAACGGTACCGGTACCGATACCATTGGTAGGGTTAGACAGGGCTACCACCTTCATCCGTAGGTACTTACTCTTCTCGGAGCACGGGTGACAGTGAACCCAGCCCCCTTTTGCCGATTAAACACGAGAAGCGCCGTGAACGTAGTCGCGGATAAACCAAACATTTGGGCAGCCGTGGATTCTCCCTAATGAGAGCCCTATTAGGAAGTAACAGTCCTGGGTTAACCTATGCGCAGTTTCTGTCAGCGATTTAGCGCCGATCCTCGGTCGATGTAAATCAGATTAATTAAAGGGACGACCCGGAGGACCAGAGGAGAGGGATCCCGTGAAACGAGCTACGACGACGCGTGTGTATGCGGCTTTAAGTTTTTTTTCCCCTCCCCCCCCTCACTTTCGAGCCTGGAATTCACTTTGTTAGAAGAAACACGAGAGTCGCGCTGCTCCCGTGACTATATCCATTCCTGTGACTTATCGGTAGGAAAGACACCGTCGATACCGACCGAGCACGTAGAGGAGAGAAATCGAGAGAGAATTTTCAGATGGGAAAGTAACGGACGTCTGGGACTCGGTACGCCGTTAAATTACCGTCCGTATAAGAGCGTGACTTTCGTGCATTTCGCCAGCACGAATCGCACGGGGATCGCTACTACGTGACCCAACAGAGTACATATTAGATCAATGCGCCTGCGCGTCGCCAATCATCCTAGTTGGACGTTGCCGTAGACGGTGGATGGCAGGTTGGGTATTTTTGTGTGGGGGGGGAATGGGGAATTTTGAAAATTTGCAAATTGAGTGGTGCGATGGGAGTTGAGAGAAGAATGAGGGTGAGGATGAGAATATTAAGTGAAATTGAAGGGAGAAAAAAAAGGGGGGGTGGAAAAAAAACGAAATCGAGCGATCAGTCACGGACACGTGGGAGGGTTGGTTTGTGGTTTCGTCTCTACTTAGAAAAGACGCGCAGCGTCGTGCTACCCCCATAGTGTATGGGGGGGTAGTTGGCCACCCTGTTCCTACCCCAATGCAGCGGTTGCACGTTTCTGTCTTTCTCTCTCTCTCTCGTATGCCAGCTCTATCTCTCTCTGTCTCTCTCGCTCTCGACTATGGGGATGCTGAGTCATACCCATACTGCGTAGATACATAGCGTGTCACCCCGAATATTATTCGAAAGCCTGACAGCGCAATCTGTGAATGCGTGATATTGTCTGTGACGGCATGTGGGCGAGGTATGTTATAACATGGGAATATATCTATATATCTGTGCACACCATAAAACAGACCAACACGTGAGACAGAAACGTAGAGTCACGTGTTACCAAATGTATATATGTCCGTAGCAGTCAAAGTGAAAATCGTTGGGGTTTCAAAAAAAAAAAAATTTTTTTTTTTTCGTTTCTACAAAGATGAAAAATAAAAGGTGACAATTTCTTCGGGTGGAAACAGCGACGGTACGAAGAATTTTCACTCCTCGCTAAGAGCGACTATTGCCTAGAATTTAGCGGCGGGACGGCGGATACCGGTGGAGGCCATATTTTATTTACGCGCAAGCAATGTTTTATGGGCCCGTTTGACGGGGGCGCGCTAAATAATGGCTACACCCCTTTCTACCGCCTCGAAAGTGTCTATAGACTCTTCCTCTATCTTTGTCTCTTTTGGTACACGACAGCATCTCTTGGTTCGAACTCTAACTCTTTTATACTACTGCCAAGTATTTCTTCTTTTTTTTTTCTCCCTTTTTCCTTGTCTCCGTTCCACCTATGGATCTTTGCTATAAAAATAGCACTTCTATCGGAATTCTAACAATTGGCGTACCGCGACAAAGAACCGGCTGAAAGGATACCGTAGCGATGACGTAGTTTCGAGGCAAAAGATAAAATAACGGTACCACGTTGCTTTTCTAGTCGCACCAAAAATTGTAGGGTCAATTTCAAATTTTTTCAAATTTCCAGTGGTACTCGTTGACCGGTGAAAAAAATTTTTTTTACTTGTACGAATCGTGAATAGAGAACTATAAAAAAAATCGTACGGATTCGTGCTGAAATTATTGGGAAGAAAAAAACAGTTATACACAGTGTCAAGAGTGAAACATGATTTTCGTAAATGGTCTCCTCTTTGACTCGAGTATTTCGGCGACCTTTTGGTCTCGGGAACCTTCCGGTGATTTGTGGTCGGTACGGACGCGCGAAGGAAGAAATAAAGCGAAATAAGAGATGTGGAAGCGCAAGGGTCCGGGGTGGGAGGGAGGGAGACCTTAGGAGGAGGCTACGAGAAGGAAAGGAGAAAAGGAAGAATCCGAAATAGAATATCCCACCGGGTATAAAACCCGACCGCAAGGGACGTTTTAAATTAGAAACAAATGCCCATGGAATTTACGGCCCCGTTCCAATTTACGTCCTTATTTACTCGCTCGGCTGTCGGACCGCGCTTAGCGCTTTTTGACGATCATCGCGAAACCTCGTACGACGCCTAAACACACGTATAACTTTCTCATTCCCATTCACGCGTTCTGGTCCTCCAGGTCAACACTTTCGCCCTGGAACATCCTGCTACAACTACGGGGGTCTGTTTCAACGGGGAATCACAGCCTACTTACCATGTAAGTATAGGTAAGGTAGAGCGCGCGGCTGCGAGACCATACGGGGATTCCCCGAAAAACAGCAACCCGACACGACATTCTCATTCGGAATTAATTGATCGACCATTAGCAGCGCGTGCCCGGGTTAGGATATTTTTTTCTCAAATTTTTCTTCTTGTTCCCTCCCGACTAATCTAAATTCTTTGACTTTAGTCACGTTCTTTTTTTTTTATTTTTTTTTTTCTTCATCAAGCGCATGCGCAGTGGGATACCGGCGTACAACTGTAGTTTCAACTCTCGCCCGACTACTTGGTAAATTATCGAAAGACGCTCCTGACACTTGCTGGTTAACGATTACACGGTTAGATAACGCGAATAAATTTTTCAAATTCGTCATTAACGTCGGTAAAGTCGCGTGGCCGCGTAAACGACAGTTAACGATCCTACGTCGTTAGGCTTATTGACGCCGTTAAACAGCCTCATTACCATGCACGAACGTATACGGAAGAAATGAAAAGACTCGAGACGATATAAACTGTAGGATAAGACTCGAACTGTCCGGCGTCCGGATTGGTAGTGATTCTCGGAGAGGATCTGCGCAGATCCCTTTAAACGAGACACTGCGCATAATGACTTTGGCCAACGATCGTTGGATCCGTCGAAGCGATCATTGACCCGCGAAATTACGTAATCAGTCAAACGTAAACCCGCAGCACCACGTATATCATTTTCAAATTCAGATTTGGCCGTAGGATTAAAAATATAATTTTGAAAAAGAAATTTTTTTTTTTTTCAAAAATTCAAAAAAGTCACCGAGACCAGCGCACACCCATGCTCGCGGCATTGTGCGCGATAGGTACGTACGTAACAAGGACTTGCGATAGGAGAAGCTGGAGGAGGGGAGAAACGCAGGGACATAGTTTATTTCGCAAGCAAAGGGGATGCGAAACGGGTCGGGTCGAGCTAGGATGTCGATAAGGCTGGCATTGTCCGGCGGTCACGTGGTGGGTTTCCCACCCCTTAAACACTACTGTTTATATTAAACTCCGGGGTTAATACCGTGGCTTACTCTAATACCGGGGCAACCCTTGCCCTGCGATATGCTGATAAGGAATATGCATACAGATAGAGGTACGGCGCCACCCCCTGCGAATCGGTGGCCCATCTAACCGTTGATATTTCTGAGGTCTGGACGTCGATATTTGGAGTCAAGCTTGAAAGCGTTTTTTTTCAAATGACTCGTACCAACCCTCTGAATAAAAAAAAAAATAACAAAACACTACAAAACCTTAAATTCCTTCGCTCTGTACCCAGGGGTGCGAAAAAAAAATCGAAAACCGAAAGAAGCGATCTGATTGGTGGAACCAAGGGATGTCTTGTGAATCCTTGTGGAATGACTCGAAAGGGTAGTCACCACTCGACTGCGGGCGCCGCACCATTCTCTCGCTTTGACAGACGGCATAGGCGTCCCGGCGGCAAGGGGGATGAAAAAAGACAGATAATAAAATGAAAATGGGAACATTTAAAGTCAAGGGTTGGGAATCGGGAGGGGGGAGGGGGGGGGGGATGGGACGCGACCCCGACCCTGCACCGAGAGTAACAATGCGAGATAGAGAGTCGACGGGGGTCGCGAGTTGCGTTCACAGATAACACCCCCACCCCTATTCTTCATCCCCCGCCCCCCCTTGTCATGGTTACCAACACTGACGCAGCAGCTACCCTCGCGCGCGATGCATTGGCGTCGACGTTTTCATTGTCTCGAAGTACGTAACCCAGTATTTATTTTTTTTTACTAACAAACTTTCATCAGTCATATTCAGTGGTGCCAATTTAATATTTTTTTTCTCGGTATTAATTTCCCTATCGAACTACCCTGTGTCCAATTCGAATTTATTGGTTCGTTATAGGTGTATACATATATATATATACACATAAATATATATATAGCCTGTTAAGGTAAATACGAAGATTCTCACGAGAGTCTCACGTCCAATTACGCAAAGCAGTGCCGATACTCGCGATTCCTCTTATGTACTTATTTTCTTTTTATTTTTTTTCCTTCTCGAACTTCAATAGCTCGAATACGTTCTTGCTTTGTATCTTGGCTCTATACGGTCCACGCAATCGCTGCCTTCTCTACCGATACCTCCGAGCATCTGCAGACAGTGTTACCAACCGTTCGTTCTACGATCGGTCAACGATTGAAAGAGCATGGCGAACCGAGGCAGCCGATTGATTGACAAATGCCTCGAGAAGACGCCGGGACGCCTGAATGTTTCACCGTGATAGACGCTGATTACTCCACGTGACATTCGGACCGACAGAGGGCCCTCCCCTCCCCCCTCCCCAACCTACGAGAGATTCCAAAGAGTGATCCGCCATTTTTTTTAAACGACCTACAACATTTCCTCCCCCTTCGAAGGAAATTCCAATTATCTCGTACCCCCCCCCCCCTCCTCCCCCACCGAACCGATCAATTATTCCCAGTTCAAAGGTCATCTTCGTATTAAATCCGCTGGACGAATGTCGATAATTTACAACGGACACCGAATAAGCCCAATTAGCACCCAATTGATACGCCACTGGAGCCATACCCGATTGACAGAGCAAAGGACAAAAAGAAATGATGCTCCAGTTCAAAATTATCGGTGGGTCCAAAATGGAGGCTGTAACCAAAATTTCCAACGTCACACGTGTACATCGATATGCGAACGGATGAACCCAGTGTGACCTGTAGTCAGGCATAAAAGATGATCGGACTCACCCTGGATCTCGGTTGGCTGGATAAAAATAGATCGGATCTATGGATCGAAGGATACGGTATGTATCTGGCAGGCACCGTGAATCGAAGTATTTGCATGATGAAATTAACGTATAATTACTATTGACAGTGCTCGTCAGGAACGGCTGACAGGTGTGGGTGTGCACCGCGCGTCATGTCAGCCAGAGCTCTAGGCTTGAATAGCGCCCTGTCCGAATGTACCGAGTCATGGGCTCTGTAGGTAAAAAATGGGAAGAGCCCATATCGTAAAGGGGGAAGCCAGCGCGCGAGCGAGAGAGATGAGAATAGAGTCGGACGAGTGAGATAGCGCCATTTGAAAAAAAAAAATGAAAAAAGAATAAATAAATAAAAAAAAAAATAGTCAAAGCCGCGCGCAGTGCCTACATTAATGATGTGGCAATATTTTATTAAACATCCCGACGGTACTTAAAAGGCTTGGTAACCAGTGGTTCGCAGTCGACTCTTAAACGTGGATAACGTGTCAACAAAAGTTTTTCTACCGACCACCTACCCTCCCGATCGACGTCTCTTACGTGAACCCTTAATCAATTCTCTTATCAGTGATCACGCAAAGTGGGAATTGTTCGCCGTGGAGTCCTGGGTCAAGTTCAGAAATGTCCAACTTGCACGTTGGGATTCATCGAGACTCAATTGCGGATTAATTAGATCCCCGTGATATCGTGCCCGTGTGCGTGTGTGTGTGTGTGTTAAGATATGTGGGATGGATGGTGGATTTGCGTGCGTGTGGGTAGGTACCTAACTCGATGGTTGGGCAAGGCATAAGGGAATTGCATTGCATGCCACATAATCGTGGGAGTGTTTCCCATCAAGATACACGTACTGGCTATAATACCCTCTCGCATAAATATATCTGCAGCATGCATTTACGTGTATACAGGGTGGCCTGAAAGTACGGCCACCCGAAGGTAGAGACCAAAGTATGCAGGGTCTGTACACGTAACTCCATGAGCTTGTACGAAATACGTGAGAGACGCGGATACCTTTCGAGCAACGTAACGAAGACTTTGGTTTGGGTTAGGATTTTGAAATTTGAAAAAAAAAATAAAGATCCTTCTAGAACTCTACGTCGATCCAATTGCGTCGAAATGTATGATCAAGGACTGCAAGATCACCGGGTATGTTACCGGTGCGCCTGGAGAAAGCTGAAGCAAGCTACGTGGCGCACCAACAAAGCTAAATGTACTTTATGCATCCGTGCCCTCGTTCCGCCATTTTACACGAACAATTAGATGTATAATCGAAGATGGTCCAGATTCTCAAGATAGAAATGAAACTTTGTCAAATCTTGAACAAGGCACACGCGTTAAATCGTCTCTTGAACGGGCAGCGACCAAAACCCAAGACACGGTCGGCGAGAGTCCGAACCCAAAAATCCAACCGGATCCAATGTTCGGAGTCCATTACTGTCACAATAAGGAACTACGAGCAGATATATACAGTAAGACCCGAAGTAAGTAATGTATCGGTAAAAAAAGAGGAATGCACCTGCCAGCCAACTTCAGTGTAGTATTATCAAGTGAATGGAGGAGACCACCAAAAAGTCCAGACGAGACCGGCGCGCGGTTACGGTTTCTCGATGGGTTGGAAGAGGAAGGTGGGGGCCAGGCAGAGGGTTCGGTAAAAAATACACAAGAAGAGAGACACGAGGGAAGGGAGCGCGGGGAAGAAGAAAAGAAAAGTAAAAAAAAAAAAGTAGTAGGAACCGAAAATACTTGCCGAAGTAAAAAAGGATCCCGAATCGGGGCATTAGCATAAGCCAAGCGAGCGCGGTCATATAGCACGGAAATAAATAGCCCCCGGTATCTGCGCCAGAGACGTTTTAGCATAGAGAGACGCACGGATCGGCCAAATGCGACCGGACCCTTCGACTGACTCCGCTCCTGCGTGTGAGTCTCCTGAGCCGAGCGTATGGCAGGGCTGGGTTAACGTGGGTGAAAGTGCGTGAGAGGGTGACCCAAACGTGGGCTCTGGTTCTAACTCCTCTGGTCTCATCTCTGTCGGCGAGGGACAAGGGTGGCTAGATGGGCCAGGATGATAGCCCAGGGAACGGCGTTTGGTCAGGATGTGGTTGTCATCGGAAGGCGCAGGACCCGACGCTGCCATTGTCCCACTGGTCAGGACGCCGATCGGCGACGTCCAACCACGGAATCTATTGTTCTATTTCTAGTTTGTGTAACCCCCCCCCGACGTGGACGTGTTTGACGACCGACGTCGACGATACTATCGGTTTGATTAGACGCCACGCTGTACACGGTCGGTCAGCGATGGATCGGATGATGATAAAAATTTGAATTTGGGAGAAAAAAAAAATTTGCGAATCGCATATTTTTGTTAAGGATGTTTTTTTTGGGATTATGGATTTTTTTTTTGGCGCAAAGGAACTTTTTGTGTACAGATCGAATTTGTTAATTGGGAAAAAAAAATGAATTTTATTAGATGACACGATCAGGTGATTTTGACTAGATCAATGATTACATGCTGTACTGTGGAATCTGGATGTGGGTTTTGTTCCTTTTTTTTTTTTGTTAATTTAGGTATAAATGCGCTTTACGTACTATCCGGTAGCTATTGATTCCCTTGGGAATCTTGTTCCTCATTTAGACAGACCAGCTAATCTCACTGTCAGAGATGCCTATCGCTAAGCAGGCAGCCTGTTAGCGCCAGAGATTAGAGGATCCCATCCAAAGTGTTAGTAAGGTTCTGTGTGAGCGTCCCGCGACGCTCTACGTTTCGAACGACACGAAGATTATTAGATATTCTAAACCGAGTACAGCCTTCACAAATCCTCGTCGACGAGTTATTTCTAAAATCGTGAACATTCGAATAACAAGAATCATAACCTATAATTCTCCGTATAATTTTTATCTAAGATCACACCACAAGCACTAAAATAAAAAAAAAACTTCACCTATTCTACCTAAAATCTAAGGACTACGATACACACGCGAATACACACGAGACTTGTAAAGCTCGATGTAAATAAAGCTAATCAATTAAAGTTGATAACGAGTGACGCAATCAAGTCGCGCCCGTAGAGCGTCGCAAAGTAAAAGTCAATTTTGTCAGCACCACTGGCCAGAACCTTACCTGTGGTGAAGAGAACGATGGCCTTGAGACAGCTGTACTCCGCAGGATCGACGTGCAGCGCCTTGAGCTTCTCCACCTGCTCCTGGAAGATCCTGATGTGGTCCATGAAGGCGACGACGCGATCCGCGGCCATAGGCGAGGCGTGCAAACCGGCCGCGGCCAACAGTGGCGCCACGTGCAGGGGCATCGAGCACTGACTCGCGTTCAGGACGAAGAGTTCGCTCCAGACTAACCTCAAAAGCGCTACCTGATCCGTCACTTGCAGGTCCGGGAAGAACGGTATGTTCCGCGCCCACTCGACGGCCGAGAACAGAAGACGCGCCGCGAGCTCGCATATGTTTTCGATACCCATAATATTGTTCGTCTGTAAGCACTGCCCGTATCGCGAGGTTGGATATGGTTCCGCCCTTAGGAGCAAATTTATGTACGACGACAGATACGAGTGTCCGTTTAGACTGGCGCACGCGATCGCGTCGCCATTCGTCAATGAAAATTGGCCAGGTAGACCGGGTATGGCTGGCTGCGACGGTGGCACCCTCCCTCGTTGAACGGCTGAAACAGAAGAGGCCATGACTCATTAGCCCTTTGCATTTGAAACGCGAGGCAGAGCGACGGGTAAGAAAGAACGAGACGTGAAATTGGGTTCGTTACGTTCACGTGGAATATTTTGATCCGTAAATCCAGATGGCGCTGGCGGGTTTACTCTCTATATAGATATCACTGGTTGCCACCCCCTTTTCGAAGATAGCCATTCCCACATTCCAACGTGTTTCTTCACGGAGTCTTCACTTCGGCTTTGCATCCTACTTTCTTACGCTTATCGATGCAGTCACGCATCGGCGAGTACGGCACGGCGTAACGTAGATGCGGGTTAGACCTTTCGACGTAACATCGCGCCATGGGGAATATACATTGAAAACGTGAAGGCACTATGGCGAATCGATTGCGTTACGTCATACGCCATTCGAATCGACGGTCCATATAAATTACACGGTGTACCCTCCCCTCTCGGGCCGAGTCGTTTTGCTGTTTCATTTATCGTTCCTCGAAGATTTGCATTAGACTGCTAAGATCAAAACGGTCTACGAGTTTCAGGAAGTTTTAGTTAAAAAATCAATGAAATTAGGTATGACCCAAATCAAGCCTAATTTTCATCCAATCGTTCCGGGCCTTGAATCTTCCAGATCATTTTCACAGTCGATTACGATGATGTCTAAAAAAATTTCCTTGATCGCCATAGATCATCCAACCAGCACAGCTGGTAATATCAGACTATTCGCGTAAGGTTACAAGCGCGAACCACAAGGTCGTCCAGGGTCTGTGCAAATGGCAGATCAGAAAAGTGGAGACAGGCGAGGAGTCACATGCAAGCTAGTACAAAGTGTGTTCCCATACGAGGCTGAGTAGGTAGGTAAGATGAAGGTAGGATGGTGGGTAGGCAGATAGGTAAGATACGGATTTCTTGGTAGACTGTGGATGGACCAACACCTGGCGATGCTGACAAGATGACGCTCTCGCACGTACGGCACCTACACACATGCTGGTCCGTGTCGTTCAGATTCCTCTTGAAGTATGTACAAATATTAACGACTGACAAACATAAGGCCCCGACTCTTGGCCAGTGCCAACGACAACAGGATTGCCAATGGACCAAGTCGGTAACGCATGACGCAACGAGGGACTCAGTCGAAGGATGATGTAGGTAACGCGCATGGGCATAGAATATGAAAAATGAATTAATAAGTGCCATTGGCTTTATATGGTGCTTCGATCTTCATTGTAGACACGTCAGACCCATTTGATATTTTAGTGGGTACCTGGTAGCGTCTGAAGTCAGTGCCGAGAGGTGGTACCAACGTTAGAACTGTGAATGACCGATGCAAGTGATTGGCCGTCACGACAGTGAGTCTGATGTAAATAGATATTTGAAATCGAGGTAAACCAGTAACAGGTACCTGGTACCCAGTCTGGTTATCAGCTGAGCGCGTAAGGTCACGTGTAAACATGGACGAAACCAGGAAGAAATCAATCGATCCTCTTCGACGCGATCCGTTAACTTCTCTGACCCATACAAGTTCAGTCTCCAAGAAAGTAAAACAGTCCCGTTTGATCTCCAAGTACAAAGATCAAAGATTGCGACGGGTGTTATCTGTATCCCGATCGAACGATCGAATCACCTACAGATGATCGTCATGGGACTGTATAATGATCGATACGTAACAGACACGAAAACTCATAAATTCACAACCTGGACCAGGGTCAACACGACTGTCTAGGACCTGACCAACCGGCGCTGAGGTGATCATCCACTTTCCAATGTCCGTGAGGTCTGGTCCAGGACGTACCAACAAATTGCGAGTACCCATCGAAGCGTACAGTACATGACCTGGGTCGGTTGATGGAGTCGGAGCTGTACGCTAATACACACAGGACCCACGGATGCTGGGTACATCGAAGATCATCCAAGGAAGGAAGTCAGGGACCGAGTCAGAGCGGCTCGTGGCCGATCGAGTAAGGTTGAGACGGTCGAGAAGGTCGAGAAGGTAGGTTCGTACGGTCGAAGGGTGGAGGTGGACCGGGTGGATCCTTACAAGTACTTATAGAGTCTAGAGTCCAGGACTCAAAGACTCGGGACGAGAAATGGCGCCCTGCTGGGAGAGGAACGCTGGATTCCAACCTCCGGCCGGAGCTAACGAACGCCGAGAGGAAACGAAGGTACGAAAGGTGGAACGAGGGGAACGAAGGTACGGACCTCGGATGAAACGTAGGAACGATGAAACCAATGGACAAATCTTTTCTCCGCCGCGAGATCATCGCTCAGACTATTTCTCCTTTGAATTTCATATACCTTATACTGCCTATGTGTACTTATCTACCTAACAACCCACCTAACCTTCGTCGTAGGTGAGCAACCTACTATTTATGCTCTATGCGGTATATGCCGAGTCGACAAGTGTGCGCCTGGACTTGCCTATAAACCTGGGTACCCCGTGCGTACTCAGTGACCATACTGGACCTATGTTCAAGTGTGTCCCTATTCTTCGTGTTCTCAACCTGACTCTCCAAGCGGGATTGTACAATGACGTCGAGAGGTGACACGCAAAATGAGATAAACTTGTTTTGAAGATGCGGGTGAGCTTGTCCAGATTGAAAGATATCTCGATGATTCATTTTCGTTATCGCCGAGACTCCGTATTTCTTTCGTTTAACCCTTTCCTTTTTATTTATTTTTTTTCTTTTTCTTCATCTCCTTCGCCGGTTCCGGGTCGTTGCTGGTAGTCGTCAGGCTCATTGTTGGATTTATCGATCTCCTTTATGCCAGTGGGTCTTACGGGTCCAGTTATTTTCGGCGGGAAATTTGAATTTTATTAGGGCTGCGTGGATCTTTTTTTTTTTCTTGCGGATTTGAGAGCACACGTGGACATATGGAGACACTACTGTATGGCGCACCTACGCGAACGTGAAATTAGCATGATGCAGTTCTCGATAACTTCCCACTATGGTGGATGCAACGTGTTTCTATAGTATGTAGATTTGGTACCGTTACTTGGTACCGACTATATCGGTATAGCAACGCCGTAGAATTGCCGGTTGGGTTCTTATATCGAGATGACGTCGAGTAGACGCTTGTACTGTGTCCCAACTGCTACCAGCAATACCATAGAGTGACAGAATTTTCAAAATGAAAAAAAAAAAATCCAATCGTCCATACCAAACAAACCCCCCCCAAAAAAAAATATTAATTATCTCCAATCGAGTCTAGAAAAAATTATTCCTGTATCGAAGCAGATAACCGATAGACTAAACAGCACGGGTCAAAGATCGAGGAGCAAGATCAGAGGAGGAGGAAAAATCGTTATCTTAAAAAATTCCTAGGATCGAATAAAAAAAAAATCGTCACTTTAAAGTTACATTAAAAAGTGCAATAAGATTACGTAGCAGTGCACCGGAAGTTCTATTAAAAAAATTTCTATCACTGGTATTTACATTTATTTCGAAACATTTTTCAAAATCCCACCAAAGTCCCTATTTCGCCGATTCGTCTCGAATTTGAAGTCATCACCGGTACGTTGGTCATCCTGCCTGTACCATGGTCACCATAGTGAACCATGTAAAGTCCACGGTGTCCCATGGATCTCGGAAGAGATTTATACGAGATTGAGAAGATGAGAGACCCTGAGCAGACGCTACAGGTAACACGTGGCCGGGTCCTGGGCCCTGAGAGAAGTCCTCTCTCACGGGACGTAGATTGATGATCCGAGCCGGGCCGGCACGAAAGATGCCAGCTATCGCTTTCTTGCGCGCATACATACATATATGCATGGATATGCGCGCGCGCGCGCGCGCACTGAGAAGAACGCAGGAGGCGAGAGAGTTCCACGATTCCTCAACACAATAAACTGGACCCCCAGCATCACCGTCACGCATCACTCAAAATAATTACAAACACTGAAAATGACGATTAATCTTGTATGCCGTGTGTATGGAGCGGGCGCGCGCATGCGCACTACGGACAAGCGAATAGAGCGCAGTCCCCCGTGCGCCCACTAATAATAAACGAATTACGACAGGCCTGATTGAGGGGATCCTGCGGTGCTTGATTTAAAATGCTAATTTTTATCTTTTCATTTAGACCTTTTTTTTTCAATCTTTTTTTCAATCCTTGTCCTCTTTCTTTGACTATAAACACCGTTCCCTGTTACCCGTACCATTGCGGACTTTCTTGAAACGATCATCGAGGCGGGTGTTTCCAAGTAATTTTTTGAATTGTGTGTTAATGAAAATTTTCAAAAAAAAAAAATAATTATTGCATTTCATAATACACGATATACATTGCACGACGTGTACTATGCTTTATTTATTTTGTCGATTTATTTCATATAATTACATTTTCGAATCGCGAATGATGTCGACGGTCGAGCGAATGTACTTTTGATATTTTTTTTCTTTTTGGCCAAAAAAAAATTCATCAATGCCTTTTTTTACCTCGTTGTCAAAATTTTATACAGAGTTCCCATAAACGTCGGTAGGCTAGGTGCTAACGTAAATGAAATATACACGCTGTATCTCTTATGCGCGAGGCCGATTAAACTTGCGGCTCTATAAATATTTCGTTGGACGGACGATTGAGACAAGACGAGAGGACGTGAGGAAATAGAAAAAAAAAAAAAAAATAATTTTAAATTCACCCACGAAAAATATCCAAGCGTCTACGAGCGCGTATTCGTAAGCGAACGGGACGAAATAATAAGACGCGTATACGAGATAAAAAAAAAATCGTTCGCCTATAGCAGTCTTGTGAAAACGTCAAATGCTGGAAGCGAATAAGAACGCGCCTTAAAACGCCATACGCGATCCTACTTTATTTTATCTCCGTTGTGTCCAGACATTAACGTCTCCGCGCTATGAACAGTTATCACTGATTTGCATAATTCCAAACTACCGTCACACTGTACTACCGGGATTTCGACTGTGTAGTAGTAAAAAAAAAAAAAGAAAAAAAAATCGGTAACTCTCGGCTACAAAAAAAAAAAAGATCATTTTCGATTCCGCGATGAATGAAAAGACGAAAAAAAAAAATAAATAAATTCACTTCTTACGTCACTCCGACCAGATTCACAGCTGTGAGATTTTATACAAAATCAATAAAGAATTTTAAGTACCATCGGCTATCTCAATATCCAATGGATTAATGGCCTTTCCTTAAAAGATATTTCGTGCCAGGGAAAGCACAAGCAAGCATAAAGATATCGAAAGGTTCTAAAAAGAATATATATATATATATATAGGTTCGTGCAAGATTCTCGCCAGGAATGGAAGTGATATTCATCCACCTACAATTTCTCCAATGTTGACGACCTACATGAGGATCAGGAGGTCATTGGGCCAGCGAGCCATCTAGCGAGCCAGCAGTTTACTACTATCCAGCATCCGTCCTCATCTCATCTTAGATCTACGGCTACTTAGTTAAAAAAAGTATATATATATATATACACTCAGCTGCATTTAACACGGTAGCTAAGACGGGTAGAAAATGCCAAGAGCCAATCGCGATGGACCATTTTCACACCTCGAGGATGCTGGTACTCGTAGCTCAATAGCTCCGACGAGTCGTACGAGTTTGAGATTCGCGCAATGTAACCGAGTAGCGTCGAATGGCAAGCGGAGTAAAAGGTCTTCGATGCGTCACGACGCCTCGCGCCGATTCATACCGCGACGCCTCGTAAACTCCCGGTGTCTTTGAATCCAACCGAGTCGCCCTGAACTCGAACCGACGCCATAACGATAGAGATCGCTGAATTATGGACCCGTGCTTTCCATTCGATTTGAAACCTTAAATAAGATATATTTTAATGCCCGCTCGAAGCTGAACCGTACCGGGTTTGGGTTGTGAATTTATGCGGTTGGTATAACCGTGGCATTTGGAATCTTTGATGTCTCAATTTCGTGCAGTTGGCACTCTCGGGTGGGACCGCGTGAAGAATTGGAAATTAATGGCGTGCCGAATACGTGTTTTTTTTTTTTTTTCTCTCAATTTGGCACCTTAAACTCGACTCGTCGTTCGGTATCGAATTGTGACCAAAAGTGCTCGGTGACCCAAATCACGGTGACCAAAGTGGGTAAAACCAAAATCGTAAAAAAGTTTCTTCGATAAAACCCAAAAAATCTCTAACGTTGGCCGAGAGTCGAGAAAAAATTTTGATTTTTTCTTTTTTTGGGGACAAAATCATTGCAACCGTTATTTTCGAAATTCACGGTTTTGCGATTAACGGTTTTAAAAGTAACGTCCACCTGATCCATTCGCGCTGCTCCTACGCGGCCACGTGTAGGTGTTTATTTATCGCGTTCATCGTTCCGCGAGAATAATGAAAGAGGGACCGACGAGCTTCGTTCACATACCGGGTGACTCTATTTATTGAGAGTAATTGTCGAATAAATTCTAACTAGTCGCTATTAAGTCGATGTACCCCGGAGGTTTTTATACCTGGTGTGAGTACGCGTACGGACAGAGTGTGTATTATAATTTTTCTCAGTCATTTATTTATTTCCCTCTTAGCTGACGGCACTTGGGGCACGCGTTCGAAATGGGCCCTAAGGCCCATCGTATCGCGTATGCAAATAGAGACCGAATGAATTTGACGTTCAAAGCGATAGCGCCCGAGCGCGACGTACCTCAAGCACGTAGCTCGGCTCGTACATAGATCAGCCGGAGGAGTTCCGGCTCGAAGGTGCGAAAAGGTGGGAGGGCCTTATAGAAGCGTACCGCGAACGATAGCCTTAACGATTTCTCTACGATGATCGTTAATTGTTAAAAACAAAAAACCCATTACGAACATCGATTACGACACTTGAGGTGAATCTGTCTGATAGGTCGGCAATTAAAAAAAAATCAAGGTACGTCGATTGGGCCTTATTAAAAAAAATAAAAAAAAAAGTACGAAAAGTATCTACGAAAATGGATAACGATAACGGTTATCGTTATTGGCGTTAAAATTTTCGATAAAAAATGGGCCTTACTGTATCAGTCCCAACGCTTATCAAACTTCCCAATTGTCAATTCAGCAACGTCGTTTTGCATGCACTTGTTACGCCAACCTTGACACCCGTGCCGATTCTCACGATCTCTCCTTGATAACGAGAGCAGACTGCCCCGACAATGGAGTGCAGTGCTGGCGCGATTTTATTGGGCCCGATCGATCCTTTGATCGGGACAGTCTTAGCGCTGGGCCTTACGCGATTTTTCGATCACGAGAATGAGTAATGAAAAAAAGATATCAAATAAAAAATCAATAAAGGTCATTTCAAGGAAGATCGTACCGATTTAATATGACGATCGAGACTAAGTGCCTCATTTCTTAGTTGGCTCTGAATCGATTTTTTCTGCTACACTTTTTTTTTTCAAATTTTTTTTTTTTTTCACCAAATTTACCTCTTTCGACGCAAGTCGCAAAAATTACACCAAAAGGTACTGTCGTAAATGTCGGGACTTCTTGCGGCATTTTTGACCAAGTACCGCGTATCTAAAAGTGGTCACTGACGTAATGCTTTTCGTAGCCGCGTGCCCAAACAACACGCATGTCTTAAGGCACGTTTCATACGTGGCAAGTCAGGGCCGTATTACGTAGGTAGAAGAAACAGGGGGTTCCTATGAAAAAAAAAAAAAAAAACAATCCAGCAGACTTTCACAACGTACGAGCAAGTTTAATTGATTAAGTATACGAAGACAAAGTCACGGATAATTTATCAGTGAGATCGAGAATGAGGATCTTCCTCGAAGAGAAAAAAAAAAAAAAAAATCATCTCGAGACTGATCCACGTGGACGATACAGAGAAGCGAGAGAAAATGATGATAGGTATAACAGTAACGTCCGATACGACGCCCGATCGCGTCGAAGGTGGCAAGTGGAAAGAGTCGACGCCGGCGTCGCGGTGACTTGGCGAAGCAGGAAATTCGCTGGAACGAGTCTACGCCGTGACGTCACGTGTTTATAAATACAACACGCCTGACGTAACGAAGGAGTTCCTAACAGGACGAAGGATGGCCCGAGGCGTCCTGTCGCGCGCCTGACTCACCGCGTCGCGACGCGGACGTCTCCGATTTCTGTCCGATTTTCGGTATCGTCGTTGCCGGACCAAAAAGAGTCGAATAAATCGATCGATCTCCGATCGATTGTCAATCGATCCCCGGATCACTAGTCTCTTGGGTATCTGTCGTAGGAGGGCAAGGGTCCTATTATAAAAATTTCAAAAATTAATTTTTTAAACGATCGTTCAACGATTTCGTAAACCCGATTCGAGGAATCGATCGAATATCCGCCCGAACGTGGAAAAATGGGAGAAAAAAGGGTTAAACATGAAAATTCAAGGCATATACTCAGTTGCGCGTCTCGAAGGTGTTGGAGATGGCGAATACACCTGCGGATTGAGATGGGCGGAATCCAGTCTTCGAGGAATAACTGGTATTAATACGTCACGTAATTACCGTGCGAGCATTCCAGCGTGGCTTAGGCTCGGGTTAGCCGCAACTCGCGGAAGAAACGGGAATGCAGGGTGCTCGGGCCCCGTCCCGGCAGTTTCCATGCGAGCGACGCCGCTCCGGGGCGTGCTTCTGTTCCGAGCGATTATGATAATTTCTTTTTTGGCGGAAAGAAGAAGACTCGACTCCACTCCCCTTTCGATTCACATACATTAATACCAGGTCGAATTCCAATCGACTTTTGAAAACGAGTTTGATAATTTTGAATTTTTATTTTATTCTCTTTCAAATCACTTTCCAAAACACTCTCGCTCTGGAAGAACCGTAACAGATGCCAAATTAGAAAGAAGAACCCAAACACCAGTCGGCTGCATAAAATTTTCAAAAAGTCCAAATCCAAATTAAAAATTCCGCGAGACAAGCGCACTATGTATATATATATATAAATCCAAAAAAAAATGATCGATCGAAATAGGGAGAAATTTGCGGTCCCGTTCTAGCCCGTAAGAGCAACGCCGAATAAGAAACCGATATAGATATACTCGCGTGCATAAAAAAGAGAGAGAGAGAGAGATGCTCGAGAGAGAGAAAAGAATAAGAAAAGAGAAAAGAGAGGTCGGAGGAGGTTACAAGGTTACACGCGTCCAGAACGGGCCTCACCGGGGCCCGCCTAAGATTCCCACGGTGTCTGCTCGCGGCCAGGCCCCGACTCGCATGCTACGTCCGAACGCTACGCTATGTGAGCCAGCGTTAACGCTTGAGGAAGGCAGGTAGGGGGGGGGGGGGGGTAAAGGCGAAGGAGGAGAAGGTGGGACCAGGCAACAATCATACGCGCCGTTATTAATATCTGCTTTCGTTCTCCAACATGGCGATTCATCCCCGATTACCGAACTACGTCGACAGGGCCCAGGCCACCGGTTCATCAGGACTGAACTCTTCGATGTCGAGTACTTGGAAGAGAAATACCTGTGGATAGACCTTAAGCTTCCCTGTACGATACCCGAGAGTCTGCTGGAAAATTGGTCGATATCGATAGAAAATAAATCGATACCGATTTTTAACCAGAGAGAAAAAAAAATTTTTTTCTTTTTTAATCGATAAAAAAATTTGATAAGACCAGACTTCACGGACTTATCGTTAATCCCGCATTTTCGATCCCATTCCGACTCCCGGCGAACGATCGACTCGTAGCCTCGAAGTTACGAGTCCAGGATCGGATTGGAATGGATTCGAGAGGGCAGTAATTACCACGAGAGCGATGCAAATAGCAACAGCCGTTATCCGCGGAGAACCCACCTGCCTTGCTGCGGAACCAGTCCAGGATAGTATATATATATATATACATGTAGAGTATATAATCGCTATACCGTGTGTACAGATATATACGCAGACCGTCCAAGCTATACTTGACTCAATAGATACCAGGCAGGATACGTAACGCAGAGTACAGTAACGACAATTTTTCATTAACGACATTCCAGGCGTCTCAAAGTCAAGTAACCGGGAGAAGAAGGGGCGGCGGTGGGGGGGGGCGGGTTTATACTGGGTCAGACGGATATTGAGAAAAACGAAAATTACGCGTAATCGTTAATCATCTTATTATCTCGAGATTGCGAGTATAATTTTTTTTATCACCCGAGTGACGAGGGTATCGAAAAAAAAAAAATGCAAAAAAGGGTGAAACGGAGGAAACGGTGATCATGCGGTAGAAATCACAGGGATACGGAATGGTAAGGCCCAGTGTATACGGGGTCCCCTGTTAAACCGTATGGCAAGAAGTCTCGTGAGTTTGAAAAAGCACGCGGAGCCTCATAGAAACTCACCTCGACGTATAGTAATGATTATCCACGGTATAATGTCTGGCGATGTTCTGGGCCTTACCACTGGGTGCCTCGGTGGACGTAGAGAAATTGCCAGGAAAGTCTCTTTAATTCCTGGTGGAAGACATCGAGGGCGAGCAGTAGGTAACCCAAGAGAGTGCGCTGGCCAATGGTGGTAGAGAGATATGTAGATTATATATATATATATATATATGGATATACACATACCTGGTGTCCATCTATATATCCATTTATCTGTGGCACTGCGCATGCTCTTAATAACTTCATACGTTTCTACACGCATAAGTAGATACACATATTTAGTATCAGACTGCCTATCCACAAGTATATGCTATAGTACGTACACGTATACTGTACGAGTATCGAGTTGGCCGCGTTACCGGTGAACTTTCACATTCTGATTATTGTACGGGAGCCCGTGCTCCGGGGGCCCCGGACAAGGCCCAAGAGGTCAACGGCGGGTTTAAACGATCAGAAAAGTTG
Source organism: Calameuta idolon (assembly GCA_030142285.1). Lineage (NCBI taxonomy): Eukaryota > Metazoa > Arthropoda > Insecta > Hymenoptera > Cephidae > Calameuta > Calameuta idolon. The sequence continues at coordinate 353,194 of JARQSV010000542.1, read as the reverse complement.
TACGGTGCGCGTGTGTAAGAAATACAAATTTCGCGACAGAACGTTCACTCGGACTGTTTCGTATCGAACCGAAAGTCCTGTTTCCCTGTATCTTTTTTTTTTGGTGAATAAAATTTTTTTTAATTTTCGAAAAATCGCCGGGTTCTTTTAAACGAGATATATCAAGGCGGACTGTTGGGTGGAGATAGGGGGGAGGTGCGAGGTTGGTCAGAATTACTGAATATGCATAGGGTCGTGAACGATTGTTAATCCCCCTTGGTGGGTTGGTGTCAGGCTCTTCTTGACCCATCGTCTTTTTGTCATGCTAATGACGCTACTTTGTATTGTTAATGTTCGGAAAGAGATTATACGGGCAAAGTGGACGAGGAGAGTGGGGGGATGAGACGGAGTGCGATTTAATATTTTTGATTTTTTTTTTTTTTTCGATTTCCTCACGACCGCCTATAAACCTAGATAAACCCGATATGGCAGCACGGAGATGCGGATGCCTGGTAAATAGAATGAAAAAGAAAGAAAGAAGAGTGGAAAGCGACGAGGATAGAGATATAAAAAAAAATACGTCACTGGCAAATAAGCCGTATCGAGGGTAGCAGCCTAGAAACGTACGGCGACGTAAAGTCGCCACGGTTTATTAATCGCAATTAAACGCGTGCCGGAATCGTGAAAGTAGTGCGGCGTCGTTAAGTAACTCGAGGCGACGCTAAAGACGGAACGTTGCGGATTGATCGGTGCTGAATCTGCGGAAACAGGATACGATAGTAAAGATTATACATATGTGTGTATATATTTATATACATATATATATATATATATGTATGTATGTACAGTACTGGTCGGATTACTAATCATTTCCCGGGCCCAAGAAACCCCGCTAATTGATTAAAGTCACGATCCTGACCCTGCCGTAATATCGGCAATCTCGAGCCAGAATGGCTGGGTCGCTTTGGTGGGCCCTTCTTTTTCCCGACCCTTTACCCTTCTCCGTTAACCTCTTTCTCCTCCTCTCTTTCAATTTCTCTACGCGTTCCTTTTTCAATGAACCTCCTGGTATACCCTTTTTCCATTTACTTCGACGGGGCCTTACACCAACGTATGACCAGTTTAGCTATAGGGCCCATTGTGCTTGATCATCATGAAAACAATGTCTAATTTCAGTTAATATGGCTAATGGGCCTTAGACCCGTTCCAGGGATGCACATCTCTCTCTCTCTCTCTCTCTTACTTTCTCTGGTACGGAAATAAAGTGCACCACCCTGTAGATAAAAGTTAGATGCACCCACGAGCAGACCCTTCACTCCGTCGTCATTAACTGAGCCTAATTGTATCGCCATTGGATAATCCGATTCACCCTCCTGATCCCATCGTGATCCTTAAGATGATCAAGGATCAGTGTTAATCCGATAAGCAATGTATGATTATCAAAAATATACAATGTGTCTTTTTTTTTTTCATAAACCAAGTTTCACATCGGTGCATCTTACGGCATGTTACTAGAACTGACCTAACCCAACGCGAACGTCAAAAGTATTGCATCGTCGTGCAATTACCGTGCAATTATTATGAGTTTAGGAACACACGAGTTACTCGATGATGACTTTATGAATACAGGTTCGACGTGGATTCAGAACGAAATTAGGGTTATTTGTACAGACTGTCCATACGAATGTACAGACATGAAAAAAATATATATATATATATATAATTTGTTCCATCAATATAATTAGGTTCGAAAAAAATTGACTTACAGTCAGTCGGTGAACAGCGCGAGGCCCAATGATAAGTAAAATCGATTACCGGAGGATGAAAAATTTTTCAAAATTTTCACCCGCGCGCCTTGACATCGCACCGAATACGATTTTAAGGTAAAGGCGAGCTCGCAATTAAGGGTTAATTAAATTGAGCGGCTTCCTAGATTTCTGTAATCATCGCGGACAGTATCTGCGGGGTAATCTTCAGCGCATCCTGTCTGCCTGGGGGCAAGCAGTGGACTCGGGGTCCACGGAAGGAAGGGGCCCTCAGGTAAGGTCATGCACCCCGCTGACCTCGGACCACGGTCTCCTCTTGCCAGGCCCCTCATCCTTATCCTCAACCTCAACCTCATCAGCTACCCACCACCCCTTGCCAACTCTCACTCTCTCTCGCCCCCCCCCCCTCTCTCTCTCTCTCTCCTCTGTCTTTTCAAACACTCGCCAGTCCTTTCTTTACGTACACACTGTATAGAATCGTGTGTGTGTGTATATATATATATATATATATAACAACCAGTGAGGACTCTTTCTTCGGGGCCTCTTTACGTGCTCGACTCGAATTATTGTCAAAACGCGAGTAGTCAGCATATAATGGGCGGATGTCGCTGTGACGGGGCAGAAAATCCGAGCGTCCCTTGTGGGAAAGCGTCGGTTTACGCCATTTTGTTTAACCTCAATTTTTTTTTACCCTTCACCTTTATTCTTCCTTCAGAGTCTCGGACCTTGACGAGGAATAACGAAAATTGAGTCTTGCCCACCTATCGTCATCCACGTTACGGAGGAAGTGAAATTGGGACTTACCGATACTCGCGTATGTGAAAACCCACCTTAAGGAGTCCCACGTGAGCGATAATTAATGTAAATATCTAATCTAATTCGTCCATAACCTTAAATAAAGTCTGGCCGATTCTTAACGATCGGTTTGGGCCTTACGTTATGCACCTTAAACAAGGTCAGATCTTATCCTAGCGTGAAGAATCAAGTCCGAATGGTAGCAGAGGAGAATGGGGCAAGCGTGAGAACCGGGGACTTAAGAGACGGTCGGTGGGGCCTTACCGTATGCGGGGACCCATCGAATCAAATGTTTACATATACTTTGGGCCCGGTTTAATGTGTGTTCGGCACACTTTGTATTTAGTTCGTAACGTTTTCTTGTGTTTGGGCCTTAGGGACCCATTACACGTTTGCCGAATCACGAATCGCTGTAGTATGAATATGCATTTACGTTTTCGAAAGGTACCTACAGATTTTGGTCTGCAATCTACTTGCGGCTATTCGTTACAAATGTTGGTACCACTGATGCGGCGAATGAAAATAATACACCGGGTCGTTACCTTCGCTTCGAATTCCTTTTGGGCCCGTTGGCTTAATTTTTACTTCGGTTCTTACGAAGCTAATCGCGATTTTGTAAGCGGGCCCCTTCTTCGCGGCACTGGCTCGCCTTTTATTTTTATTTTGTCTTTCTCTTTCTTTTTTTTTTAACCCAAGCGGAGGCAATTATACTTTTACTTTCTTTGAGAAACGCTGAGAAATATTTACGAAACGCTCCTTTAAGTCACGTCTGTTCTTAAGTTTCCAAGATAACACAAGGTCAGGCGAAAGGACGATTAATTAATGATAAAAAAAAAAAAATATAGACGATCTAACGCTAATATCTTTAATCAGTAACTAAAAGCCCGTTCACACCGTATTCGCGATCAGAGTATTTATATTTTCGAATTTTCTTTACGTCACTTACGAAACGGTGTGCTCGAGCTCGAGAGTGCGCAAAGCGTATCGAGGAACATGACAAGAAAATATAATTTTTTAAATATTTTTGTCAAAATCGATTCTTCGTATCGCCACGAAATATCAAAGAATTTTCGGAAAAAAAAAAAATACAAGCGACAAAACCAAAGATCGACCCTGCTCGAAATATGAATTTAAATTACAAAATATAATCCCCCCCCCCCCCCCCTCCCCAACGAAAAGAAGAAAAACAGCCTTTCTGTCTCGTCCAAAGCCCAACAGGAGGCACTGGAACGTAATTGACATTGAAAAAATAAAAACTCTAAAGTACAATCCCCACAAAGGATCAGTGTAACAAGACGAAGAATCGTCTTGTGCGATATAACTTGACACGTGTCCACAAACAATGTCCCATACGTGTCCTCGACGCACCTTCACTCCCCATTAACTTTCTTTTTAATAAGTTCAATAAAAGGGTTCAGTACAATGCATACCTTCCCGGCGCATGCCCATCTTGATGCACTTTCTCAGCCGGCAGTACTGGCACTGATTTCTATGGTGCTGGTCGATGGGGCAGTTCCTGTTCCCTCGACACGAGTACGTCAAGTTCCTCCTGACGCTCCTCTTGAAGAAGCTCTTGCATCCTGATGGAACAACACGACAGTCATGAGTAACATTTATGGGTTCAGGCATAAACAAAATATATATATATACATATCAATGGCACTAAAAGATAATCACAATCTGCACGGTCGAATAATTTATTTGCATCTCGCAATCGCTATAAGGACGATCGTCGTACTGGATCTAGGAATGACTTCAGAACTGGTCCCGGACCAGTCATACACACCACGCGTATTAATTCACAAGGATACGAGAAAGCCATAGAAATGTATTGTCCGACGAGGAACTACTAACGTGATCGAAATCCGTTGATGAGAATCTCCCAAGTAGGGATGATAGGTGGGGAGGGGAGGGGAAGGGAGGGGAGGGGAGGGGAGGTGGATGATTAATACGAATCTTTCGCAATGCCAGGAATAATCCAGTCTGGGATATATCGTGCGTCCAGCTGGATGCATCGGGACGCTGATTTACGAGGCGTCCTCGAGGATAATAAAAAAAGGAAATAAAAGAAGAGCCTCGGGAGTTGAGTAGGACTAGGTGCGCATGCGCGAGGGACGAAAGACTGCGTGGCGGGAAGTTTGAGATTTGTTTGAATTTAATAAAAAATATTTTATGCGAAAAATTTCAAAATTCTAATTCAACATGATTTTTCTGTTTTTTCTTTTCTTCTTTTTAAAGAGCAAAAAATTTGTGTCATCCGTCCGATCCCACGGTCGGAAGTGACTTCCGTTCTTCGCGACCCGAGACTCACAATCAGGCTTCAGCGTTCAACTTCGACGGCCACTTGGCTCGGCACTTCCTCCCGCGTGAACACGCGTGTACAACCTCAGACTGTACGAGCCTCTCGCGCCGACACTGAACAATGATACGTGATTACGCAAATTTGTGCCCAGCCTGCACAATGCACTCAGGCCACTGCACCTCGAGGTCAACTTGCAGAGCGTGCCTGACAACCTACGAGCCTTCCCTGCGCCCGTATAACGAATTGAGACAGTTTTATTATTTTTTTTCTTAATAAGAATCCACGTAAAATCACTGACCCGGGTCAATTACGCATCCAATCTCCGAATGAATGCTGAATAACCAAAAAATAATTTTCTAAAAAATTTTTGATTCGGGTAAAAAAATGTAATAAAAAAAATGGTCAAACTAAATAAATTTTGGTTAAAACAGTATATGGTTATTCGTAATTTTTTTTTTTTCAATTACCGTAACGCAACGACTTCACCCGAGGACATTGGTACAAATTGCCATAACCGGGAAGGGGCCTACGTACCTATGAGCTTAATGAGTGCTTTCGGCTGAATCGCTGTGTGTTAAGTCTGACAGCGAAAGGGGTTGCTCCACTCTCCCTTACCGACGGTGCGTTACGCGTTCGCGGGGTTGTCGACGGATACGCAACACAATTCAATTTAATAAACAGCGAGCGAGTAATAAACTCCGGCTCGTAAAAGCACGTGGGACACACGTGAGAGAGTCGGCCGGTAAGTCGTCGCGCGGAGGTTAAAAGGTGACACGAGTGCGTGTGAGTTGATTTTAATTAAAGCTGAACCCGACTGTATGGACGTTGCTGACTCGGGAGTCATTGCTGTTACTACTGCGGTTTGATACGACTGACAATCGTACAATAGGATCGTCCGAAGAAAGGCTCTTACCTTTATTTCGACTTTTTTTTTCTATCTCATTAAAAATCCTATTACTCGTTCCATCCCTTCGTGACGTGAGCGACTCAAAATTGGTCAAAAAAAAAAATTTTTTTTCGAAAAACATATTCATGAAATTATACGAAAATTATGTATTTGACAAAAATTTAAATTTTTACGAGATTCTACCATAACTCGTGCGCACGCGTACTGCGCATCGGACGCGTGACGCATGCGCAGTACGTATCAAAGGGGTGCAGGCATACGAGCGACAGCCCTTTCGTCTCAAAGGCGTATCATCGTAGGTATATTTTCGATTAAGGGCGTCCCCGCAAACGTCGACGTCCATACGAGCGCGGCCGTGTGTCGCGGCAAAAAGTCAAGCCGTAACTACAAATTGCATCGTTACACGCAAATTACGCGATTACGGTCCGCGAGCGTTACCACCACCATGGGCCACGTCACAACCACCATAAGAAGAACCTTATGCCGGATATACACGTGTATGAGACCCTATAGGTTAACCATGGAGTTCTTCAACTACTGTTTATACTTTCAGATTGCAGCTTGCGCGCGCAGAGTCGAGCTCAAATTGCTCGAGTCATTGAATTTTCATTGCTCCAACTATGTTCGCGTCTGTTACGTTGGCGGCATTGCGCGGGTAACGTCGTTTCGCGCTTCGTATTCATTTTTCGAAATATTTTCATTTCGAAAAAAAAGTCCCACACGCTACTTTGTCGTCGACTTAGTCGTGAGTGCCTTTGAGGTTAGGTATCGCCCACGTGTGAAATTCCAAGCCAACCGTATCGCTGAACCGCACCGATATAATTTCTCGAGTGACAAATGCGTAATTGCGGTTTACTGATCGGCAGTCAATGCGCATGCGCGTGAGACGTTTATCTCGGACGTTTTTTTTTTTTTTTCGATTTTCATCGAAGCACCGCAATGGAAAGGTTATTAAACGACATCGAGACTACGGTTCGATAAAATTATTTATGACCTTGAAAAATATACCGATCGATAATAATTATTCGATATCGTATTAGTCATCGATATCGATACAAATTTTCATTAGCCTAAAAAAAAACCGTATCGGACGTGCGCGTATCGCGCGCGTGGATGGTCAGTTAGAATTTGCAGAAAATTCTAGAAAAAGTTATCAACCTTCTAACTCGCCTGGAGTCCTAATCGGCATTTCTGTTTCTAATGAGAAGTTGATTTAATTTTAATAGGTCATGTTTATTATAATAGCAACGGCAATTACCGACAGTGGTTACGGTACATTGGCGTAGGTCTGTCGCAACTGATTTCTGTTGAGTTAACGTATTTCATATACGTACACACATGATACCAACCAGCCATACATAAAACGTGAACCATACATAAATACACTAATACGCCCAGCACCGTACACAAAGGATCCATTTACACGTCCGAGATTAAAATGAGCGTGACTGAAGCGTTGAAAAAAAATTTTGAAAAAATTTTCATTCCGTCAAAGTCGGAATATTTTTATTTTCAAAAAAAAAATAATATAAAAAAAATTTTTAAATTGCAAAAAAATTTTTTGAAAATTTTTTTTTTCCATGTGCTATACAGTCCATCTCGCACGTGACTTATCGGACGGCGCAGATCGAAAATGAAAAATCCGATAACGAGATGTCAGCGATTATGAAAGGCGGGAACGTCAGTCGAGAAATTACATTGCCAGATGGACCGCGCACGTCAACTCATCGCGGTCTCGTGTTTCAGAACACAATCCGACGCACAAAGTGAATGCTTGAGTTAACGAGCGAGCTCGTCCCTGCCATTATATTCCCAAGTAACGGTACCGACGGACTTAATGAATTTTTGAGAACCAGCCCGATTGTGCCAGCCCAGTCATTCTCTATACGCTTGGCAGCAGCGAGAATCGAAATAGTCAGTACAGAAACGCTGGAGTAACCATCGAAGACTGATCAGGACTTTGTACCATAAATTAACGCGACAATAAAACCGCTAGAAATGACGTTACCGACCAGGTACGTATATAACGAGCATACGAGTACCAGTGACAAGTACGAGTACGGCGACAAAGGGTACTAAAAAAAAAAAAAAGTTCAAAAATCTATACATTCTCGAACCCAAACATTTTCTCATCGCTTTACAATTTCAGTGACTAAAAACTCAAAATCGAAAAAAAATTCAAATATTTTCAAAACCAAAAATACACTCGCATACGTGACCCGCGACGCATACACCCTTCAACCATATCTGATTAGATAGTGCCTTTAACCCTTTTAAAGGCAGATGATCGCTAGCAGCCAAGGGAGTACCAGGAATTTGAACCCAGTGCCAATTTCATTTTATTCAGATAATCTTCACGGTCGTAATCAGATAATTAAACATGATTATCTTTTCTGATTACGACTCCCCCTGGACACCACGTTTATGGGATTCTTCAGCAGTGTAAGGAGACACAGGGGTGCAGGTCTGCACTTCCAGTGCCCTATGAGTCCCAATAGTGGTCTAGCCCAAGAAGACACGAGTTCCAATATTGGTCCAGCGCAAGAAGCCACGAGTCCCAATAGTGGCCTAGTCCAAGAAGACACAAGTCCCAATAGTGGTCTAGCGCAAGAAGATACAAGTCCCAATAGTGGTCTAGCGCAAGAAGACACAAGTCCCAATAGTGGTCTAGCGCAAGAAGACACAAGTCCCAA
>JARQSV010000542.1:310987-344652 GCA_030142285.1 Calameuta idolon | reverse complement strand
AGTGGTCTAGCGCAAGAAGACACAAGTCCCAATAGTGGTCTAGCGCAAGAAGATACAAGTCCCAATAGTGGTCTAGCCCAAGAAGACACAAGTCCCAATAGTGGTCTAGCGCAAGAAGACACAAGTCCCAATAGTGGCCTAGCCCAAGAAGACACGAGTCCCAATGGGTGCCCGCTGGTCTAGCCCAAAGCACGCGAAACAAGACAACCCCCCGACTGTAACGTAATGGAAGTCAAGTCGGAAGGAAGTCTCGGTACTCGAAGTCGATGCGGTCAGTAACGTTTCGACTCGGGCGCGTAAAATTAACGACATTGTTATAATTAATTAGCCTCCGTTCTTGCACGGCCAGACGATATACAGAAGCCGCTGGGCTTCGTTAGCAGGATAATTGGTCACAGAGGATGCGTACGAGCTCTGGTAATTCAACGCCGAGTAGACGTTACACTAGGAGGCCACGAAGTGGTCTTGGATGCCACAATAGGAGCTAGAGAGTTCAGCGAAGGGGGTAGCGAGAGGGGGGTTCGGAGCCATTAAGCGAAAGAGAACAGGGTTCAAGTTCAGGTGCAAGTTCAGTATCAAAAGCGTCTGCGACGCCGAAGGCTATTTGAGTCCTGGAATGATTTTATCGCCGGTGAAAACAATTAACGCGAAGACGTTATAACATCTACCCGGCAATTGCAATTGTTTCGGACGTGGTTATAGAGGATTTAGGTACCGGGAAGAAGATACGGGTGAATAATTTCGAAATGAGATTAATAAAGATTAGCAAAGTCGGAATAATATAATATGATCTCATTAGAGCGATTAGCCCCGCGGGGACTTGCAGGATGTCTGGCTTCTTCGGGCTGGTACACGGAGCTCCGTGGTTCTAGACGTAAGTCCATAAGTCACTGAGTAAGCATAAGACTTTTTTATTTTCATACCCAGCCGGGAGAACAGGAGACCCCGAGGAAGCCTGCACGAGTGTCTTTCGTCGAGCAATGGCAGAATTGAATTTCCTTGGGTGACCGCAGCGGTGGTTGTGCCTCTGCTGTTGGGTATATCTATATAGGGCTTTGGCAGAGACACGTGTCCAGGAGGGGAAAAAAAAAAAGAAAAAGAAAAAGAATCCGACCCAACCCGAGCATTGAAATATCTTAAGGAAGTGAAGTAAGTCGATCTTCCTGTCTGCCATTATGGATTAACTGTCAACTGTGGGAATGGGAAGGACCTTAGTGACTCTCGATGACGTTTCTGTACGATTAACGTGAATTTTCAGTTTGAAATTCCCGCGCTGTAAACCCTGCGTGATTCTTGGCATCGAATCGAGAATAATGGGGAGATAAAAAGAAAAATTAGAGACACTCGTAACGTATAATATGGTTTCTACGATTGCCGGTACACTCTTGGAGGTGTAACGTGACTCTACGGTACGTCACGTATAATGCACGACAAATAATATCCCGTCTTAAACACTAGTTTACCCACACACTGGGTAATTACTGTAATTGAGGCGACGGGCATTCTTGAGGGAAAACTTTCAGAGCGGACCGGTGGCGGCACTAGGCGGATAAAATGATAACTTGCCGGAGGAAACAATGACTAAGTGAAAAAAAGTAAACTTGAAAATTTTTGAAACGGTTAAAAATGAATAAAAAAATTTTTTCAAAAAATTATCTCGTTACCTCGTGGGTCACGGGGTCAGGGGGGTGCGATAGAACGTCGAAAGTGGCCTCGTTGCGTTCCTTAAGGATACCAGAATGAAATTTGGAAAAGCGTACTCGAAATATTTTCAAAATTCGCCAAAAAAAAATTGCATAGACAGTGAATGCAATTTTACATTATTTTTGATTTTTTTTTTGTTCCCTGAAAATCAACAGGGTTGGTACAGCACCGTCGAGAAGTTCAGTCCCGTATAAGAAGCGACCACAGGTGTGTCGAAAAGACAAAAAAAAAATAGAATAAGAAAAAAAAAGGGCAAAACATCGCGCAGCCCCCTCTGAAAATAAGAGGGTGGTAACGCAGGACAGGATAATAACACGTTGCGATGGGGGGGCAGCGTGTGAAACAATGCTGCGCATTGTTGTAGAATACTCGGAAAGGGAGGGCAGGTCAGCATCCCGAGACTCTGGACCGACATAAGTTTTCGATTCGGAGTCTGCCTACCGAGGCAGGAACTTTGGGCACAAAGACAAGAGTCTGGGACCCAGGATGAGACGGAGCGAGAAGGAAAGGAAAAAAAAAAAACTGGGCCCCACGATATATCCCAAGTCAGTATGGGGACCTAAACGAGAGGATTTTGGGACTGATAATAATGACAGTGAATTAAAAAAAAAAAAGAAATATTATTACCCCTTCTCAAAAACCTGGTGGTCCATTGATAATCGAAAAATCTTTCGATTCCTTCACGTATCCGACGCACGTACGCGTATCCGCATTCGTCGGTTCCCCGATCTATAGATCCCTAACAGATCCAGCGATCGTCGCTGAAAGCGGATCGATTCTTGAATTACTTGGCACGATGCTGCGGCCTGCACCTGACCGCATACTATTCCGATAATGGACTCGTGCACTTTCCGGCTTAACCTTTGACCCAGCCAACTATTCCCACTAATGGATCACGTAACGGCGGAATAAGTGCGAACCAAACGTAATGGCGTACGCTTTACATGTCCTATCTACGTCAGACTATATATATATATATATACGTACTGTGTATTTGGATCCATATAGACCAGATTGCTAGTGGTTGACAAATATTGTTCAATCAATGTGAACGGATGACAGCTGTCAAAAGTTTGACACGTGCGTCACGGTATCAACACACATGTGCTTATCGACACTTTGGTCAACTGTGAAGATCGTACGTGGTGGAATGTGGGAATCTGAGTACATGACTTTCGCACTGATGATCTTTCCTACGGTGGAAAGGGGAAATCAAAAGAGATACGAGGAGGGGGGTCGGTAGGGATACACGCATGATATTTTTCTCCCTATGGCGTTTTATGGCAAGGACTATACATTTCTATGGGCAACCATAGACACGGATTCGGGAATGACTATCACCCTAGGATAACCGATAGGAGACTAAGACTATTCCTACATGTTCGGAGTTACGGTACCTCGAATGGGAGGTCCTGCGGATTCTGTAATCGGCAGATTAATGTCTGGACCAAAATCCCAAACGAATTACTCTTATACGGTTGGGATCCTTAAATGAAATCTTGCTTGGACCTTCGATCATTTCGTTTTCGTAAAAGAGTATAAATTTCGAAAATTCGGCTTTTGATTAATTACATTTATCAGATATTACACATATATATATATATATACTCTGACCATATAGTACCATATAAAGAAATTGCACTATACGTATGTCACACGTAGATATCAAAAATGTGTATAAAGTTATTAACGATAATTAAACCAAAAAAAAAAAATCTATGTTTCTATTAATGGTAATGTTTTTTTTTTTTGACATAAGAAAAATTCGTATCCGTCCACAGCTTTCGGTCAGTCATTGGTAAATAATGGGACTCACTGTTCAAAACTGACCCAAGTAGCCACGGTCAGTTGTCCATAACGTTAGGAGGAATAATACCAGTTTCCTTTAGTGGGCCCATCGAATTTTTCCCAGGGCCCCCTAAGGACGGTCCCTCCCCCTCCCCCCCCCCCCTCCTCTCACTCTCTCTCTCAAGCCCCCCCCTATGCTTATATTTCGCTTTACGGACGGATTTGTTTGTATAATGGATGCAAAGGTCGTCCGGCGCGAAGGGTCAACTGAGAAGAACCGAGTTTCAGCGATGCCGATATATACCGACGCTGATGGTTTACGGTGACCAAACTTCCCGTCCGGTTTCGGAAAAGGGCCGTTTGTATACGCAACGATTAAAAACCGGGAGAGCTACCGGTGTCATCAATCAAAATATTTTTGGTTTTCTCATTGGTGGGACCCAAAGTCCTTGCTCTTAGTCCTTCCTATACCATCTATTGGTTATCTCTCGTTATACGGCCCAAAGTCCTTTTTCCTATCCCTTCCATACGCTATCTCTCGTTATAAGGCCCAAAGTCCTTTTTCGTAGTCCTTCCTATAGCATCCATTCGCTATCTGTGATTATAAGACCCAAAATCCTTCCTCATAGTCCTTCCTACACCATTTACTGGTTATCTCTCGTTATAAGACCCAAAGTCCTTGCTCGTAGTCCTTCCTATCCTGTCTCGTTACACGTACATGTATGCATGGGGAATTGGATACAGGTAGAAAAAAAGCTCATTTTATGTCTGTTACCGTAATCTCTTAAAGAAGGTTATTTATCGGCGATCCTAATGGCACGCAACTAGGTACACTATACTCATCACGATTTAATTATACGTCACGTCCGGTAACGTTAACGAAAATCGAGAAGGCAGATTTGTAGCTGATATAATTGCTAGCTTGTCAAACAGGTAGCCTGCACTTTGTTAAAACCCAATAACCAAGAATTTTCTCATGGATATTTTGTCTACGGTTTTCTTTTCTTTTTTTTTTGGAATCAAATTTTCATTCGTTCGGTACGATGTAATAGTTTTTCAAGAAAAAAAAAAATTTTGAAATCCCTTCTTTTATCTCAGACTCGATACTCGCTCACTGCGAGGATCTCGATGAAAATCTCAATGCAACGTTGTGCATCGGATCTTCATTGGCGTTAATCATGCTGATTGTCGGCGATCACTTTATTACGTGGACGGATTGATTTTAATGTCAAGCGATGTCAAATGATTCTGAATTATCGTCAATTTGTCAAGCGGGCTTCGTGATGCGACTGATTAGGGGGTGGCCCAGATTATCGATAAATATATAACGTTCTCGTTACTTCTGTGATGAGTCACGTTAAGAAAAAAAAAAAAAATATAGTGATCGACGATAAATAATTTTGAAAAATCCATCGGGTGAAAGATCAAAATTTTCAAAAATCCAAAAAATTTTTTCCCCCTTACCGATCGTATGCGTAACGATCAAACCTCATCGAGGTTATCTCGTCATTGTCAATGTTAATGATACCCGATATAAAAAATGACGTCGGAAGATTTTCAAAGAAGGCCTTGAAACAATTAACAAAAAAAAAAAAGAAAGAAAAGAATTGACAAGTGAACGCAGTGTCACCTTCGATATCAGGAAACAGCCGCGTTCCAGGCAATTAAAATTTCCATGATTACAAATTCTATCGCGAGTAGCCATATTATTATAAAAACTGTCACACACGTTTGCATATGCACAGCTGACAAGTGGTTCACCCTAATCGTAAACAGTACCATAATTAGAGCGACTTTGCTTGATTGTCAATGTAACGAGACTCATAAAGTCATCAGTCGAAGGATAATAATTAATAAAAAAAAAAATGAACGAGAATCGATATAATTAAATTTCACAATCAGAATAATATCGGATCGATAAATATAAAAATCAATTATTTTTATTACGACTACGGCTGGACTCTATCGATTAATGATACAATACTGGTTGCACTAACGAGACACTCTAATTTTTGTTTTCTTATCAGTACGGTAATTCACTGTACTGCTTTCATGTACGATTACCTGCAAATCACATATGATATATGATTTTCATTTTTAAAAAAAGTTTATGACTTTTTCACGCCAGTATGAAATTTCTCATAGCGAAATAGCGAAATGGCAATGCAGCTATCGGCGAATAGCAATCAGACTGAAGATAAGCCTAAACAACGTTCCGGGATGTTGCGCCTGGCAACAAAGTAACGTTTGGAATTACGAGTCTTTTATTGTGATATTCGCAGCGATAATAATAATAATAAATCTCGTTAGCGGCACGCAGAGTACATCAAGCAAAAGAGATATCTACCCTTGGTATCAGGGCGGGATGATTATCTTTTTTGATAAAGAAAAAAAAAAGAAATAAAAATAAAAAAATTATTTCCCTGCATTATGAAAAATTCGAAATTTTGAGAGATCGATGAATTTGGATTAGAAGTAAAATTTTTTTGACAGCCACGCTATCCATGTCGAGTATTATGAAATTTCGTACGTATGCTAATTTAAAGGAAATTTCATATTTTCTCACTGGTACAGTGGTACCACTGACAAATATTAAGAAACTAAGTACAGTCGTAAAAAAAAAACACTTAGTCCACTATCAACTGACACAAATTATTATTGGCTGTCAAAGACGACGGCTTTATTTCTTTTTTGGACTGTTTTTGGCAATTGTTTCTTTTCTTTTTCCTTCTCCTCTCTTTCTCTTTCTTTCCTTCTTTCTGCGCCACTTCGACTCGCTCGAGAACGTAACATTAATCAAGACCCGCAGGAGCGCTAAATCACTCGCGAGATATAAATTACCGCGCCAATCTGGTATCAATAAGGCGTAATTCGGGATAATAGGGCGTGTAAGGAGAGAGTAAAAGATAAAGAGAGACGGCGGAGCCAAGAGAAGAAGGAAAAAGGGATCTGGATACGGTATCTAATATAGGGAGAGAAACAGGGGAATCCCCGGTATGGGATATAACTCCTGATTTCGAGGGTGCTGTAGATTTCGATTAACCGACCGCTCCGTCCTTTCCTACATTCATCAGTCCATCCACCCTAAAGTCCATCCTAACGCCTGTCCATACGTAGCTCCACATATACCTCCTTAAGTTGGTACGCCTGTCCGTCCGTCTCTCGGTTGATCAGGACCAGCAACATTTTTCTTCGTTATCCATCCGCCGCGTCCACGAAGGTTTCCGACCCTCGTTATGCTCGAATAAATAATTTAACCCCAACCGCATTAATCAAAGTTCACCGATCGGGATGGCTCATAGATTTTTTGACCGGGTAACAAGAAAAAAAAAATTTCAAATTTGGAATACATTTTTTTTTCTCAAAATTCACGCAATTTTCGGTTCGAGGTTTTCGAGGGGTCCAAATTTATAACGAGATTCTTCGAAACGAAGGGGATGAAGGGTGCTGAGGCTTTCTGTTACTTTCATTGCTTTTTTCTAACTTCTTCACGCGTGCTTACTTTTTTTTCCCCGACGCCTTTCGAGAGAGACACGAGAGACCGGGACAAATACTAAAGAGCGCGCTTCATTTTCTCCGGGCGATTACATCGTTATTAGCCTCCTAACAGACGCATAAGCGTCCCGGGGGAACACCCCACTGGGTTATTAATGGTGACTGTTTTTGTTTTGTTTTTTTTTTCTACAACTCCTCGTGAACACGGTATCTCACGCCTTGAATAAATTAATGTTCCCGCGAGCATTAGGCAGAAGGACGATGGGTTTCTGTATTGGGATGCGAATGAATTTTCTTACCCCTCTAGTGACAA
Organism: Calameuta idolon; assembly: GCA_030142285.1. Lineage (NCBI taxonomy): Eukaryota > Metazoa > Arthropoda > Insecta > Hymenoptera > Cephidae > Calameuta > Calameuta idolon. The sequence goes on along the minus strand of JARQSV010000542.1, from coordinate 337,352 downwards.
ATTGAGGCGAGGGCCCGGGGGGGTCAGGAACAGGTAAGAAGTTCAGACTATAAGTGGAGGTAACATCCTGTAGGAACTGCATGGAACAATTTTGTACCCACAGACAGTCCTTACAAGATCCTAACCAGAATTCCTAGACCTACGGACCCTGATCATCCTTTGACCTAACCCGCCACCAGAGTTCATCCGAATGGGACTGGATGTAATTTCAAAGGTAAAACTCACCCTCGCACGTAAACTGTCCGTAATGCTTCCCGCTGCTCTTATCCCCGCACACGACGCACTCGATATTCGGCGACTTGTCAGTCTGCGAACTTCCGGACTGCGAGCTGTTGGCTTGACTTCCTGGTGTGGTGCTCGGCGGCAGTGGGTCCCTTGGCGTGAGCACACCCCCGGATGGCACGAGACACGTGATCTCCTCGGGGGTTGCCGAAGGTGTCAGGTGGGTCGGCGGCATCGGAGGTGGCCCTATCTGAAGGGCGCCACCACCCAGGGTGGCCCCGGGGTCCCGCGAGGCCCAGGAGGGCGGCGGGGCCACCAGCGCCATCGAGGCGGTGGTGCCACGCGGTGGGAACCCCAGCTCCAACGTGGTGAGCTCGGGGTGTGGAGGTACGCGGCTGGGGAACAACGTCGCCGTCGCTGGCGGGTAAACCACCCCGGCAGTCGCCAGGGCGTCCGCGCCACCAGACCCCCCGCGAACCACCCTGGCTAATTTCGCTCTTACTGCTGCGAAAACACACGCCGATCACAGGCTCCTACCCCAAGCTGGTACCGGGTGGGGGTCCGCGAGGATCCTCTGTCTTCGAATGCCTTGGTAGTCCTTGCTGTGGGAAGGGGGGATGATCTATGGTAGATCGATGACGTTCGATCGGGATTCCTCGCGATCGATCACTTCTTCGAGTCACTGATTTACGTCGATTCACTGAAACCCGCACTGCAGCACGATCGTGTTGATTGGTAGGGAAAAAAAAATTTTTTTTTTTTTTTCAAAATTTTTACTCAAATTATCGAAGGGATCCTTGCGGCACTCGATGATCGCTCGAGATCAGTGTCACTTTAGCTATGAAGAATCTTCAATGTTTGCTCGTGTTCTCCAAAATGATGATAACCGGTGGACACCGGCGCGACAACGTGTCTCCACTGTTCACCAGGTATAATTTTGACCCGGTTCATTTGGATGATCATCCAAAAAAAATCCATTACAAATATAATCACGTCGGAGAAGCGAACAAGCTTGAAATAAAAGATTAATCCCGACGATAAACACTGATAGTAATAAATAAAAATTAATAATCGGTACACAAAATTTATCGCCGATACCGTAAACACACCAGTGCACTGTCTTTCCGGTTTCTGTTTAACGCTCTTGTATAACAATGACAGATAAAGGGGGGTCGACGAGAAAGGTCGACAGTTCACCCAAAAGGTTTTGCTCCCGATACCGATGTCACCCTTAAAAGAGATCCGTAAACAGTTCGGCTCTCTGCTGAGGTTGCTTTAATGCTTTAAATACGGAGATATCCGACGCCTCCCGAACGACTATTCTTGGGGCCGACCAGAGACCGACTGCCGACAACGGCGACCCCTGACACCGACCTGGCCCCCACCAACCGTCACCCTCGCGGGTTTCTCGAGGTTCGTGGGTTGCCATGACGACCGAGGGTGGGGTCGAGTCCCGGTCTCGCCCCGAACCCATTCTCATTGGCTACGGACCTGTCCTACCTTTGCCACTACGCGTTTACCAACTCTCAATGCTTCTCTTGGCTGCCTACTCTCTTACTTCCTTTATACATAATAGTTTCTCTCCCACTGCTCCCTCGTTCTCGCTGAGATTTCTATCCCCGCTCCTTTCTACGCGACGAGCACGCTGCTTCGCGAGACCTCTTGCTCGCTCTCTCTCTCTCTCTCCCTCTTGCTCTCTCACTCTCTCAATCTCTCACTCTCTCGCTCTCTCACACTCCCAATCTCTCAATCTCTCACTCTCTCGCTCTCTCTCTCTCTCTCTCTCTCTCTCTCTCTCTCTCTCTCTCTCTCTCTCTCACTCTCTCGCTCTCTCACACTCCCAATCTCTCAATCTCTCACTCTCTCATTCTCTCATTCTTTCAATCTCTCAATCTCTCACTCTCTCTCACTCTCTCTCTCGCTCTCTCCTCTCAATCTCTCACTCTCTCAATCTCTCACTCTCTCAATCTCTCGCTCTCTCACTCTCTTAATCTCTCACTCTCTCAATCTCTCACTCTCTCACTCTCTCACTCCTCACTCTCTCACTCTCTCACTCTCTCACTCTTTTTCCTTATATTCTCCTTCGCTCTCTTCACCAGCACACAGACTTTTCTTCGAATACGATTTCGATTCGGTTCCTGGATGTTTCTCTTTCATTCGACTTACTGATAATAACGTGTCTTATCAAATATATTCGAGCCACCGTCGCCAACCGAAATGTATTTTCCACTATCCCTCGTGAAGATCCTTTGAATTCGTTGGTAACAGTTTCAGCTTGGATTAAGTAATGGAACAACGATTATTTAAAACGATCGATCCAGAGATCGACGCAGTCGTCTCATAGATCATCCCGCTGTCACACTCGTAACTGGAACGTGTTGCAGGTCATCTAAGAGTCATCACCAACACGAGACATCGTACCACCGAGCAATCTTAATTAACAAATGATTTTTGTGAAATAATCATTTATTTTCTTTCCCAAAACAGATCGATAAATCATCATCACAACAATCGCCAGGGACGTAACGATCGAATGGGCATTTCGTTAATTCGACAATGAATTTCATTAATTAAACTTTGACATTTAATCCTCAAGAATAACGAAACGTCTCGTGCAGTACCTTCCACTTGTATCTATCTTTTTGATTTTCTTGGCAAAGGCCTTGTATACATATATATAAAAAAAGAAAAAAAAAAGAGAAAAGAGAATATCCAAGAGGAAGTATCCCCTGTCTGAGGCGCAGTGAAGTACTCGGGGGTGGTTGAGAAGAGGTCAGACCGAGAGGGCGCCAGCCAATGGGGATGGTGAGTCAAGTGGGGCGCGAAAAATGGGCCGGCCTGCTTTCCACCCCTGGGGGCTAAGGGTAGGATAAGGGTAGCTAGAGTAGGGTTGTAGAGGGCTTCCGTAGCGCCCAGGCCACCGAGCCAGGGTCAGTCGGGTCGCAGCCCTGCACCTCTGCACCCTTGTCTGTCATGCTCTTTGCTCCGCGTTACGTACATACTTTATTCCTTGATTCTTCCTTTTCTCTTTTTTTTTCTTCTCTTTCTTTTTTATTATCCCTTCCGCACCGGACCAGCAGGTTCAATGATTTTACCAGTTGGTAGTTCTAGTTTTTTATTTTTTTTTTATTTTTACGATTCCTCCTTGCGCCGCTTATACACACATATATATATATATATACTTTCTTTTCTAACCCAACCTTATGTCCAACTATAAAATATACTTAACGGAATTAGATGGTTATCTTGACTGTATATATATATATATATATATATTTTCTAATCTTTATCGAGAATCTATGTGTTCCATTTCGCTCGTGCTACTCGTACATATGTAATACGTAAGAGCTTAGGATCCAGATGTGATTTTAACAATGGCTGATATCCAATCCTATATTTACGAAAGATCTACGGGAATCAAATTTCATACCGTATTCGTCATAACTCGATTAACAATGAAAATCAGTTTATAAACTTTATGTGATCCATAATAATTTTTTTTACTAAATCGCCTGTCAAATTGAGAAAAAAAATTGGACCGATTCGTTTCTATAGTCGCGAATAAAATTTTCACGCGTCTTTCAGAATCGTCCGAGGAGCGATTGGCAAAGTCACTGGACGCGTCACGTAAATAGCATCGAAAAATAAAAGACAGGATGAAAATTTAGATCGAAAAAAAAAAAAAAAATACACGTAGCGAAATGCAAGCGCTTTGGCCACTGCGTTATCTTGGTACGGTCTATACCTATATCGATCTCCAAAGCATTCAAGAGAGGACCGCACAGAACCCTCTGGCATTCGTACTCTTGAACCAAAGTCAATAATGCGGCCTTTGACTGAACCGCCAGTTAAAAGTCAGCGTTGACGTCGAGGGTCAAATTTAGGCATCGAATCACGGCCAGATGTAACATCATCTCGATCGAGAGTTCATCCCTTCGGATTCTTGGCACGAGAATAGAGCAGAGCGGAGGCTGGTTCGTCGAGCGGAGATGCTGGGATAAGGAGATGGACCGCGGTTGGGGTGATTGAAAAATTTTTTTTTCAACGATCCAAATTATTTTTTGATATCAAGATTAACCGTTTTGAAAAAATATAGAGACTGCCTTGAGGCTCGTTCTACCAACCCAAAGCCACTAACTACTGACAGGGCTGGGCGTCCCATTGCGAATGTTAAGGGCTGCCACCGTAACCGCAGTCGGTTTGCGAGGGTGTGTGTAATAGTGGTTAGACGGTGTATATATAGTTATAGGGTGGTCGAGGTTGAACCCCTGTCGGAGGGTGGCCCCTGCGTTATGTATAGAGAGCCATCCTGACAAGCTAGGGTATAAGTGTATCGGTGAAGGGGTGCGCGAACAATGCGTTCATTCAATGCGCTCTAGATATGATTACCGGAAACCATCCCATAATTACTTTTTGTACTTTGTCGCTGGTTTCGATTTTGCAACGGTTTTTTTTATTTTGTTTTTACGGCCGATTTTATTGTAACGTTTTTTTTTTCAATTTTTTTTTTTTTTTCGAATAATATTTTTTGAACCAATTTCAAATATTTTACGGGAGAACGTGAAAATTCGTATTTTTCGGTAATCCGAGGTTTTTGTGAAATATTGAGAGAGAAAAAAAAATGGACTTTTTGAAAAATATATTATTTACCATATAACTGTGTAACGCACGGATATACTGCGTCAGTTAATTTCACGAGAAGGAATAACGCTTTAGAAATAATTTGAAAACGTTCTGTTTCGAATATTAAAATTTTTTTCTTACAAAAGAACAAGAAAAAAAATGCTTTAAGTACCGAAGCAAGATATTACGATGGCCTTACGTTTCATAATCTTGGCGTACGTCTTTGATAGGTTTATTACCGAACACTCTGTACATTTTTGTGTGCAGAAAATACTAGGAGGGATTTGAAAGGGGTGCTCAACCACCACCACCCCTCCCCAATTCATTATCGTAAATTCCGACAGATAAAATAATCCCTGTCAAAAAAGTTGTAAAAAATTCAAAAGCTTCGATCCCTCAAAAAGAATATCAAAATTTGCCCGCAAGTCGCAACTGTGGTAAAAATTCAAAAAAAAAAAGATTCATAATCATAACAATCTTGAGCTTGCTCATCCACAGCCCAATCAGAGAACCACTGTCTATCCTCGGAGGTGCTGTAACAAAGTGTAGCATTGTAGGGTTGGTAGGTAGCTAAGTAGAAGTGTAGGTAAGGTAGGTACCTATATTATGAGTGTGTTCATATTTCCTGTGTTGGCAACCTCTCTTCCATCCCTTATCTCCTTTCTCCCCAGAGCCCTTTTGTTCGCACTCTTTCGACTGTTAATGCCGCGAAATTAACTCCGAGAGAGAGTTTAAGAACTGCTAGTGGATCTACCTACGCCTTGGGGAGGAGGGAGGGGCGGGGAGGGCGCCTATTGTCCTGCCAAGGTATTATTTTAACATTATCAGTAGCCGGGCGCGTTTAATTAATTTATTTATGAACCGCGAGGTTGGATTTGTCTCTTGAGGTTCAACCCTTGTCTCGGGGGTGGTTTTCTCTGGGCCAAGCGAAATCTCTCTCTCTCTCCCGTTCGCCGAAGAATCTCTTAATAACTTACTCCTTTATTATCAGCCCTTATCACCAAGGAACTTGGTTCGCTTGGCTAGCCTCTCAGGGCTGTGCCGAGGATGGGTACCTTTGAAATGTATTTACTTAAAAATAATTTTTTTTTTTTTTTCTTTTTGAACGAGAAAAGGATTTTGGTCGCGCCTTAATTTTTTTTAGGGGTCGCTCTTTGGGGGATGAAAATATTTCCGTTATCTTACCCTTCGATTGGGCAATAAATCAGACCGTCTTCTGGAAAAAGGGACTGAACCTCGCTTTGGGACCCTTGAGACATTTGCATAGGGGAGACTGACCCTTGCACTTTGGGACTCTTCTGCTACCGGTCAGTTGTCCGGTATAGGGGATGATCACCTGTCCCACGATTAGCCGGGGTCAAGATTCTATTGGGCACCCCTAAGAAGCTACCCTGTTATGTTGTGTTACTGGTGCTACTGGTGGTAGCACTGCTCTTAGCATTTCTATACGAGTTTACGATAAATTAATGGTTTTCGGGCCTTGACTGTCCCTCGTATTAGGTCCTGCCTTGGGTCAGACTCTCACGTGAAAATTCAAATCGGGCCCAAACAGCGAACTGTCTCCTAATTATTTATGGTCACCCGTTGTACGGTACTTGCACAATGGCCATCCAGTAGACTCGCATTAATGACCTTAGACTGGGAGCAGTGTTGGTAACCTTTGACAAGAAAAAAGACTTTACTGTGGGTCACTAATGATCCTATATCAAACATGGGACTTGCGACTTTACCTAGAAGTCCCAGAAAAAAAAATCCATCAATTTAACCGAGTTTTAAAATCTTAGATTAGACGAACTTTGACCTTTTCTTGCAATTCAAAAATCTTACGTATCCCTTGCAGTGAAATTTAGCAAATTTTACATTTTTTCTTGGCAATGCAAAAGTCACTAGGTTAAATCTGATAATTTATTACAAATTTTTTTTTTTTTTTGACTTTTTCGGAAAATCCATTACACGGTACAATGGTCACCATTCAACTGCCGATCTGTTAACACTAATGATTCTGGGATCCACGTAGGTAAAGTTAAACGAAGCGGGTAAACGAAAGCGTTCTAGGAGAAAGGAGGGTAAATTTTCATCGTTCGACTAATGGTCTTATATCAAACATCGGCTGACCGTTTAAACGTAAAATTTCCAAAAACTGATCATCGATCAATTTCACCCTAGAGTTTCCTCGTGTGTAAACAGAAGCCTATTGACAGGCCCGTACGATCCAGAAGAGTGAAAAGCGTGAAAGAAATTACGGAAAAATTTTTCAAAAATTCTCAAAGTCACGAGTCCCACCAGAGACACGTTACTTCAGAACGTAAGATACATTCAAGGACTGGCCCAAAAATATTTTTTTTTCAATATCAAAATATCTAAAAAAAAATCTATTTTAAATTTATCCGAAAAATCAACGCTATTCCACACCAGATTACACCAAGTCCCATTGGGCCCATCTGGTCCCACTTTGACTATCAAGAGGTTCCAAGGAGAGACCCGCGCGGTGCCATTCGAAATATCTAAAGAGGTCCTCGGCACTATCGCCGTCAGGATAATTAGTGAGTTATTAAGACGCAACGGGTTTTTCAAGATAAGAGACACGTGCCCGCTCACAGAGTACCGGCTAAGATTATCTAAAATGGTGGTCCACCATAAATTCCAAGATCCACAGTCTCTATGGGTCCTTTGAATATTTCCACACGAGCCGCAAGTAGCAGCTGCGTATCCCAGGCTTAAAGTCACATATATATATATATATACACATCCGAGTTTCATTTCCACAATAAAACTCAAGATAATCGCGATTAAAAACGTCACTTAAAACACAGTCGCGTCGTATCAAAAATGTTTATTAGAAACAAATTTTTTATTTCCCGATAATTTTAGATTGTCGGTATTGTAGATCCCGAGAGGAAAAAAAAAGATTCTGAACGCGAGCGTTCCCAAAGTCATCGTGATCGGACTCGCGATATCGAATCTTGAAAAAAAAAAATAAATACGTACAAGAATTGCACGAGGGTTGAAAGGGCGAAAAAGTTTCCCCTCGATTGACGCGTAAACGCTAATGTTGCCCACGTGACATATGGCCGCTACTGATTGCACCGTGGTTTCACTTTCAACCGATGGATTCGGCCCCGACGCTTCCTAATAACCGGGACACAGAAACTCTCCCGTCCACCCTTCCGCTGCCCTCTCACCCCTTCGCCTGGTCGCTACCCCATTCGAATTAGTGCGCGTCCCTGTCGACACAACGGTGAAACGAAACCGAATCGCTAAAGCGTAACCAGCGTGGCCGCGCGGGAGAGCCTAAGCGTAAGAGCGGAGTGGGCGCGCCAAGGGTTCATTTTTTTTTGCTGGTGTATCGCGAAGGGCGAAGAAGGTATAAGGGTGGCTGGTACCCCCCGGGGGTTACCATTGTCCGGAATACACTGATTAAAAACCCATTCCACCGATTTTATAGCTTAACGTACTCTCTCTCTCTCTCTCTCTCTCTCTCTCTCTCTCTCTCTCTCTCTCTCTCTCTGAATATTTTCTCTGAATATTTTTTCTCTCTTTCTATCATTCCATAATGCCTATCCCGAAACGTTGTTCTCTACCCTAAAGCTCAGTGCACAGGCATACCGTGCCTAACGTATAAAGATATACTTAAAAAAAAAAAAAAAAAAAATTATGTTAAGCTATCTGTAGACGCAGTAAACAACAATCTGCTCGATCGCGACTATCGTCATGTGTGATTATGATTAAGGATGATTAGGCGAAGTGGGCAGACCTTATGGCAGCTCATACGTCAGTCAGTTCTTGCTGCCGGCGCATAATGCGCCTGCCAGGATCGCCATCTACGGACATCATTAGTGCCTTTGACACCCCTCTGTGATAATTAACAACGCGCTGAGTAGCTGCTGTTATCGTTATTATTTTTATTTCAAAGGACCGTTTTGTCATAAGGTTACGTTCCCTCGCGTTTTATTATCAAGGAATTTCTTCTTTTTTTTTTATCGTATCCTCGTAAAATGAAAGTACACTTTCCAAATGCCCTGTCGCACGTGGTTTACTTATTCGGACGACCTCGCGACACTCGGTGGACGAGTGAAAAATCATTTTCATATACAATCCTCTCTTTATAAGGAACGTCATTTTCTTCCTTATTCGCGTCATCGATCATTTCCTGTGACGTGACGTTAAGGACGAGTACTGCATATAGTTTGGTGATTTCTAAGTACCAACTTAGGAATATTAATTTACAATCTAATATCCTTATAAGGAGAAAATCAAATATTTCCGTCAGAGATTGATGTATCGTTATAATTTTAGCGATTGATCCAGATAAATCAATATAATCACGTGTAAGTACGTTCTGGATCATTTAACGATAATTATTAAAATTTAATTAACCTAATCCTAATCGCTTTTTATTTTTATTTTTATTGTCGAATCTCATTCTTTTTTTTTTCTCTCATCTCATTAACCTGCACCTGTAATGCCTGATGACTATAACGAACGCACGAATGAATTACCAGATGAATATGTGACGGATAATCGATGACGATTCCTAGTACGTAAGAAAACGATATTACTTCAGGTACTCGCTGAAGATATGAAATCGCATCGTTATCTCTTATCGGCGGATGTTGACCGTACACCAGTTCGATAATACCTGGCACGCAGACGGTGTACCATTACGACAACAGACTATAAGATTATAATAATTAAGTCATGGATGTACGTAAAAATTAATAAATCAAAAAAAAGGCACATAAAACCCTACCCCCGAGGGGGGATGATAAATCCGGAAAAAAAAGGTGAAAATGAAAAAAAAAAAATTTTTTTTTTGGTCCAGCCATTCCTCCCAGCATCTTCCCAGTTTCTTCGGGCTCTTTAACTCCTCTCGTTTTACCGAGCAGTATCTCATAATTAGTGGGGACAATGTAACGACGAAATGCGACCCTTGTAAGACACTTGCGAGGAAAATTCATTTTTTTTTTTTTCATCTCCGCGCCATGAATCTTTAATCCGACGCGGAAGAGATGACACCGAGATGAGTGAATGACTGAACCCTTTTCTGAGCTGGTAAGCGGATACAGTTGTCTGTCGTCTGGTGAAGGGGAGGGGGGGGGGGGTACCTGTTCACCTGCTATACCCATGGCGTAAACACATGCGTGCTGGGTTAATGATACAGGGGTAAACGAGAAATGGGGACGGATGCTGTGTGGACCCCATGCAACGTGCCTTGTAGTAAAGTATATCTATATATATATAGTCTAAAGATACATACAGGCTTATATATGTATATATACTTTGGTATAATCTAATGAATGCTCTAAGGGTCGGTCTATCGGTATAGACCAACTGGGAGGTTAATAGTGTTGCGTATTTCGATGTTCCAGCTATTGTAATGCTAATGGTTTATGATTTATTCAGTGTCTATTTCATTTCCGCTTTGCTTGTTATCACATAGGAACTATGATTGTTATTAGTCAAAAAAAAAAAAATGAAAAAAAATTATTCGAGTCTTATCGGTGTCGAGGACTGACGATCGAAGGAATTGAAAAAAAATTTGTTAATTCGTCGATACCTTGATCGGACTTTAATTCGATTTCTGATTGTCTTATCGCACGTGTACGTAAATTCCTGTGGCACGGTTAGATAGGTAAATGATACAGGCGTACCAACTACGCTTGGGAAGATAGTGGAGAACTGCGCGGAACGTGTGTCAGAGGGTCGTGAGCGTCGGGGCAGATGTTATCATTGGGATGCTGGCTGCATCCAGAAACGTTATCACTATCAGGAAACGCGGACGGCATTGAAACAGGATATTTAGGTTGGTTAGGTTGGTAGGTGGGGATGATATAGGTAACCCATAGGTAACCGTGGGTACCAACCTGAAGGAATCCTCTTGGTGAACCAAGGGAACGAAGGTCATCCTATTGCTTTTCCTTTGACGTCTCGGCTGGTAATCAGTCAGCCTGGAAGAGGCCGGGATTAATTAAGCCGTAATTACTGGACAGCCTCTGTACTTGCTAATGGGCAACCTGATACCCGTGAAAGGCCAGAGCTTCGGATGAATAGATACTACTGACTGTGACGACCGAAGCCTTCCAATGAATATTGGCGCAGCCATATTATCCACGGCCATTTTGAATTCGATCGTCCTTATTGATACGAGATCGATCATTGATTTTAATCATAAGGTATCGACCTTTGACGGCGTGGAGTAAGGTAATTTAGAAATTTTCCAAAAAATCTCCGAAACACAATTTTGGGCCTTACTCGGATTTTTTTAAAATTTTTATAGGTACTGTACGGGGACCTGGGTATTTTGGATTTTTTTTTATTATTTCCCCCTCCACATGGGAGTCGAAACCGTTGATACGGTGGAAGCTCGTAAATCAAAGGACGCGCGCAAAATCCTCTGCAGGACGGAGAGGAGAGGCGGTAAGGCCCAGAATGGAGAAAGGGCCCGCGACGAAAAGGATGACCCGAAAGGTAATTACTTCATCCTATGCGCAAACAATAGAAGCGGTGCCCCTTGTCCTGCGTGAGAAACAAAACCCCGGTCAGTTTAAGGGCCAGAGACCCATAAGGCCCACTTTCGTTCTACCTGGCACCAGGAGTAACTGATACTTCAGTGCGATCTCTAAGGGTGGTTTCTACGGGGCCCAAAGTCTTGGCCCTCACCCTTGGCCGCGGTTTTGTGCAATGAATTGCACAAGCATTAATCAGCGGGGTGCCATTTTAGGGGTTGGCTAAAATCTTGCGCAAGGAAAACATGGACAAAGACAAAAAAAAAGGATAATAACAACAGTATGCTAAAAACTCACCCTTAACAGCTCACGCATGAATACGAAAAATTGTACGTAGAGAATATGTCTTATGGTTAAGTATTTTTTTCAACCCTTATTTTATCAACCCTTACACGAATATACGTATCAAAATCGTACGAATCTCGCGCAAGGGTGAACCACAGCCGTCAAGATCGAGTCACGTGATTTCTCTCGGATATCCGAAAGTATCTGATCCGCTGAAGAAAAAAAAACCACCCCCTTTCCACCCCTTGAGTGTAACGCGTAAAATGCTTGCATACCAACCACTAACCACCCACACGTTAATCGTCAATCCTGTTAGCGTCGGCACTCGTGGGGCCCCCCCCCCCCCGCTTCACCCCCTAACCACCCCTACTACCACGGCAAAGGATCATCCCTTAATCCATTCATTCGCATCCCTGCGACTCTCAAACCGTCGAGAATGAATGAACGGCAGCTTTCAGGGAGGTCTCCCGCCCAACCCCCAAAAATCAACCCCCGTACCAAAATCCTCCCTTAGAACCACACTCGGTACACTCGCGTGGTCCACAATTACAATGGATACGCAGACGAGTTACTCACGCAATCTCACCCCCCGAGTACTCGTACGAACATACCCTTATACTCCTGTGCAATCTACCCTCCCGCTCGAGTAATAAAAGGGACGCTAAGAGTTAAGTGTAAAATAAAATTTCGAGTGCATTTCAAAAAAACAGTCCTTTTTTTTTTTTTTTCAAAATCACTGTATTTATCCGACTTACTGACTTGGTCCACCCCCGCCCGGTCCAAGTACAATAGGGGTAGCCGTTTCGTTTCCCCTATCCCAATCTTTTTTCTTTTCACACTCCTCTACGTCCTGCATCGAATTGGTCCACGAATCTCAAAGCGAGTCGCTCCCATTCGGAGGCAGGTAGCCACAGATTATACCCGTACCGTTAAAATCGTCTATTCCCGGAGATCATCGTCTTTTACGGTGACGAAGGCGCAAGTCATCCCGGCACGACCTGGACCCCTCCGAGGGCAGCATCCCTCGACCTATGATCCCCAGTTGGGGTTGAGCAGGAACAGAGTGCAAAAAAAAAAGATACATAAAAGCTTAATAAACACATCCAACAACAGAACGCGAGTGCATAACCTGCACGAGCCAAGAGTCGGCGAGATGAATCTCCTTTTGCTTCTCTTTTGTATTTTTTTTTTTTTTTTCTTTTCAGACCCCGTCCTCTCTTTTTCTCTCTTTCCCGTTACCGCCATTACTACCCTTCCTATCGTCCGTCTTCCTTCATCCCTTATTCTCTCCCTACCCGTGTAACACGGTGCACAATGGATAAATGAGATTTTTTGCGAGCGATTGAGATCTGAGCTCTGGATGGCCGACTAAGGGGAAGAGGGGTGGGGCTGGAGGGGGGAGATCATTGTCTCCCTCGGGATAGGCACTGCGAGTATCCCGATGATAGGGTGCATCCCCCCGGGTATACCGCGGCTCGAAGAAAGGGTTGACATGGAAGGCTTTTAATACTTGCGGTGCGTTCAGGCATTGTCGATAAAACGCATTGACTGGATTACCATAAATACAGCATCCAGGGACAATGGACCATTTTCTCTCGAGTCGTCCGAAGAAATTTAAGACGCGCGTTCGTCTTGTGCGATAACGCTTTATTTTTTTATCCAAGAATCATTTTTCTCCAATACGCTCGCGATACCAGATAAGGGATGATTTTTGGAATTATTAAAAAATTTCCCCAAAAAAAAATTTTTTTTTTTTTTAATAATAATCTCCACTGGCTCTTGTTCTTTGTCCAGGACGCAAATCGCCGTCCTTTCCTCACTGGCAGGATTTAATTCATTCGCCAGGGTCTGGTCCGGTAAGGATCGTACATCAACCTGTCATAATTAATAGTACCTTTTCGTGTCCTCGCTCTCCCTTGGAAGTTAACACTTTGTCTTACCTACCTATTCTGCGACTTACCTACCCAGCGGAGCTATTTAACATGCCACTGGATGTGAACACGTGAAAATAAAGGAGCGACGGGAGAGTGTGGGAATTTTTAAGTGTCGACGAGAGGATTAATGTCGCTACTTATATATCCATATATTAAGTAATAAAATAATTTATTAGAAAAAAAAAAAAAAAAAATTATATATATGGCTAACCATATGGTACTGTGTATTAATTTTTTTTTTTAAAATATATATATATACATACTAGACGTACAAAAGTAAAGCTTTATACCCAGGAGCATCGTGAAACCGTACTATTATAAATGCCGTCTCTTGTTTTCTCAGTTACTCCAGAAACTTGACGTAACGCCACAAGGTATACGGAATCCCCGTTACAGCAGATAATACAGGGTGCAAGATTTCGACACCGCGGTACAGTCTAATTAGGGTACAGACGACGTCAAGATAATTAATTAAGACGCGTATTAATAACGTAACATTAATCAGAGAGGAAGAAAATGGCAAATTTTCTTACGTGGAATTTTCGTATCATGTTTTTTTTTTTTTTCTCTCTCCTTTGAGAGACTAACGGACCAATAAGACACTCGCGCAGCCCGAGAAATCGAGAATGAAGCATTTAAATCAAGAAGAGAATCTAATAAAATCATATTGCGGATGCGGCAATCACATTGCATTCACGGTACAAGAGCAATACAGCCATGGGAGGTTCGTCTTTATTATGGGAAATATCCAAGCAAGAAGATTGCCGTATCTCTTTCAATTTCCTTTAACAATTTCTTTCCCCGCTTGGCAACTTCTTCTCGCGGCATCCACCCAGCGACGTACGGACATAAGGAACTGCCACGGGTTGGTGCACCATGGAACACCATAGAACAACGTAGCGTACTCATGGGCATATGCCATATGGCTAATGGCTTCCGCGTTGCTAAGCGTCATTGATAGCACCAGGCGAACCCGTGCCGACGCTATGGTGTCAAGGATCGCATTCGTGCCCCTTGTTACTCTATGGGGTGTCCGTTAAGGAGACTCCGGAGTGCGGCGATAGTTATGGTGTTACGGTGGCAAGTACGATACGCGCTGTTATCAACTGGCGAAGGATCGATAAGAGATTTCGATCGTAGGCTCCCTGGGTAGGATGAGATTATTTTTTATGGGGGTTTTTTTTTTATGGTGTTTGAATTTCATGGGGTATTTTTTTTTTTCTGTAATAAATATTTAACAACACGCTTAATGCGTGGACTGCTCGTGAATATTGATTGGGTAATTCTTTTTTTTTTCTTTTTTTTTTCTTCCTCTCCTCGAGCATTTCTTTCGGTCTTCGTTTGCTTTGGTAATTAGCTAATTAAAAAGCACGCATGATTTTAGACTCGCGACGATCATTCAGACCGATGATACCTACACGAGAATGACTGGACTGACAACTGATCGTTTCCTGGTATTAATATGCATTATTGTCAACCCCTGAGGTCAACTCGACTTCCTCGAGCGAAATCCAACGTGCGTGAATATGTTAATGCGCGAGAACGGGATGGCTTATAAAAGGCCTTTGTCCGCTCCTTTGCGAGATACTTAATACCGGGTGTCGTTGCGATAAGTATTTTCAGCGATTCTCTTTATTTCGATGCCGAAACGAGGAACGACATTCTTGTGCGGTAACGATCGGACGATTAATAAAATTAAAATGTACCAAGGGAAGAAACGGTTAGTCTTCTTGACCTTTGGGGGGGGGGGGGGTTTGCCCTTTGACCTTTCGAATTGCCACGTCACGTATACGACTTAACACAGGGACTCCCTGAGGGATGAGCCTTAATTTTTATCCAGACTGTTTCTACGAGTCACGTTCAATCGGGATAGGGATAAATTCGAGGGTGGGGGGGAGTTTTTACTTGAATCACAGAAAAACTGTTACCGATGACGTTCGTTTCAATTTTTAAATTAAACCGGTGACGAGTGAAATAAGTGTCACGTGGTTTTGACGAATAAAAAAAAAAAAAGATTAAATTTACTACATTTTCTAATTTGACTTTTTTTTGGGAGAGATTCACGTTTTTTTTTGTTTTTCTTTTTTTACAAAGCCTTACGTCATATGTTAATTATTTTATACGCGTCAGGTATATATGTATATCGCATCATACGCTCGAGTATCATTGTCAGCGAAATCATGACGACTTTCATTAGCCCGTATTAGCGTTCTCGCCTGTAGCAAAGGCGTTAATCTGGCAGAATTAATCTGACTCAGTCTGATGCTTTCCCTCAATATGGTACGTAGGAGAGGAGGAGAGGGGGGGCGCCACCCTCGTGATCCAATGAAGGTAGCAGAGGACGAGGACGAGGAAGAAAATCGAGAATGAGGCAGAGCAAGGTACAGTGGGATGCTGGGTGGTTCATCTCTTCTCATCTCGTTCACATCAGGATACGGCGTAGTTGAGTTTGCTGTAGAACGCTCGGTCGCCTCCTGACAACAGAGCAAGCCACTTCAGAATCATCCCATAGGACCCTTCCCTCCCCCCCTTTGCCTCCCACCCCCTATTCTGCGAAACCCTGTAGGATGATCACTGCATCCCCGGCTCCTGGGATGCTGGATGGGTTGCCACGGAGATGAGTCTGTCTAACCATTCGAAGCCACTTGTAATCGGGCTATGTGGTCTTCGTGCGAGTTTCTGCTCCATTATTAAAAGCCGAACGAGTGCTATGGGATGATATGTTTTGTGAGAAACCCCATAGAAATTTATATGGGATTGAATTTCATTCCCATGAGGATCTTCAGGGAAATTCAAATACGCGATTTTAGGCTATTTCGTGTTGTCGACGTTGATTTTGGAATTTTTGGTTTTTGGTTCTGGTGAGAAAATTTTTTTGGGAGTTTATCAAAAAAATTATTTTCATCTTATCTACCTTCCAGAATCACGTCCGGGCTTCTAATCAGTTGGATCAAATTAATTAAACAATATATCGTTATTGGGCTGTGTCTTGAATCTTGGGGTATTTTATACCTTGGGAATATCAATCTGTACGATTCAACGGGACGACTAAAATCTGGGAATAAATTATTATTTTATTCGCGATGGCAATCACTGTCTTATTCAATGCGACGTGACGCCGACGCAATGGTTTCCTCTCGCGATAATTCGAAAAGGAAGTCAATTTTGTTTGCGACTTCGTGTCTCGGTCGAGAAAGATTTTGAACGGGGTAAAAAAAAATTTTTGGAATTTTTTTCAAAATCTTTTTACACCCAAAATTCGTTTCAACGTTTCGGATCGATCCACGTGTCCGGTACTCGCTGAGGCGAATGATGAAAAATGAAAAGATATAAAGTCTACCAGAAACTAAAAGCTGCTGGAGTCTCTCGCGTTTTGGTCCACCCTCTTGGCGGAGGCAACGGGACCACTTGGTACGGTGAGTCGACGCAGCAGAAACATAAATAACTCTCGAATGCCCATAAATGCGTTAAAAATCCACGGACCGTAACTTCGTTTAATGTGTTTCCGAGGGGGAACCGCGAAAAAGAGAGAAAATATAAAAAAAAATGAGAAACAGAACCGTTCACTGGCGTCAGGGTGAAACCATTTTTTACGATAAGCGGTAAGCATCATCAAATTTCGATTCTAAACACTACTGGAAATATTACCAGGGCATTCGAGACCGGCGTTAAATTTCGAGAGAAATTCTCAAATTTTTCTTAATTAAGAAAAAATTTTTTAAATCATTGAAAAATATGATTCTTTTTTTTTCCAGTTTCATTTTTTTTCCCTTCGACCCCCATAAATCATCGATATTATCTATGTGGCTTTTCGGAAGATATCAATGGCGTTTAACACGTTCCTTATTAGAATGATTTACCATCAACCCCCTTCAGTGATATATATATGTATACACTTGACGCAAGAACCGAAACGAGTTACACGTGACTTTAGGGTCCCAATCTAATCTTTCGGCTAGGGTCACGAATCACGAATTCCACGAGTAATTCAATAGCCTGAAGTTCGGAGCAGTACAAGTCACCCCTGAAATTGCTAACCGCATACGAAACAGCCTGTATAAAAATGTGGAGTAAAATACAAAAAAAAATTGCCCTGTCAAAAATTTGCCGTCCATCCGACATGAACTGTGCAGTAGTAAAAAACTTTTTTATCGTTAAAAAAAAAATCATGACGGAAGAACTGGGGGGGGGGGGGGGGGGAAACCTGTTGGAAACATAAAAAAAATTAAATCCGATAATGAGAAAGTGCCATGCGAAATTTGAAGTTAACGACTGTTCGACACATCTGCCCGAGACTGTTCGTGTCAGTGAACGTTTCGATCCCATAAATTGAATAAAGGTTTTCCCACATGTGCAAATGCGCATATAATACGAGCCAGTGAATCCAGTTGGATTTCTGGTGACCGCATGTGGTGACTAGGCTGAGTTTTGAAAAAATCTAACGTTGCGTCACCGTCAGCCACGACCACCATATAGACCACCATGGACACAGTTGACCAATCCCCATAGAAGATTCTCCAAGATTACATAAGGGGAGTCCTTATTATTTATATGCGTGCACCTTCCTAAAGTCCATGGGGTCTTTATGGTGGAAATCTGATTTTTCTCCAGAATTTTGTTTAAAATCTTTATGAACCGTGACGGAGGGTTGTTTCGCTCCTTCCAGGGATACTTGGCTCCGGCCTTATTTCTACCCCTGCATACGATCTCCGTTCGAGGGATGCTTGTACTACCTACAGCCTATACCTAGTGCTACGGGATACGAATGCACCCCTAAAGTTTACGCAGCCGGACCGAAACTGGCCACGGTTTCCCATATCCTGTCGCACGAGGCAATAGATTTCCCCATGCGAGTTACGGGACGGAAATAAAATTACGCCATGCTGAATTTTTCCCTTATCTAATTTCTTACTTTCGGTCCAGCGGTAAGAGGGATGCTGGGAGAAACGACAGATTTAGACGGAAATTAATATCCGATCGCTACCCTTGTAAATTCATCGATTTTTACCAATAACATTATTCTTTTGCCAGAATCAAAAACAACCCCCTTTATCAAAAAAAAAAAAAAAATTCTCAAGAAATATTCTCAAACATCTTCGATATAAAAATCATCCCTTATTCCCGCAGCTCCTAAATTTCTCAAAAATTCAAATTCCACCCCTTTGCACTATACCCAGTATGTATACAATAAATGAAATTCTTATCTGATATCGTTTTTTATTTTTCTCCCTTCGACTCTCCACCCCTCCACCCCCCACCCCCCTATATCCCGAATTTACAAATTCGTAAACAGGAAAATACACATGTCCAAAGCCCATACGTAGATCCTAGGATCCTCTGAAACAACCCCTGTAACAAAACCGCAGGTCTTCTCCGCCTACTTCCCAGGGGTGGTACGGAGTTCGAGGATGCTGGGTAAGAAACTAGTGTAGGCTATTTAGCACCCCCGTAGAGACTCTAGTGGGTGTGTTGTGACACGAACGCCAGACAAACAAACAACGGGGTCCGTTCTGAGTCCCATTGTCAGTGACCGCAACTTTGGGAATGACCAGTGGCCGAAGCGTCGGTCCCACCAAAGTGGGACTTGTGTCGCTCTTACAATTTTTCACAATAATAGCAACCCCCGCAACGACCCGCACATTTCATCCCCTGCCGAGAGAGACAGGAAGTCCCTCCACTAAGTAGGAAGCGATACACTCCCACGGATTCTCTTTTCGATTCTTTTTATGTATCCGAAACTACCCCTGTACAATTTCTTACGCAACATTAGTTCCAAGATAACGACTGGCTCTTCGGGGAACAAGAAAAAGAACGAAAAAAAGAAAAGGATGACTTTTCTCTACGGCCACGAAGTTCCTTCGCGTGACGCTTTCTTGATATTCGGATGCTTGAGAAAAATATTTCTAACACGGGGGAGGGGGGAAGGGGAGGAGGATCTATTATTTTAATGATATCGTAATAATCGGATATGACGTATCGAACGCGTTTTTCTTTTTTATTATATTTATTTTTAACTTTATGTCTTCGCGAATTTTGAGTAATATAATTTTTCGAAAATTAATCAATTAAATTTTATGCGAATTTTACGTTCGTACGTTCGCTATCGTTATCTGTACTTAATTACGCAATAGCGACGTCGCGACGTCTGTGCTGGCTCGTTTACAGGTACTTTTCTTCGAGCATATCTCAAAGCATAATGCATAATTTATGGCAATTTCGTAATGTTTTCAGGGTTTGAGAAAAAATCGATAAATTCAAAATTTATGATTAGGACGTTACGATGATTTCATTTGGTTTATTTATTCGCATTTTGAAACGCGCACCGAGACATCGCACCAACGGCCAAGAGTAAGGCAAATAATCTCTATACAAACTGAGAGTGGATTTTGGAAAAAAAAAACCTGAAGGAACCTACTCAAAAGCGGCAGGACCGCCGAGAGTGAGTAGAAGTTGCCCAAAGAAAGAGAGAGAAAAAAAATAGAAGAAAAAGGAAGAAGCAGGTTGAAGAGCAACATCTGGAACGAGCGTTGGGCCTGCTCGACAATTATCAGAAAACTTGGAATCCTGAGACTTTTTGGGACCCAACCATTGGGTCAGTTTCCGAGCGCCAGATAACGGTGTCCCTTTACCATAATTTGTCTTTCCTTCCTTCTCTTCTGGACATTAAGATAGAAACCGATACGAAAGAAAGGGTCCAGATGAAACGGGGCCTTAAACTGGGCCCAACCACGGTTTAATTCACAAGTGACGATGGAGCTTCTTGCGAAGGAACATGGACGACCGTTTGTGACCTCCAGTACAGTCAGGGTCCTGAGACTCTTTAAAGGTCCCACAACGCGAAACACGTTACACACGTTTTCCACTATGGGACGTTGGTAACCCTGCGAGTATTCGCATGCCTGGATCAGGATCTACTAGTTTCACTGTGATCAACGTACTGAATCAAGTTAGACCGTGGTTACGTATGATCCCACGTTTTCAATATCACGCGGGACGTCCTGGACGGAGGAACTAGTTTCACGTCGATGCGACTTCAGGTTTACCTGTACGGGATACACTGGACACTGTCCACTTCCTGGGACCGTTAAAATCAAAACAGGTTGCAGCCATCCGAAACATCAGTACAAATAATTCATACGTACACGTTAGGCAATTCGAATTTCGAGTGGATGAAAACCAAAAATATTTCAAACAAATTTTCGGTTCCGACATCGAGAACCGAAAAATCGGTTACCGATTAAAAAAAAAAAATAATTCCGATCGAAGATACTCCTATCGCGAGTTCACACTCCCGGTCTGTAAGAATTTTAAGTGGAAGGAATGTTTTTTTTTGTTAATGTCAAGAACGTATCGAAAAGTAACTTAAAAATGTGTTCGACTATTTCTGGAATTTGTTTGGTATGCTAATTGCCAGTAGCCGGCCGTTTTTCCTGGGGCATTAACCGAAAACTGGAAGCTCGTGGCAGGTAGCCGAGTAGGCGTAAGAGGAACACCTTGCAGTTCATGTGGGTGGACAAGTGGTCGGTCCCTGATGCATAGGAGGAACGATAGACAGGGGAACGACGGTCGAACGGAACGGGAGAGAGGAACGGGGACTGACGGACAGGCGGACAGACACTCGGGCACGAGTGGGTGCAGCCTTTTCAATGTCGGAAAAAGGGGCCTCAAGGCTCGACTTAGAGGCCCCCCTTTATTTCTTCCTGTGCATTCGGCAGACACGAGACGGAATTTCGAATTGGAATTTATTTCGATTTCTAACTAACTATTTACTTCTAAATTCTCTTCTGAACGTTTTTGAATCCACTTTATCTTGACACGCGACTTGTCAAGTGCTGCTGACAGGATAAGCGGCACTTTGAAATATCCTGTCAAATTGGTTGACAGTTCGACAGACATTTTAATGACATCCAGCGTGCAGAATCGTTTAACTAAATTTTTTTTATTTTTTACGGTATTTGAAAAAAAAAAAGGTACGTTCGAGCTTTTTAATCTGATTTTGAAAATTTTTTCAAACGACGGTTACTCGGCTATGGGATCTTTCGAAAAATCGTCTAATTTTCAAAGATCAAATAATAACTAGGGTGACATCCTTGGACAGGGTCGCACGGGTATTTCGTGGTCTGTGACAATACGTCAGCTATGTATATTTCGAAAATTTGAGGAAATTCAATCGGGTCTTCCGAACAATAGATTTATATCCTACAGCCATATAGGTATACTATATACATATATATAGTAAGTATTTGAAAATCCTCCTGTATTATAATATCGTCCATAAGACACGAATACGTAAGATCCTGCCGGTCGGATTTGCTTACGGGGTTGGCTGAGGGTCCTCCTGGTAACATACCCCTGGCAAAGTCGCGGACCCCTGCACAGCTGTCCCATGTCCAGATGTCCGGTTTTCCTCAGGGTAACCAGGGTGTCCACTGTGAGAAAACGAATTCACCGTTCCTGAAGACCCTTCCCGTTCCTTTCCCGTTCCTTCCTCCTCTGTTCCTTGGTTTGGCTTTGGCTTCGCCCAGCCCGTACGTGCCTCGCCTTTCCGTTCCTTACGCGGTTCCTTCATTTCGGTTCTTCGCCTTTCGTACCGGCAGGATAGGCAACAGAAGTAGCAAAAAAAAAAAAAAAGTCTCAGGACGGAAATACATTAATTACAAGGGGAAGTGTCCGTTTTGGATTATCCGAAATTTAATCCAGGGGCCACAGCTCTGCGTGAGGTTGCATATATCAGCACACATGAATACCTGTTGCCAATTGTTCGCAGTTCTTTATATTTTACTTGCCAACAAAAAAAAAAAAATTAAATAATTTCCATCACCATAACGAACAAGATTTAAAAAAAAATACCAGTAATTTTTTTGAAAAAAAAAAAAAATTATCAAAATATTTCAACCAGCGCATTGACCAGTCAAAGTTGAGGCTGTATTGAGTCGAGTGAGTGTAAAAGTCCTGAGTACCTACGTGGCTTCACGGTACTCAACATTAATTATCCTGGTAGCTACCGACCCGTCTTGTAAACGCCGTCAGGCCGCTAGCTGAATAATAATAACAGTACTCCCCATGAATACCCATCGAAACGATTAATAGATATAATAATAAATAAATAAAAAAAATTATTACGTAAGATCACTATCTCACGGCGAAAACGGCAAATTAATATTGACCTGATCGGGGGATCATCGAGATTAATTGACAATCGATTTCATAAAAGATCGATTAATAAATTAGCGCTTCGGCGGTAACGTCAGGGCTGTACGAAACGAAGCGGGGTCCTAAGCTTCTCTCGGGTTCGAAAAAGACTTTAAAAAAGACACTCGGCTATTCGGTTTATCTTGCTATAACTCAGCTGCCCTATCTCTGCTCCCGGCCGTTCGGTAATGAGCGCCATTAAATATCGTGACGATAATGTTACCATAAGGAGATAGGAAGTAACCGGAAACTTAGGTGACTCTTTTTTTTTCAACGAGATCCATTCCTACTGGTTTTTCGGGTGGCTTGTTATTGGACAATAAATATAACGGGTGGAGCTTTTAATTATAATTTGAAAATTTTTCCTAGATTCGTATGCACTGAAATTTTTGAGTGGGGTATGTATATCGATTTTTGGAATTTTTTTTTTTTTTTTCTTCTATGATTAATGTTACTCTTAGGGATAATATATAGGTGTACAGGAAGGAGCCCTGAGCTTGGATCCTTACCCAGGTCACAGAGGTCCTTCGAAGCGTGCGCACCTTAACCATCATCATGGCTGGACTTCTTGGATCGTTTGGTTCCTTTCTTTTTTTGACCGTTTTTTTTCTTTTCTTTATATTGCTTCCTTTTTTTATTCCGGGGCCATTCTAAATATGCATTATCCAATTTAGTCCGATTACACGGACCGGCCATGACTCGGACTCAGCTACCCAATTGGTGAGGCGCAACGACGCCGACGAACGTAAAAACCTAATTTAAAAATGCTTAACGGCCCAACGAGCCAGCGGGGCCACCATAGGTATGGGTGTGTACGTACCTTTAACGTGTATGGGGTTTAAGGAAGTTCCCATATCGATTCGCAATATTGGTGACTGCTTGCGAAAATTTGTGCAGATTATTAATTGGACGTAAGCCTATCTTAGGAGAAATAAGTTTTGGTAGTGTATGGGAAATGAAATTGAAATTCATTGGGGACACTGGGTATATCTGCATGGCAATTACATTTTCAACCCTGACTTCGGTTATGGTGTCGTGCTACTGAGCATTATTATGGGGGTTGACAGATTGGAATTAGGCAAAACTCCGTAGCCTACGGGCTATCGTGTCAACTTGACTGTCAAAATCTAAAGCTGGGCTCGGTTTGTATTTACGGTGAGATCAGAACCAGCCTTGGGAATTCTCCATAAGTGAAACAGTTAACGTTGAATTTTATGGGAGTCTTTAGATTTAATTAATGGTTAATTCATTTGGAAAATTATAATTATGGGGTTTAGACTGGACGAGGATCCAAAATTCAGGAGTACAAGGGTATACGATTAAAAAATTACTGACAGTCTCGAGAAAATAAGAAATCCCATTGGAATTTATAGGCTTATGGGGATCGCGTTACGGAAAGTCTTGAATACACCATAAAATGTCTTTGTACTCTAAGGAGTCCGGATGAAGTCCTTGTTAAGGGGGTGCTGTTGTGGGGTGTCAGCGCAACGGGTGTCAAGCCTAAACTTCATGGGGTCCCATAAAAAATGATCTAACAGTAACGCCTAATGTCTACGTGAAAAATATTCCCTAGTAAACACAACCCCATATACAAAATATTCAGGCCTACCCGAAGCTAATGTTTCCATTTGATCTCCATTTCACACTTTCGAGCGATAAGCTACTTTTAAAACACCCCGTATAAGAATAACGTTTAAAGAAAAACCTCATCACCGACAAAAGGGAAAATAAAAAAAATCTTCATTTCACACTTTTGTACGATACGTTACTTTTTAAACACCCTGTATAAGAATAACGTTTAAAGACAACCACGTTGCCGATAAAAAGAGAAAATAAACTCGAAAATCAAGTTACTCGGTCCTGAGAATAATATTTGACTCTGAATACTGTCAAGCGAATAATAAATTAATAGACAATAAAATTGACCAATCGCAATTCGTCTTCGCCAGTCGCACTTTTTTTATTACGAAAAAATTGATTCAACGAAAATCGATAACAGGAATTATTATCGCCATGAGAAATCGTGAATGCCAAAGTATCTCGCGGTTCTCAGGCTCCGCGTATCCGATTTTACTTGAGCACGAAACAAAATAAAGAAAAAAAAAGCTGATGAGAAAGAATGAAAGAAATTAGACTTCAGTATAGCCAACTTGACAGTTGAATCAATTTCGTTTGACACGGTCAAGTCGTTGACACGGAACTAGCCTTCGTCTGTTTTTGTCAGTCACTTCTTCTGCGGCAAACCGAAGCGTTTCGTGCGGCTGGCACGCTCTCGTGTCAGAGCTGCCAACCATAGAAATGCATTTCACTGTGGGGAACTAGACGGAAGGATGGAGAAAGAGAAATAAAAAAAAATGTCAAAGAGAAACACGAAAACGTGAACAACCAAATAGCGTATAACGCGTGAAAGCCGAAAAAAAATTTGAAATATACCAAGAAAAAAAAATTCCAAGATTACTTTCGGCTTTTAGTAATTTAAAAAAAAAAGTCACGATATCAATGAAAATATTGGCCGGAATATATTTTTGAGAAAAAAAAAAAATTTTTTTTTTTCATACAAATTTGTCAAAGGAACGAAATTTTCTTAATGAAATTTTTTTTCAATTTTTTTTTATCACTCACCATATGCATACACTGTGTCTTACAACGATGTACCGTTCGTTCTTAAGCGTTGCCCAACCTGTGTTTCTCGGTTCATCAAGTTCACTGCGCTCGGCTGTGTTCACAGTGTTTAAACTCACCGCACGAGATGAACCTCTCGGCAAACAAATGACGAGCCATAAATACATTAGCGGCGAAGGTGCTAGGTGGGAGTGTCCGATATTAATAAGCAGTCATTAGAAGATATAGACTGGCCCACGGACAATGCAATGGGCGGGCTGAAGTCACGTCCCGAAGAGAATAGAAGTTGTAAATCTTCGGCGGTACTTTTCTTTCGAAGAAATCGTTAGCGGCTTCCCACGTGTTCGACATTTTTCCGAAGATTTTCGGCAAGGTGTTTTCTGCTCAAGTCGATTCGCCCCCTATCCACCTCCTTGCGACGGTGCAATTAGGGTCAAGAATTTTTTCAAAAAAAAAAATTGAAGGAAAATTTTATAAATCAACCTCAAATTGATTCTAACAATTCACTCAAAATGCATCTTTAACGCAAACAACGAGTTCTTCGGATTTACCTAATTACAACAAAAGCTACTTAATTATTAAGTCCGTCATTAATTAGGGCACTGTAATGCGTTATAATTAGGTGACCAGTAATCAGATAACTGAGTGTAACGGATATCCATCCAGTTACCTCCTAACGATCCCCATGGTGGCAATTCATTAAGGACCAAGGATGCAACATGCACTGATAAGGTCAAGAAGATCTAATCGTTCTTACAAATGGACGACTAATACCAAAGTGGATACCTAAACAAATCCACTAATCGAGAACGACTGGAACGCATCAAGACCAGGTCTTCAGTTCAAAATAAATAAACTGGTCCTTCCTTCAGTTATCCAAAAAATGAATTATCTCATCTTCAATATCATCTGAGACATCCAGCAGGTACGTACTCTCGCGTGTACCACTGTGAATTGGCAATTCCGAAGGCACTTAGCACG
>JARQSV010000542.1:283178-295377 GCA_030142285.1 Calameuta idolon | reverse complement strand
AATAAATTCCCTATACATTCACGTTGATCGTACGTGCTTCGAAGTATAGGATTAATAGAGAAATAAAAAAAAATTTTCTTAAATTATGTAAAGCTAATTTCAACCCCTGACGTTTAACCGCGTTGGGTGAAAAAAAAAAAAGAAAAAGAAGCTAAAGAGAGACTCAGGTATATGTATATAGTGACGTATAGACTACGGTCAAGCAACAGTGAAAATGAATGGGGAATAACGGAATATTTTATTATGGTGTCCGGAATGGGGTGGTTTACATATACATATATTATACATGTGGAAATCTAGTATGGGGAAAAATCGGTAGCAACTAGGTATATACAGGGTGGCTCTTGCATATGTAATAACGGCATAACCTGAGGGGTGTCGGGGATCCCTCATAGTGGGAAATCTGGTATAAAGCCGAGAAAATCGGTTCACCCCTCGCATCGGCCATATAGAGAGCACGAAAATCCAAATGGTCATCGTAAATAGAAAAATCCGTTTTTTTTTTTTTTTTTCCCCCACCTTACCTACCCTCTCTTTGACTATCCACCCCTCATTGATATGCATGTGCGAAAAGTGGCCGACGTTTATTCACGTTGTAACGATTTACGTGCATGCGTGCCAACCGCGTGTCTTTTGTGTGACACCGGGTATAAAGGAGAAAGAGAAAAGAGCTTTTCCCGGATTTCGATCGCCCGTAGAAAATCGCCGAGCGACCCATAAGCTACGAGAAGTCACGTTGGTCCTTCCGTGCCGGTGATTCATTGATTTTATTTTGGGGTGAAAAAAAAAAATTTTCTCCAAAAAAAAATTATCCCCACGTTATCAAAGATCGTCCGGACCTCATTATACATTATTTAGAGTTTTGCGTTATTTTGAAAATTATTAGTCCCGTATATCGCGTTTATACGCTTTTAGATGTATTTTATTGGCCAAGTTGGAACCAGGTGAATTAACGTCCGGAGCCGAAAGTCCAAAGAACGCGAATAAAAGGTCGTACGATAAATGGGAATGAAAAAGGATGAGAATGATGAAAAAAAAAAAGAAAAAAGATTTTTTTTTTCCACCCATACGAAATCCCAAACGCGGTATCGTTAAGCGCGACATTAAATTTCGGCTTTAGCCGAGTTTATGCAAATCCACGAAGCATCTGTTTCTTCGCGGAGTCGGGGGGCCCGATTCGGCCTGACGTCATCCTCATCCTAAGTTCAGGAGTTCAGACAGATGCTCGTGGCGCGCTAACGAGAACAATTAGGAGTTCCACTTTGCGCTTCTGGATACTTCTAAAAATAAACGCGACCACTTTAGAAACTTGCCTTGTCATAACTCGTGCAGATGCGACCCCAACCTCCACCCCCCCCCGCCCCTTCTGCCCCCCTGTTGTTCATTTAAAGGCGCGTCGACGTTTTCTGCAACGGAGTCAAAGCATACGCAAAATTCCCCTAGAAAAACAAAAAAAAATCCCTAGACCCAAAATTTCACCACCCCCCTTTACACCCCCCCAAATTTTCACCAAAACCCTATGTAAATTACAAACACCTACAGTCAATGTGTATCACCGATGCACGTGGGTACATGGGTCATACATGGGTCTCAATTAGTTCTCAATGATCCGTTCGCGACTTTCCTCTTGAATACAATAACGACGGCCGTCTTCCGAGAGCGATCCGATTCCGTATAATAATAATGAATCGTTACAAGACACGCTTAACGAAGTAGGACATTCGTTGGCGGTTGCACGATCCATTTTGTTTCTCTTGATCTTGATGGGTGTATTGGTGTACACGCCAGGAATGTACATCGCTCGTCTGTTTAATTGAGCTTAATGGGCTGATATTAGACTCGTGCGAGAACTACGCGTTGGGTGTCGGTTGCTGTTAAGAGGATCTTTTACGCTCTGGACCAACCGCTCGGGTTGCGTCCAACCGTCATTGACGTCCTGGTCGATTCGCAATCTGAGTTAGGAGCGTTGTATGTACACGTATGGGAATGCGGGTACGTAATTTCGATGGATGATCAGGTATGGGGGAGGGGGAGGAAATAAGGGGAAATTTTTTTTATGGTTCCTATGGATTTTGGGTTTTTCAATATTTGTGACGTAACAAGATTCACAATCAGGAAGCCTGACATGGCCGGGACTGGGTGTCTTAGATATTCTATCGGGTGTGCGAAAGGTATCTTCAGGGTTTATTGGATCAGAATCAGGATGCTGGATACGGTTTGAGAAACCGTTTGAAGTTTGGTTATTTGTAACGCAGCGATAGGTACGTGAATTCGATGCGTGCGTAAGTCGTAGGAAGAAAGTGACTTTCTCCGTAGTTTCTTATAATGCAAAGTGAAACGTGCTCTTTCGTTCGGACTGTACGACCGAGTACAAGGATATCCCGATAAAAGGAATATTCGAAAGGAGGAGTGAAAATACACAAAGGATCGAATAAATAATCAAAGAGCAAAAAAGAAAACAAGTCATTATCCCAAAGCGTATAGAAGTGATAATTTCATAAGTGGACAAAAAAAAAATTGTCAAAAAAAAAAGTGCCGCCATAAAAAATAATATCAAAGACATATACGAGTGCTTAATGAAATTTACGATTTCCAAAAATCCCCGATAATTTTCTACCGCAAAAAAACCGTCACGGTCGACCCGAACAAAAGTAGCAAGAGAGAAATTTCTCCCTTCCCAGGATCCACCGCAATCATGAATTTCGCCTCGTGAATCCAACTGGGTAAAAATTCAGCACAAGCTTCCACTCCTGTAACCGGGAGTAAGGCACGCCGAAGATGTTGGCGACTGCGAGCGTCTTTCTCCGCGTTGGCGCTGGGTCGTGCAAACAAGAGCAAGAAGTAAGGAAAACAATCGCGGAATAGCGCGCGGCCAAAGGGAGAAGGCCAAAAGCCATAGCCATAGCCAGCGCCAGTGCCAAAGGCAAAAGCAAGAGCCAACGGCAGAGAGAGCGGGTGCAAAGAGAGTTATGGTTATCGCCAGTCTGTATACCATGAGGCTAGCAGTACCATCTCCAAGGGGGTTCCGTACGGTATGCCGTTCTAGGTGAGGTAGACGGGGAGGGGTGGGATGGGAGGTAAGGGGGGAAGGGGGGAAGGGGAAGAGGGGGGGTAAGAAGAGGAAGCGGAGGGATGGTCAGGGGGCAGAAACCACATACCCTGAAACTTACTTGGGAGCGAATGTAACTTTATTGTGAACTTATCGCTGTCAGGAGGCGAACAATGGGGGCCCCGATCTTCGCGCCATCTGCCCCCGCCATCTTTATTTCACCTCCTTCTGGAAAGCTTCGGGCACCGCGAGACTTTGGCGCCGCGACGCCTTATCTCCTTTAATCTTGTACCGTACCCCTGGAGCTTACCAATATGTAAACGAATCTTTGATCGGGAGGTCACGTGGTTTCCCACAAGTTCCCCTTGTACAGGTACGGTCATTGTTCTTGTACGTTAAAAGTACGCCAACGAAAATCGGTACCAGGACCGCGTTCGATTTGAGACTGGACCGTGAGGGACGTTCGATGATCATGGGAGAAATTTTGAAAGGACGCGACTTCATACTTTGTTTGACGTAACGAGGCGTCGGGACGCTCTTGAAAACGTACGTTCGCACGTAAATTAGTCAGGGTTCTGGGATATTTTTCACGAAATTTCACGGAAGTTCAGTACGTGACAAATTTCTACAACGTGTTCGTCCAAGACGATCGTCGATCTTGGACACTTAGCGGTCAGTCGGCATTTCCCATGACAAAATCCCATGGGGTTTGCACCCCTACGCCATGAGATGTCCCGCGTCCGGGATACGGACTGGTTGGGGTGAGCCGAAGGAGCAGGTGGTAGACTCTCCACTTCCCACTTCCCGAGTAAACTTCGCTTCGACGTCCGTGACGTTTCCGTGACTCTCCCCAAACGAGAGTGACCCAACGATTTTTCCTTCTCCCGCTCGGCGCGACCCCTAAAAATCATCCCTTGACACGTACACGAGATACCCCCACTTGGACTTCCTATTTCTGAAAAAAAAAGTACCGGCTCGTTGCTCGAAATTAAGAAGAAAAAGAAAAAATCTTTCTTTGTCACCTCATTAAACCCAGCACTGCTACCTACCTAATCTACACAGGCGGGTACCGACCCGGCCAGTCCTCGCACGGTCTTCCTCGGGTAACGTCGACCGTCAGTCTCATTCCGAAGACTCGTTTCCTCGGATGATTTACAGGGACGCTTTCCAGCCGCGGACAAAGAGACAACGCGCTCATTGCGATAAGGTAACTAAGATACGCGAGTTAACGTATAACAACGTCTTAGTGACCGCGGGGATCGTGAGAGAATTCACATAGAAAGCAACGCACGGGTCCAGCAATTGCTGCCGAGCATGAGATGCATTCACGAGTTCAGGTTCTCTTTGCAGTTCTGTGCCCAAGTACCAGTGGATCGGTATGACTTGAAGTTCGTTGCAAGTGAAGTATACCGATAGTACCGTGGACCCAGTTGATACATTGCTCAATATATATATATATAAACATTTTGCATGAGCTTGTACAGGTAAACAAAAAAAACCCAGCCGATAATTACTCTCGCCGTTTAATGACAGTTTTTAGCATACCCGTAAAAATAACCTGATCTTGACTAAAAAAAAAAAAAAAAAATTGGATTGTATCATCACTGTCATTTAAGTTTCCATGTACAAATAATTAACGATCTCGCGACCGTTCATGTCATCCGCAATGACTGTTTCCAAGAGCAACGACTAAAATGTATTTCAAAAAGTCAAAATCGTCTCCCGTACACCGATTTCTCGCTAGCACGCAAAAGTCCGCTCGATTCTCAATCAACGTATCCCGGTAGGGTGAAAGAAAAAAAAAAAAAAAAGGATCATCCTCAAACTGCGTCCGCGAACTCGTAATACCTTGGGCCCTTCTTGCCGTATTAATGCCGTCATTACCTCGTTCCCTTCTGGGTCCTATTAAACGTTTAAAGTGCGCCTGCGCGCGGAATAACGTACTATTACCGCCATTAGCGACGTCTTGGCCATACGTGCTAGACGGACTCGGGTAGGCCAGGCCAGGCACACCGCGCATACTTTTACGTAGAAACAGGCAGTTCAGGCTCAGGTAGATTCGCGAGTAAGTACCGGGAGTGTATAAAGCTCGAGATAATAATTGAAGAAACCACTTGCCCGAGTATGTCCGGTCTCTGAAGCAGAATATTTTCAAAAATATTTTCTCCTTATATTTTTTTTTTTTTTTTTTTTTTTTCTCAAAATACGGCAAACCGGCGTACATCGCATCCAGGTACGTTACAACTTTCCATGCATAAACCGAGCGCATCGCGGACAGCGCACTTAGCCCAGGCACATGCGGCGCTTAAGATATTATTACACAATTGCCCAGCAAATTTCTAGCATTACCTTCGCGCGTACATGCGTACCCTACCCTAACCCGTGCTACCCCCCCACCACCAGGTACCGACCCTCCCCACTCTACGAGTCACGTGTAACTCACAGTCGTAAAGGATCGGCCACGATTCGCCAGGATCCTTAGAAACGGTTTTACGATCTGACGATAGGCCCGTGACGTCACTAGCGTACTTCGAGACACGATAAACAATTAATTACAACGTCAACGTTAATTGTCCGGGTAGCGATTACTTGGAATACGAAAAACTATCAATCATTGAGTTGGCTACCGTGATATACGCGCATGCGCACTAGGTCGTTCGAAGCTATTAATATGCAATGTACGTGATGCAATGGTAATGAGCATCGACGCGTACTGTGACAAGGTCCAAGGTTTCGGTGTATGTATATATATATATATATATATATGTGTGTTCTTGTAATTTTTATACATACATCATAATGATAAGGTTTCTCAAAAGTGTTCAAAGTACAAAAAAAGACAGACACACGTGACCTGTTATCTGGATACATTTTACTGACCGATCTCGTACGTGTTATCTGTGGGTTTTGTATGTGTTATTTTGTCGGAGAATTTTTTGTGTGTTATATATAATATATATGTATATATATATATATATATATATATATATATATATATACTCTCATCAAGTATGCGCGTTACGTAGCCACAGGCCGAGGAGATGCTGTGCGATATAATTTTCCAGTGCCTCGACTTGGTTCTACGCGCGTGCGCGTGCGATCTCTCACGCACATTGTTACGCGGCAAGATAATGCGTACACGCATTTGTAATGGGGGTACGGCATAAAAGCGGGTTCTCAGAGGCGATTATGGGGAAAGGGAATAGTTGGCGTGTGTCAATAGCAGGAAAAATTGAGAAACGTTGAATATTATTATGACACGCGAATAAAAATGTACGAAGACCCGTATGTGATTTATTAGCTTGAGGTTTTTTTTTCTTTTTTCTTTGTACCGGGAATACATATCGCATACGTGGAAGTAAATTGGTTGGCGAAGTCAAGAGAATGAAGTTAACCGTAATGCGGCGCGACCGCTAATACCGCAAAGTGCAGCCACTGTGCGGTAGCGGCTTAACCGTATGGAAATAAACATCGTCGACTACCTGTATTCCACGTGTGGGTAGAAACGTAACTTCTGACTGCTGGTTTTTGTTCTCGTTGTCGGTAAGGATGGATTTTGGATGCTGAATATCGGGGCGGTCGCCCAGCGACGAAGAAACCGTCGCACAGAAGCCACTGGGCCGGTGAATGAGCTTAAGGCGAGTGGATTGCGGTCGCTGCGATGTGGTCGCTGCTTTATTTACTGCGACACTTCGATGGGGATTTTTGAAATTGTATGTGTGTGTGTGTGTTTGGAAGCTGCGAGGATTCGAACCTCTTATGCGTATGCGAGATTGAATTTAGTAGTTTTCATTGTTTTTCGATTTTTTTTTTTTTCAAACTATTTGATATAATATTTTCAAAATTTTTTTATGAGAGTGTATATATATTTTTTTCTATTGTTCGATGCGTGGGGAATCCTGAAACTTTATTTATTTTTTTTTTTCGACTGACAGGAAATGGTCAGAAATATGTTTGACGATTACTTTGCCATTTCCGGTTTGGTGAAACAGGGCACGGTTGGCTCTCTCGTTTTTTTTCTTTCTTTTCTTTACCTTTTACTTATCCGTCCGTCTTTACGTCGTCGGCCATCGTCGTACCTCGACTTCGGGCACCCTCGGGATTTCGATTCCTATGCAGGAATTTTTACGCGTCTCTCCCTCGGGCCATTTCAGCCATCAGGTTTCAGACCTCTCGGACCTCGTATCCTTCGCTGGAAGAATCCGCTTGGAATGACAAAGGCAATTGCTTTGCTCGCGTGGATTATCCACGGGGATTGCGAGCTCCGAGGATCTCTGCCAATCAGGTACGGTCCATCGTCCTGACTCCCGGCTCGTAACTTGCTAATGGTTTATTACCGTTACTGCGCTATATAGCGCTACGACGGACACAGTGCTTGACGGATATAAAAAGTCCCTAGGATCGCGAGAACCAGGCGTACAACGAAAGAAAAAAAAAAACCTATCAACGATAAATTTAAAAAAAAAAATGATCCGCAAATAATTTTTTTTAGACAATTTTCACTGTCGCCAATTTCTCTAAAAAAAAAAAATTTAAATAACCCCAGACAGCCTCATGACGATCGAACCCACTTGTGCTAAATCACGATTGTCGATTAGATATGGAAATTCAAACCTTCGAACAAGCTTGTACGGTCGCACCTAGATTTCTGTCGATAACTGAAACCAGAAGAACACAGGAGAGCGAGTCTAGAAATTCGCACGATTAAAGAAAATTATTAATATATCCCTGCCCACGGATCTGTGTACTGGTGATCTAATAAAAAAAAAAAAAAGGACAAACCCAACACCATCATAGTAACTGTTACAAGAAAGTTGGCTCGAGACTCGATTACCTCGTTAACCCAGAGATTGGTAACCGTGTAAGTCAGCGATATCACACGGTACCGTAACCCATAAATATCCCCATATACACCTTTACAAAAAAAAAAGTCCCTAGACCCTAAAAAAAATCCCTACAATACACTGCAAAAGATCCACCTGATCAACCCCCAAAAAGTAAAAAAAAAAGTATTTCGTAGTTATAAAAAAAATAATTAATAATAATATGTAAAACCTACTCGAAAAAGTTCCTCGAAGCACCTCAGTACCGACAACCTTACAGATTGTCAATGACGTGAAAATCAGCGGCGTTACGTATCGCGTTTATTAACTGACTTCGTTGGCTCGATGATTTATGAAATAATCATCAACCACTTGCTGTTTGTTTTCTTCATTAGCCGTAATAGCTGTTCTAGGCGTACCTATACGCCTTACACAATATATTCCATATGGACGGACAAGCACTGTACAGCAATGATTTTATGTAACGCATAGGCAGCATCGGTGGTGTGCACTGGGAGTATACCTATATATACGCGTATACGTATAGACAGTTAAACAGCGTATAACGCCTGTACGAGGCAGCCAAGAGACGTTATGGAAATGCGTTAGCGGCGCAACAGGTACACGGATTCCGTCCAATGAGAATTTGTCGAACATTCTGATAGAAACGAATTCGGCACGATAGGATCTTCTCGTCCGCGTATGCGTTTGTAGCGTGAAAATTTATATACGCATAATCGAGTATAAGGACGGCAAAGACCTAACCTGACCTTCCTACCAAGTTTACTTTGTCTCCGAGGCTTCTCGTACGTCTCGCCACTGTGTTCCGGCAGCATTCTCTCGCGTGCAATAATTATTTAGACCCGGCAATATAGTTAATTAGTATGACGTCACGAGCCACGTTCCAATTACTTCCCATCGACATTTCGCTTGTCACGGACAATTATGATTTTCGTAAGTGGATCTGGATCGTTCGACGTGGTGACGTACGAGAAAAATTTTTTACGCGTAAATTCGTAACACGGACGCGTCGAAGATTGAGAAATGAAAATTTGCAAAATTGCCAGAATATGAAAAATTATTTGAATCCATGGATCTTTGAAATGAATTTTTTGGAAAATAACAAAAAAAAATTTTTTTATACAATTTTTTAAAGGCGATCGGTGACAGATCTCGTAAATATCGATATCGCGATTGTCACTCGTAAAGAGATTAAGCGTCTCGTTAATAATGGCTTAATTAGCAGTTCCCGGGGACGCTAGACTAATTAAACGAGACCCTAGGAGTTCACTGGTGGAAATGGGTCCGCGCGCTCGTAACAATTGCGTCCCGCGGTCACTGGACGGAGAAAAATGTTGAACCCTGCCCACGGCCGGGCAGGTTAGCCTTATCTTACGACCTCCAGATTTTTATAGCGTCATTAAACTTCGCCTCGAGAGGTGGAAACGACGCTTCTCGACGCCGACGCCAGAAACACAGTTTACCGTCATTTAGGTAGAGCGTCACGTGGGAACTGGAGTGCAATTAAAACGATCCTACCAAGCGAGCAACGTGGCGTTCCGGTTTTTTTTTTTTTATCACTTACGATTCTCATGGGGTTCCGTACCTGACACCTAGACGAAGACTACACGGACACCCGGTATGTACATGAAACCATGATACGTACGTATATGTATACACGTGTATAAAAAAAAGATAATAAAAATATTCGACCGCTAAAAAAATTTTTTCAAATCAATTCGATCCAACCGAAAATAATGAGAATTTGAAAAAATTTTTATTACCAAATTTTGTTGATCCAAAAATTTCTTTTTTTTTTCTACTCAAAATTCACTTGCACTTTCATTCCGACTCGGTGCCAACTTACGTTCCTCTATTGGATCTCTGTGCTCGGAGTTCGGAGTTCGGTCCCGAGACCCTGGCCAGAGCGAGGTTACTTATAACCGTGAGGTCCAGGCCAGGCCAGAGCAGAGACCGGACAAAGGTCAGGTAGGTCGTTGCACCCGCAGGCAGGGCATCTCTGCGATGCCCTGCCATGCCTTGCTTTACCTTGCCTTCCTATGCCTGCCAGCATTACAGCCCTCGGCCACGCTTCGTGCTCTCAAGCTTCCTCCACACTGGCGAATACCAGCATCCACGCTTCTCTATTCGCAGTTTCTAATGCAGCGACCGAAGACAAGCTGACGACCGTATTGCGCCCAGATTCTCCGCACCTGGACGATCTGAACGTCATTGACCAGACCCAAAAAAAACTTTTAGCAAAAAAAATCAGTCCAACTGGACGAACTAATTTTTGAAAAAAAATCCAAAATATCCCTCCCTCCCCCCCCCTCCCCCCTCATACAAGCGATTTTATCGATCCTTGATCCATAGATTTTTTCACCGGCCAATAATACCAGCGCATTGCCACGTATCTCGCTAATCGCTCCACGAAAAGATACCAAACGCTGCACCGGCAACTGGTACAGTTATACACGGTGTCCCGCAAAAACTCGATTCCATTAAACGACCTATTACTCAAAGTACCTCCCCCCCCCCCCCCCCGTTATTTCTCGACATTATCCTGAAACTATCCTCGGGTCTGGTATTAATGCAAGGAAGAAAAAAAAAAAGAAAAAAAATTCTCAACAAGTACACAGAGACTATTAAATGCGCACAAACGACTTCTCATTCTAGTATACACCGTGTCCGTATGAAAAAAAAAGACACTTTTTTTTTCATCCAACCAAGAGCATCCCATACGCGGCTCAAGACTACCAACCTGAGGTTGACGATGAAGACCAGAAGCGTCTGCACCTAACCTACCTACCGTATCTACCTAACCTATACATGTTCTCTAGGCCACGTTACCCGGTAGACTGCTACCAGTTTCCGTCTGTACTCGTAATACCGATTCCCGTACCGGTGCGCGTTTGCACAGCCACATCTACAGGAATACCTAAACAGTTTCGAACGCATCCCAAATCGATTTCGTTTCGACTACCGACAAGATAGCTGGAAGCAAAGCCAAGATTTCATGGGAGAATGATAGCCGTTTTGCAAACGAGATGGTTGGGTACCTGCGCCACGTGTATATATGTATATACGTATAACAGCCATATACCTATAATTATATATAGATATATACCGCGTATGTCGTACCGTACAGGCAGGTAAAGGGTTAACGGTATTGCGCTTATAACGTGTGAGAATTTCTGTCGATACTACATTCGTGCTATCATCTCGAAGCTTTTTGTGTTGTAATATCGAACGGGGTATGGAACGTGATTTTTTGTGTAAAGGAGGTAAAAGGGCTTGTTCAATGATTTTCAACGTGTAAAACGGAACAATCGAAATGTTCCAATCTTCGAACTGGTCGAAGATCAATGAAAATGACGTCACGTACGTCCGCCATGATAGTCCGCCGATGTAGACGATAACGTGCTGATAAGATATACATATGTGAGCTTTGAGCACCTATTGAATTTCATGAACGAGGAACGACAAAATAATATTCTGTATAAAGTTGGTAGAACTGATTTCCAGGGACGTGAAGACACGTTGGGCCCGTTTGATAAAGCTCCTCGTATGGGGGCCCCATAAGAGACGGGAGAGAGAGTGGGGGACCTAAGGCCGCAAACCACGAGGTCTGGTCCCTTGGGTCCCAAAGGCACGAGCCTTGGTAACAAAGGCCGATCTTATCTTGGGCACGGATCAAAACCAGAACATGGCCCCAGCATAGCGGGCATATCCAGCATACCACGGCAACATCGTGTATCGTAAGGCCCATAGAATGAGGCCCAATCCATATATATATGTATATATAATGCTGTAACGTATAATTCTATCGTCGAATAAAAGTCTGGAAAAAAAAAGAAAAAAAAAATTGGAAATTTTTTTTTCTCCAATTTTTCAAAATTGTAAATTTTTAATTAGTATTTTAATAATTTTCTTTTTTTATCCGTCAACTTGCTTGATCGTAATTTTAAAAAATTATATTGCCATTGTTCGTCGTTGGACTACGGGGATATACATAGGGCCACGTTCAAATTAGCGGAAAGCACTGGGTCACATCTGGACGAGACGAACCCCAATTCTACGCACTGTGATTTAGTAGCGAGTGTCCGAATGACGTATGGTCTTCATTACTAAATTACACCGCGAGCCGTTATGGGACAGCATCAATTTTTCCTAACCCTGGACCAAAATCAACAGGCAGTCAGTGGATCAATGTTGAAGCACCCTGGGTATAGACCCTAACTGCACGTTAAATGGGATTGGGATAAAAATGAGGAAAAAAATTTTTTTTTTTCGTCTAAAGTTCAATTAATTAAAGAAAATATTACAA
>JARQSV010000542.1:262399-274865 GCA_030142285.1 Calameuta idolon | reverse complement strand
GGCCGCGCGCGTCCCAGTCGTCGCGCGTTGCCGAAAATATTTAAATATATTATCTCATTATCAATATTGCAAATTTAACGATTTTCAAAGTATCGATGATACTTTATTGATTTATAGGAAAAATTTTTATTATCGTAGTGCCTGGATTATAATTTTTTTTTTTTAGGCAGTTTTAAGGTATTTCATAT
The DNA here is from genome assembly GCA_030142285.1 of Calameuta idolon. Classification (NCBI taxonomy): domain Eukaryota; kingdom Metazoa; phylum Arthropoda; class Insecta; order Hymenoptera; family Cephidae; genus Calameuta; species Calameuta idolon. The sequence continues at coordinate 274,677 of JARQSV010000542.1, read as the reverse complement.
CGAATGTCCCAAGGAACGATCAAACCAGTTTAGGATTTAGTTTTTACGTATTTTCAAAATAAATTAAATCTTATCGGTTCATGAGAATCTTGGGTTTCTCGTGCAGCCCTTTTAATTCGTGTAAAACTCAAAAAATCCTCTTATTTTATTGTAAAAGGCAAATCACGTGCTGTCGAGACGCTGCTCATATATAGATATACGACACGTGCAGTTCGGTAGCCCAAGTAAACCGCACACGATATATCAAATCGTCTGGCAATCGACATGACGTAACCAAGTATCAGAAACTTTCAATACAACTTAACCCAAGCGCATTATTAAAAAAAATGTGACATCTAAAAAATATCATTCTAACTACTAATCAACGATAACGTATACGTAATACATTTTACGTGCACGTCCAATCGGCGAAACCGATATTAGAAAATTTTTTTTCTATTACGTTACAACTAAATATATTTCTGTCTAATCGTCTCTAACACCATCAAAGTACCAATATAGTATATAAATTACGTTAAAAATTATACAACATAAAAAAGGCCAAAGATTATAAAGTAATAAAATGTATCCACTTAAATGATACCTTGGACCGTACTATCACGGTATTAATACTAAACTGTGATTAGAAAAAAAAAATTATAGATCCTACACGGTAACTGGATCTTTCGACGTTCTAATATCGTGTAGCACGGACACTGAGTCTTCCGGCGTCCGAGCATCGGCACGTAACCAGTAGCGAAGCGTTTTGAAAATTTTCAAAGTAAAAATAATAATAACAATTAAACCGTACATCGTACGCGTATTTAGAAATCGAAAATCATAAACTTCGAGTCCATTCAAATGGTTCGCACGACGCGTGAGTTCCCGTGTTCTAAAAACCGTGATCGCGATCGAAGTCTCAGCTACGCGGACACGTGGTTTGCGTAGCGTAAGAAAAAAAAAAAAAAAAATTTCCGTTTTTACTGTACCACGTAAATTACGAATACGCATAAACGTGCAATATATCTCGGGTGAAACTCTTGGAAAGCGCCGTAAGATTTTTGCACGCGACTGTCGTCCTGGAATTATTATTCAGCCGTCTTCGCGACGATGCCTGAATCGACCAGCGTCATCGGCTGACTTCACGCATGACGCGCTCGCGTCGTATTTGCATCGAATGCGAGAGAACATAAATGTCCCGTGGCCGCACGGGCCGCGCGTGAGTTACGTCTTGTGTTAATTGTCGATACGCTTCGCGATTCAAGTCGAAGCTGCGTCGCCTTTACGTTGTCAATCGCGCGCGCGCCTTTACGATTTAATTTACGATCCTCGTGGAACGCGCGCATCGTTTTTCTTTATTGTTCGTTGCGGCTGCTTACGGGTCTTTCATATATTATTATATGGTTTTAGATTTTAGGTTATGGTGGGGTGGGGGGGTTCATTGAAATTTCAGCTTTCCTTTGCTAGAAGTTATTCTGGCATTTTTTTTTCTTTTTTTTTTTTTTGAATTATTTAAAGCTGTCTTACACAATTTATTTGACACGTTATTTGCCCTGTGTGAATGCATCTGTAATATTACGGTGTGCATGAATGCATAGTAGTCTGTTACCGCTAATGATACACCTGGTAAAGTGGCACGCTTTAACGGTAGAATATAATGACAATGATACGGCCATTTTCACTGGCGCTACTGGCCGTTTCAAAAGTAATCAATTTGATTAGTTTTAGAAATTTTTCGAAAATGGTCTTTCGATTGGGTTTGATGTAATTTGACAAAAAAAAAAAAAGTTTTTTCAAAATTTATCGATACGCGATACGCAGTGTTTTATTCTCATCCGTGTTTCCTTTGACACCCCTTATTGTCTGTATTCTGTATACAGGGTCGTTCACACAGGATGCGAGAGACCATCCACCCTCTAGTGCGCACCCTTGGAACAGAAGCATCCCTTCTCGAGCAAGACGTCCGACAAATTGTGACGTCTGGCTTTTAGCCGGGCGTCGCGACGTCCGGCATTGTTAGTCGATCGGGATAGCCGTGAAATTTTCTTGCCTGGACTTTCTCAGCCGAGGAAAAGCGCAACTGCCCTTCTTTCTTTTTTTCTTTTTTTTAACGGTACTCGTGACGTCTACGCGAACGTCCGAGTCCACTGGCAGACGTTTCTCTTGTGCAAGGGTGCAGGTACTTGTGACGTATGTGTGAAGGTGTGTGTCCATTGGCAGACGTTTCTCTTGTGCAAGGGTGCAGGTACATGTGACGTATGTGTGAACGTGTGAGTCCACTGGTTTAACATTGACACGAACGTTCAGCTACCAAAGGCGGTAAACTCCAAAGAAGAATCCAACGTGTATTTCTTATTTAGGTTAGGTTGGCCTGCGCTGACGCTCGGCAGTCCGGGTCGACTGTGTCGCCATCTGCTTTGGGTTAAATTGAAACATCGAATACCGTGACGCCATTGGCTACCGATCGGACGGACGAGCGTTTAATGCGATCCCGCACGAACAATGGATCGGACACAATGGGTTTGCTTAGGATGAAAATTATTTGCGCGAAATACGAACAATGAGATCCTTTACGATTTTCAGAACCGCTATCCGCCTTGCGTGCTGATGATAATTATTTTTCGAACAAACCAAGTTTGATCATTTTTGATCCGTGACACAAAAAAAATCGACGATGACGTCACTAATTTGCTTCGACACTTTAAACTTTACCTGATGGACTTTCTATCTAAATCAGTGGTCCCAGGTCAGTGGCATCGATAATATTATTTACGATTTTTTGAAATCGTCCTTTGAGGTAGTGAACATTTTTTTTTTCAAAAATTTTTTTTTTGCGGGGGAAAAGAAGAAATACTTCTTCGACATGTCTATGGTTTTGTATTTTCCATGTAAAATTACGTGGATCACTGCTCGCGACCCTGGGCGTGACCCCATGGGTTTTCCTCTAAATGAGACATTTGCCGGGGTCCAGCGCGAGGTCAGTGTGACCAACGGTCAGGTCACAAAAGAAAAATGATACGCCCACTAAAATCGCGATTTGCCAGAAAATCTTCTGTCAGTATCCTGGAAAGGCTGTTTCTCCCTCGACCGCCAAAGGGATGTCATTGTTACAGCGGCACAGATGTCACTCCAACGATTTCGCAGCATCCACAAATTTCTACCATTCATCCGAGCTATTTGTGGCTAGTTAGCACGCGTCCAGGTTACACGCGCGTTTACGCCCACGGTCACGCAATACCATAGCAGTTTAGTCGAAGCAGCTGGTTTTACGATTTTTAAAACCATTCACCATAACCATTATTACGCCGACCGTAGGCGTGAAAGTTAGCTGGAACACACTGTGCCAGCAGCTTCGTTCACACCTAAAGACCCATCATTTAAAGGTACTAAGAGTCCAAAAGTTACCAAGATCAGTGAAGCCAACTTAAAATCCTGAAAGAAAAAATTGTCAGACCCCTTATCAACTGATAAAAATAATGATCAACCTAAGAAAAAAAAAAAAAAAAAAATTCATATCACGAATCCCATCACCCTGTACACTATATCCTATTCGTGCTAATTACCAAACCAGTTGAGCAATATAAGATGAGTAAATCTAACGGTGCGAACGTATCCTTTTATTCTGGAATAAATAACTGAACGCAGGTAACGATCTCAGTTCCAATCATCGTTCTAAGACTGAACGACCTTCTGGGTTTCAACATCAATCTCACATCAATATCAGAAAAATGATCGGTAATGATCAAAGGACAGGTGCGACGTATAAGTACATGGACAGGCTGTCGGTAATAAATAATTATAAAAAAAAATTTTTTTTCTTCTCAATAAAAGTCAATAATCATCAAAGCTAAAATAATTCCCACGATTCCCCAGTATGGCCCATGAGCCACGTACGTGGAATCCCATAAAGTTAAACCAGACCTAAAAAGATCCATCGCGAGACTGCACACTGAGTTTCCAAGAGGATCAAGTACCCAGGAATAGATCCCGGAGGCCGCAAGGTCGTCTCTTCCGCGAGTTTACAAACTGTGAAGGGATGTTTCTCATTACAAGGGCCACATGTCTATTACCATACTAAAGCTAAGGAACCTGGAAGTGGCATCGACGATGCTTGGCATAGCTCAAAACACTTATTTTCCCAGATCGAGAATGCGTTTGGACGTAACTAATCGGAAAATTCCATACGCCATTAGAAACGGAGTGCATAGGAAGGACAGGACCAAGTGAGTCCTGGAAGAAGAAAAAAAAAAAGAAAAACAACCCAAGCACATGGGGTAGTCCCCGACATCCCTTTAGAAATGCTGTCCCGTCGGTAAGGTAGGCATCTGCCGCGTCTCATTCTTCCCCAGAATCGAACGTCGGCAGGAAGAAAATAGAGGATCGGAATGAACAAAGCGAACGAGACTAGAAAAAAGAAGCAGCGAGATCATCGATACGAACCCTAACCCCTTTTGGGTCGATCGGTCGCAAGAAGTGGCACCGGGTCCAATCGTAGGACACACCGTGGCGGCACTGTTAGCTTCTTATCTGCATAGCTCTGTGACTGCCTTGAGAATCTTTTGATCCGGGCGCTCGTGAGAGCATCCCGAGATCAGTAACGGACACGCCGTCGTTGCTGCCCGGTAGCTATTTGCATCGTCATCGGATGATCTGATTTATCTACCCGCCTCAGCTAGAGAAGACTCGGGTTTCGTAGGGTCTTTATGGTCTGAGCTTGTACGGGGGCTGCCCACCTTCGTTGCCATGGCTATTACCGACCCAATGGGTAACCCATGAGCCAAGATACGCGATCATGGGGGCCCCACATTGTAAACGTCTTGCTCTAGGTTCATCATGGGAGCACAAAGGATTTCTTGTTGTCGTAGTTCAATTTTGAGTTATCGTCGAAATTATCAACCGGCGTATTAATTAGGCTGATTTCGAGCTCTCTGGGCTGGTCCGCGCGGGATGATCTCGGAGGCTGGTACCTAAAGTTTATTTCTCTCTCCTCCCGAAGCTCCCGGGATACTTAACGAGATGAGTGTTCACGGGATGGTCCTGAAGTTTCCGGGAAGACGCGACACTCGGGGTCGCGTGGGATCATTTTTTTTTTTTTTCCCCCAGAGAGATCGAGACTGGGAGAAAAATGAAGGGAGAGAGAAAGAGAGAGGAAGAGCATCGTGGATCTTAACGCGAGCGACGAAAAGCCGCATACCCACGAGAAGGGAGGGTGCTAAAGTAGGAAGCTATCGTCGTGGGAGAGTATGATAATGTTTCTTGGGGTAGCAAAGCGCCGGGACTAGCGGTAGGATGAGACCAAGGAATTTCCTGAGTCCTGTGGGAATTAGGGCTGGTTCTCGTGGATACCGGCAGCAGGAAGTGTCAGGATCTCTGGGAGACCTCGGTCTAGACGGCAATATCGCATCTGTCCGGTGACATCTTAAAAACATGTGCGTTCAGCCGTTACCAGTCTCAGGCGCGACACGAGACCCCGTGAATGGGACACCTGAACAATGGACGTACCTAATCCGCCATTGTGTTGATCTGCTCGAAGGCAAATTTTCGAAAAAAAATATTTTACGATCAAAGAAAAAAAGATATTTCAAACCGCGCGATCGCGTCATTATTTATCCCCACGTGGACCTGCCCGGATAAATGCACGGGCTACAAGATAACGAAATTATTGCCGGTTCCGTGTCGCGCGTATAAATTAACGAGTATGTAAAACCAGAGAAGTTTCTATTTTGGTAATCGGCACCCCAAATTGAATGCATCATTGTTATAAGGCGTTAGGATTCCGAAGGGTCAATAGGTCACTTATTTCTGGTGCTCCAGCTTCACCTTTTTTTTTCCTTCCTTTTTTTTTCTTTCTTTCACGACGCGCACCTTCCTTCTTTTTTTTTTCATTTCTCTCTCTCTCTCTCTCTCTCTCTCTCTCCTTCACGCACAGTTTATTTTCGTTCCTCCGTAAGAAAAACATACTCGGCCCTTGTCACGTTCCGCGTCCGACTGGCTTCGACGCTCCTCCTATTTATTCTCGTGCGTCTTCACATACTCACATACGTACGTGCGCTTTAAAGGCACCACGGGCGCTTCGCTAACCGATGTCTCCCGTCTTTGGGCTATTAGGGTTGTCACCTGATTTTTCGAGTGTTTAAACGATCTTCGTACCCAGCAGTGCTCGAGCGATCTCCATGCTGACTTTAATCGTCTTTAATGATGGGAGTTTGATTAATTAAAAAAAAAAAAAAAATAATTAAAACCATGATACTCCGCAACGCGTGGGGGTTCGTGCTATCGACGACTGTTACTGTCGAGAGAAAGTGACCGAGTCATTGATCGTCGGACAGTAAAGAATTGGGTGAAACAGACGTTCAATTAGAACCAAAGTGCCGGGAATTACCTGTTAAATTTCAACCAGTGATACTTAACTGTGAAATAATTAAAAAAAAAAAAAAAAGAAAGGTCCATTACGGTACCTTCCGCACTTTCACCGTTACCCAGTTCGGTTGATACATTTATTCTCTTTTTTCGTCTCTTTTCTTTCCTCTGTTTCAGCCCAATTCTCCTCTCCTATAGGTACACACATATATGTGCCCTGAGAACTGGCTCATTAATTTTATTACTGGCCAGATGAGCGAGATTGGTCCAAATATGGCGGCGGTCCTAAACGCTGGCTCCGTGGAGGGGGAGACGAGAGCGTCATAGATAATTTCCAAGAATTCAACAGTCAGCATCTTGATCTTCAACGGATACGCTTGTAGAAGCTCGAGAACAAGACAGCCGTGTAAGAGGATACAGACGCAGATAGTTCGTCTCAAAATTGTATCAAAAGATAACAGCGAGTGAAAGATAAAATGAAAATTAAGAAAATTCCAAAAAAAAAGTTCGCGTAGCTTTTTAACGACACTATTATTTATCTTGGCTCGATGCGACGATACTTAAAACTCGACATGGACCGCGGCGAGAGAGAAAATGACAAAGGATATCGTCAGCTTCGAGAAATGCAACGATTTATCGTAATCGTGTCGAAATTTTCAAGAAAATTCCAAAAAAAAAAAACATCTACGGGGTGGGCAAATAGTTTCGAATGATTCGGTTTCAGGACCAGAGACTCTCCGAGGGAATCTCAGGAGCTGCGAGACGCTAGGAGTTTTCTCGTGTATCTGCCACCCCGTATCAACCCCCCCCCCCCCACTTTCAACCCCATGGATCCCCAGAGCCCGCTTTTCTTTTACTTTTTCCAAATGAAGCGACAGCTAATCGATAAGAGCTTCTGCTTCTCTTTTTTTTTTACGTACTTATTTTTTTTTCGAGTATGACACCCAAGATACAAATATATCGATAGGGGATTGACGTTTCACGGGGAGGAGAGGGATGGGGGGAGGGAGGGGTGGGGGAGCCAAGAAAAAATCTAACCTAAAAATTTTCGTAAAATTTTCTTCTCGTCTTTCAAGAGATCTTCGCGATGAACCAGGATAAAGTAATGTACAGGTATGACGATGATTGTTTAACGACAAGTAATTACGATGACTGCGCATGCGCACGAGAAAGGATTAATACTGGTGATTTTACGTCAAACATAAAATAATGAGCGGAACGGTACACTACGTGGAAGTGAAGGTAAGATTAATCGATCAGTCGCCACCGTAATGATTAACGAGCGAATTCTCAAGGCCGAATAAAAATCCGGAAAATAAAATAAAAGTAAAAAAAAATAATGCCAGTAATGTATCGTTGAATATTTATATTTATAAAAAAAAAATACTATTAAAATATATAACTGGTCAGACGTCAAGAGAAAAATCATAACCCGAATGAAATATATATATATATATATATATATATACACACCTAGACTGATAAAACTAATCAGTCGACGCAATCATAATTGATCAATTTAATAGAATCAGAAAGTGTTATGCTGGTAGAGACAAGCGACCGTCGGTATTTTCATTTCTGACGACACATGGCGCCAAAATCATAGGGGCGTCGAAAAAATTCATCGCGTCGATCCGTCGCGACGCCATTCTCACGAGGTCGCTAACCCTTTCGATCTCGTTACATGAATCAATTTAATTGCAGTGCATGCGGGATTGCCCCGCGAGGATTTTAGATTTTTATGGGTCAAAGGGTAGCGCGAGTAACGCGCGACGAAACGCTTCGTATCAATTATTAACAGTCCCAATCATTATGATTAATCATGACCGACGTTACGATCGAGAAAAAAAAAATTTTTTATTTTTTTTATTTTTTACAAAGATCCATCCTACTGCACAGTGCAATCGATGCTCCCCAAAAAAAAAAAAAAGAAAAAAAAAGCATGCATCGTCGTACCGCGACCCCGTGACCCCACGAGCCTCCTTATCGCAGGATAACAAGGCACGGCAAACGTTTCAGTGGCATGTCAATGGTACAAATTGACAGTGCGCGGTCCAACTGCCCTTTGGGTGGTCCTCAATTGGCCAAGTCCCGTCGACATGTTAGCAAGCAGTCAAATTAAGGTCTTTGTCTGCCAATTTGACTTACGAGTTAAGTCCAGGCCGCTTGATGACCCGAGGTCGCGCATATCTGACCAGAGGACTTGGGCGCTTGATAAGCGGCCGATCAGTTCGAGCAACGATAAGCAAGCAGCAGCGCCCAAGGAGATGGGAGCCAAAGTGGAGTAGCCAGCTGGTCATGAATGAGGATCGGGTCCAGAATGGACCACGTGGGACGAAGCGTGAGAAAAAAAAATAAAAAAGGAGAGAAAGTCAAATTAGGTCACCCATATAGCGACCGATGGACGCGAGACTGGTAAATGAAGACAAGAAGGAGAAAAATTGAGCAACAAGTGTTTCGGATCTTGACTAAGAGTAAGACGTGGGTACGAGAGCGAATGAGAGAAAAAAAAAAAAGAGGAGGAGAAAAAAAGAAAGATGCATTCCAGGCCGGACGCGAAGTATGGCTACTTTACTTGGTTAGTTCGTACGGCAAAAACTAATCAATTTACGTGGCCGGTGAGGCGCAAGAACACGTCCCACGAAGTGCAGCCGATGCTACCGGCAAAGGGGGGAGTACCCCGCTTTGAGAGCGGCACAGCGGGACCACTAACAAGATAATTAAGCCCTACCGAGAAGACACTTTTTGCCGGTCGCGTGCTGATGTCAACCGCGGCTGAACGACTGTTTTTACGATATCGCGGGCTCCAGGGTGCGTGGGACACGAGCCTTTAGTTTCGTATGCTCATTTGCGATTTCGAGATTCAGGTTTTGGGTGGGAAAAATAATTGAGGATTGGGAAGCGGAGAAGGAGGGAAATTCATAAAAAAATTTTTTTTTTTCATTTTTTTAGAAAAAATATACAGGCGAAATGTGAACGGTAAAATTTCAGGATACGCTAGGAAATGTATTATGGGTACTTAATTTTGAGGGTTGGTACTTTTTATGACGGGTTGTTCAGGTACGACGTTACTGTGACTACCTTCCAGTTAGAGGGTAGGTAGAGAGAGAGAGAGAGAAACAGGGGAGGGGGAGAGAGAGAGAGTGAGAGAGAGAGGTACAACTTTAATTAGAGAAGTTGTCGCATTGTCTGCGTTAAAGTTAGGAAACATCGAAGAAAGTATTTCCCAAGCGTTAAGTTTTCCGCATCTTGGTAGACACTTGCTGCTCCAGATAGGATTGTTCCGCGGTCTCTCAATGCAGTTCGTCTTCCGTTGAATTTTCCGGACAATGAAAGAGTTGCGTCTGGCAAGAGAGTTTCCCTTGGAGGGAAGAGAAAGATAGAAATAAGGAGAGTGACTAAAAGATAGAGTGAGAGAGAGAGAGAGAGAGAGAGAGAGAGAGAGAGAGAGAGAGAGAGAAACGTCACTCAGTTGCCTTGCAACCGAGAACGGTCACTCGCAGAGAATAGTCGCATGGGGTACTAAAAGACCCCAGTCGATAACCATACCCACACACCTTAGACCCACATCCACCAGCCGAAAACAAGCCCCGGAATAGCTTCTGGCCAAGATAGCAAGTAGAAGAAGATAAGGAGCAGCCCCCGCCGGTCCGCAGTTGCCAAGGAGCGCAGGCAGTGTCTCTTTCCACTGGAGCCTCCTTTTGCTCCTCTTCTCCTTTTTCTACCTTTATGAATCCCCAAGCAGCATCCAGGACCGCCTATTGTTCCCCAACTATGTTTAGAAGGGAAAGAGAAGCTTTGTCCATCTTGCATTGTTCCTGAATATTTTACAAGGTCCTTTGTGACTTTTATCACCGAACCCAATTCAAGGACCAGGGCCGTGCAACACCGAGAACCAGAGAGGGCCCCAAAAAATTTTCAAAATAATAAAATTCAAAATTTTCTTTTACACCCCCCCCCCCCCCTCCCCCCCAAATAAACGAAACAATTTATCTACAAGATCCGAGCGATCAGAGCTCTCGAAGTTCGCGCTACGCGTTCGCTCCGAGGATCTCGACAATTTCTGGTCCATGGATGCGGATGCTGTGTGCTCGCTGCCAAGACGAGTGAATCTCATCTTGAGCCACTGGGCGGAGCGTGGGGGTGGCCAAGGCGGGGCCCCACGAGTTCCAGAGGCGTGATGTATCGACTGAATTCCGAAGTAAGAAGTTAGCGAGTCTCGCCGGGAAAAATAAAATCCGACGCTTCGCCGTTCTCGACGGTCGATCTGGCTTGACCGTCGCACTGGACGATAACGAACGCTGCCATTTCAATCGGACACGGTTTCCGCTCCCGAATCAGGGTCAAGGTGTCAAAGAGAAATTAAAAAAAAAAAATTTTTACAAATTAAAAGCATACGGCAATCGATTATCTCGCGATAATGACTTTTCACGTTAATTACACGAAACCCGTCCGAATACCTGATTACCCTTTCGATTAGGCTAATTAAAACATTTTTTTTTATCATACCATTAGTACTTAGTGTTAATTACTTGTGTACACTCAGTCCCGATCGCTTTTTTTAACGTACGATTACGGTCGATAATGACGACGGCAGCTAATTACGACTTTTTTTATTATTTTTTTTTTTTTTTTATTACGAAGATATATTTATAATTTTTTTGAGATATTTACGGATGCGCGCGCACGGACATTATGGCGCGTTCTCAATCGACTTATAATTACCTAGGATAACCTGCTCTCGTACGAATCAAGCGGTTCGCTATTTAATTATTTATTTTCATTCGCGTTCGATTGATTTATTTCTAATTACCTGATGGTTGCCGGGCAACAATTTATTTTGGAATTTGCCTTTTCTCTTTTTCTTTTTTTCTTTTTATTTTCTACAACCGCTACGTACTAGTATCGGGAAGCGCCGACCAATCGTATATTTCAGGGGGTAACTTAGCAATTCAGCGAGCAATCTCGCACGTTTTAGGGCGCCGATGTTTAAGGGTGGTTTTATAGTGTCCGGCGCAGAGGTCAACCTGGCCTCAGATATATCACCCCCTACCGCCTACGTCCTCTTGATGGATCGCGGGTTTCTTAGTCCCGTCGTATACAGTATTCAAGTTCGATTTCTCATCCCGCGGACAGATTATGCGCGATCCGTCATATTTCACCTTCGAATTATAGTCGAATACATATATTGCAACCCCTGCCATCCCGGGAATTTCGAACGGTGCTTTTGTACGGTTAAGCGCAGCCCTTGCGATGCAATCAGGTAGATCAAAAAATTATACAATTTTCTGTTTTTTAGGAAGGAGGCACGTGGCGAAAAGTAAAAGTGATTTTTGTTTTTTAAAATTTTTGAAAATTCCGTATTTTATTTTCGAGTTATACTCCGATACGTATGTGACAGACTCTGCCGTCTCAAAAATTTCAAACCGAACTTTTATCCGGTTACGCGCAGCCCTTACGATACAACCAGGTGACGTAGATAAAAAATCATACAATTTTCTTTTTTTCTACGAAGGAGATACGTGGTGAAAAACAAATTATTTTTCTTTTAATACAATTTTTGGAAATTTCATGTTTTATCTTCGAATCAAATTCTAATATATATATATACGTGTTTGAAAACTTCTGCCGTCTCAAAAATTTCAAACCGAACTTTTATCCGGTTACGCGCAGCCCTTACGAACAACCAGGTGACGTAGATAAAAAATCATACAATTTTCTTTTTTTCTACGAAGAAGATACGTGGTGAAAAAAAAATTATTTTTCTTTTAATACAATTTTTGGAAATTTCATGTTTTATCTTCGAATTAAATTCTAATATATATATACATGTTTGAAAACTTCTGCCGTCTCAAAATTTTCAATCGGAACTTTTACCCGGTTACACGCATCCCTTACGATACAACCAGGTGACGTCAATAAAAAAATCATACAATTTT
>JARQSV010000542.1:244542-259901 GCA_030142285.1 Calameuta idolon | reverse complement strand
CCCCCCCCCCCCCCCCCCCCCCCCCCCCCCCCCCCCCCCCCCCCCCCCCCCCCCCCCACAAAAAGTTCACTTTCGCACGACATAAGAGACGCGATGCACTTTGCCTGAAGTGGTGACAATCACGCTGGATGCTTTCTCAGATCCGAGAACTGCTGGAGGCAGTGCAGAATCTTCTAGCGGTGTAGCCAACCTGAGGAAAGTGACTTGACGCCCAGAGAACTGCCGCTGTGGAGCCAATGGGAGTCACGGGATTGTCTACCCTGTCATACGTACAAGCGTCTGCTTTTAAGAAGTGAATGATAGACGAACGGTTAGACTTTTTATCGGTTAGGCGAGTCTGACTATTTGGAGTAGAGATCTACTTTCTTTTTTTTTCAAAATTTTTACCCATACTCCAGCACCAGCCAGTGCACACTGAAGCGTACTGTAGGTACACTTTTGAGTGAAAGCTCGAAATTTCGAATGAAAATATATTCGAAAATCAATAATATATTGGAATGAAAAAAAAAACCGCACGACAAAATCAATTCAAAAATATATTTTTTCTTATTTCCTCTCATAAAAAATTTTTTTTTTCCCTCATCGCAAAAACTACCCGGTATTTGAATAATTTCGAAAATTTTATTTTCACTTTATCCCCCCTCCCCCCTCCCCCCCCCCCAAACTTCTCAATTTCGGTATCTCCCATCGCGCTTCGGCTTCGGTGTCCGCGAGAGGAGTCCCGCCAGTGGCTTTATCCACAGTGAGTTATTTATGCGATTAGAACCCATGTGCACGAGCAACCCCAACACAGTCAGGGTGGTAACCCTTTCAGTGTCTCTCATCCGCGCGTTTCGGTAAAATCGCAATCCGAAAATTTCAACAATAAATATAAATCCACGTGCGCGCGAACCACTGACAGCTGTCAGATCGCTATTGACATTTACCCCACGTGTCCCCAGTGCAACAACAATGATCGATGAACTTGTCAAAATTCACCTAAGCGACGCAACGCAAAAGTACAGCGAGACTTGACACCGACCTAAAAGAAAATTCATCAGCCAATTTTTTTTTTTTTTTTTTTCAAAATCACACACCCTCCAAACACTATCCTAACGTCGTAAGCAATATTTCAAAACGTCCATGAAAATTCAGTGATAACGTCCATTCGCCGTAAAGACATTCGAGAAGTCGTATTCATCTCCAACTGGAAAGGGGAAGGGGGGTCGCTCAAAAATTGCACAACCGTCCACAAGAAACAGTCGTAGAAATAAAGATCGAGTCTCCTCCGTGATATTTTATTTATTTAGTTTAACTCGATAAAGCATAAAGGCGTCACGCGTCGTTTGCCACGGAGTTATGACGACCACGTTATATCCCAGACGTACCCTGAAACCGTCTGGCTCACTTTAAAACGCGTTACTTTGATTGTAATGCCGCTATTCAGCAAGCGCTATCGTGCCGTTCGTACTTTCTCCCTCTCACCCCACCCCCCTCCCCTCTCCCTGTACCCACAATACTCTCATCTCTCTCCAGAGCATCCCCCCCTCCCCCCTCCCCTCCCTCCCTCGAAAACTTCTATCTCTTCCGTCTACCCACTTTCTTCGAAGCTTTCTCCACCCCCACCCACCCACCTTCGGTAACCTTTCTCTCTCCCACTCCCCTCCGCTCCCCACCAAACTCCTTCTCTCTCGCTCGTTTTCGCGACTCGAAAGACGCGCCCTTATCGCAAATGACTGTTTCCTCCCGAGCACAAAGCCATTTAGGGGCCTCCTATACTGTAATGGCGTTACGCTTTACAACGTATTACGGGCACGAGTGTCCCTAACCTGCTGTAATAATGAGTCCTGGGATACTTGTGAATTCGGGTAAAAGTGGCCCCGATACGTCCAAGAGAGGGACGAAAATATTCAAGTGAAACGAAAGTGCGTTGATTCTTTTTAAATTATTGCGACGTTCAAATAATATACAGTTCTTACTTTGCGCAGGGCTACGGGTCTGGCCTGTCCTTAGGTATCGTCACGATGGCAACTACCGTTAGGTGCGACGCCGTTTCGAGGGATCTCTACGTTATTGAGTTATTTGCTACGGCATCAACGAAAATCCATCTCGAACTACCGACTAACGTACAACCCTATCAATTACAAGGCTTTGAGCTCGCGTCCGCGCGTAACGAGTTGGTAAAGTGTCTCCATCCGGCAAGCGCGACTCGCGTCTAACCCGTGGCGATGAATTGATACGCGCGAACTAGCGTTTCCGCTCTTACCGACGTAAACTTTTCCAACGTTCGGAAGCACCTTGGACGGACGATTAAATGTAAAATTATGAAATTTATTTTAAGAAATAAATAAAAGTAGCTGGCTACTTTGATTCGTAAGAGCAAGAAAAAAAAAAAGAAAAAAAAATACAGTAAAATAAATTGGAGAAAATGAATTACCGATCCAGGATCAAGTTGCCATTTTGCTACGGTAAATTTTGGCCCAGGTTAACGATAATGCCCGAAGGACGATTTCGGCGTCGCCAATTAGTCTAGCCGCGACGCAAACGACGAGTAGATCATCTACGGTTTGGAGTTTCGTGTAGGTTCAAGCGACAGTGCTGCCGCCTCGCCGGGTGATTTATGTTTGCCATACATTATCCCGACGAATAATCCCACGAAAGGGTGCACCCTCTCAAATCCATCCCCAGGAAACATCCCTCTCTGTGCACCCCTCCCTCCCACTCCGACCCGTCCCTTTTACTATTGGTATGGGACTGTTACTCGAAACCAGTGACAAACCAGCCTTGGGTTCTGATCACTCTATTTGTTTCAATTAAAGCCGACCGCCGCCATTCCATAGTGACGTACGACGTTGTCATTCTATCTATCTATATCTATATATCTGTCTATATATATACATATATACAGTATGTGTTCATTATACAATACCATTCTGTTTGCCCAAAACGAGAACAGCACGTTGTAGCGCAATTGCGTAAAGTAGACGACGTCCGACCAGCGTGAAGTTCGCAGCGCGAGCCGTGAGCCGACGCTGCATTCACGCGAGTAAGGTTGCGGCTTGCGGCACGAGCCGCCGCGAGCGCTGTAGTCGCGCGGGTCAGTTACCGTCCAATCGCACTTGGCATAGAGGATTTTCTTTGTGATTCCGCTGTAAGGAGAATTTGATTGGAGAAACAGGCGAATGGAATGAAAGCGCCAGATGGCGCCACTGAGAGTGCGCGCTAGTGTGGCTATCGCGAAGTGCGCATGCGCAAACTTTCTTTATCCCTCGCTGCTGGGTAAACGAGACGCTTTACGCGGGCTTTGAAAATCGAGGTTTGGAAGCGGGTTGATAGAAAAAAAAAAAAAAAATAGCAAATAAATTTCAGACTGCACCTTATTTTTCTCGTGGTTGGCAAAACGTGCTTCCCATGCGTCTACGCTGACCCCACGTATCCGGACAGTACAGGCGGGTATATTGTATAGCGATGCAAGAACTTGCCACATGATTTATACAGGGTGGGCTTTCGGTAGAACGTAATTCTAATTATGCGGAGTATCCTATTGCAGATTTATGAGGTCGCTCGTACAAGTGTACAAGTACCAGTTTCACATGCTCTCCGCCACCCTCGACCTCCCCCTGTGTCAGGATCCGCCATCTTTTTTTTTTTTACTTACGATCATTTCGACTGTGCAGTACGCATCGGCCATTTGCCCTTTCATTTGCATATGAATCGAACACGTCACGTCTGCCAATGTGACGATGCACGTAACAAGGTACCAACTCAGAGTGCTTAGACAGAGAAGCGCATCGAGGGATGATAAAATATCAAAAAAAATAAAAAAAAAGATTGAAATAGGCAGACGTGCAAAATTAATTTTTTTTTTTTGTCAAAATTATACGTGTCAACCTGACCGTAGAAAGAACCCTTTGACTTGAACCCCGATAAGTATAAATCCCTACGCTAATGGAAAGTGCGTTAATATTTCAAGCCCTTCGCGTCCACTATAATACGAACCACATAACGGGTGTACCCGCAGGCACTTTGGCACTCGCGAAAATCTCTGGATTATTTAAACACGGCGACTGCCGATTATCGCCACTTCAATTTTTATGATCATTTACATTATTTACCTGTACCAACAGTCGGTCCGCGCGCGAGCTTCTCGTCGCGTTGAAAAATTTGGTTCGACTAATTTTTTTTTTTTTTCGATCCATTAACAAGAAATAAGGCTTAATCGTGCTCGACCACCGATGGACACATTTTTTTATCAGACAGGTATTGGCAACCTTGCATTTTATTACCAGCGTTATGCATAATATATCGTATACGTAAAGTACGCGCGGCGTACTGAAAATCGGATTGGGCATCAAAAGTGGAGTCTGCGAATTTGTAAAAGTTAATGACCGAGGCTCGTTTCGTCAGGGGTAACGAACCGCCGAGGCAAACGAGACGGCGGTTTGCTTCGTTGTACGTAACTAGGGTGCAATCAATAACCAAGATGGCCGACCCGAGGCTCAGTGTAAAACACTCGCGTCCGTGTTTAATATTGCACGAGACGAACTAATGCACGTTTTCCCCAGTGCCATAGTGCTTTAGCCAGGGACGGCTCTTTCATATTTAGCGCCCCGGTGCAAAAGTACGGTCAGCGACTAATTGTCCCCGAAGAAAGTGGAATCTTCGAGAAATAATTTTTTTTTTTAATACCTTCCATTTTTCAAAATTACATTTTTCATCAGATTCGCCGGACAATCGTCGAGCGTCGCGCCAAAGGTGGGGGGGAAAGGGTAGAGATAATAATTTTCAAAAAATTTTTTTTTTTTTCCAATTTCAAATTTCAAATATTTTCGGTCTAAGAGGGAATCCGAAATGGCGGCCACTTACGGACAGTTAACCGTTCGTTAGCCACGGTGATCAAACTGTCTGTAATGGCGTTGCCGGGGTTGCTAGGACCCGACCTCCCTCCCTCCCTCTCCCCCCCACCCCCCCACCCCCCGTAACCACTCCATGCAGTGTCGTACTAATTGCGGCCACGGATGGCGGTTACTGCTCCTCAGGGTTAATCCGCAATGGCGCCGAGATGCGAATTATCATTGGGTCGTATATAAAGGGAAGGAACATACCTAAGGACAGCTAAGTAGCTACGCCCCTGACATCAAAGGGGTTGGCGTCGATCCCGCCAGGATTCGCACACTGGCCAAACATTAGCCCCATCCCGCAACAAGACGCTTTCGGTAATTAGACGAAATTAATGCTGGCAATTAAAGAAATACGGTATGCGAATTATTTCGCCGGAAACAATTTCAAAAGAGACTCCCTCACGTTGCTGTTGCTTCTCTTGGGGCGCCCTTGTAAAAAATGTTTTTCAAAAAAAAAAAAAAAAAATTTTCAAAAATTTATTAAAATTAAAAATATCCCCTCCTCGCTCGCGAATCAAGATCCCCGACAATTTGCCAAATCGAGCGAATTCCTAAACGATGTTTTTTTTTTTTTTCTTTCTTTTCCACCCCGCGCTCGATTTACACCAAAATACTTTTAAGGGATCTTCTCGTTCGATCCCCGTTTTTTTTCCTGGTTCAATCGCCGAGAGGGAGCGAGCGAGAGGAGTCCGAGTAGAAAGAGTCCTGAAAAGGGGGGGAGGGGGGATGGAAGTCCTCGAGGATTTATGTACGCCCAAGGGAGGAGGGGCCCCCATCCACGCATGTCTGCGTATCGTTTACCCGTTATTTATTTCTCAAAATTTGAAAATTATACCGCATTTAATACGCGTTCGGTGCCCTGTGTTTTATTCATGTCGCAATAAATAAGAGCAAAGGACTGTTTAAAGTGGCGGATCAGGAGGGACGGATGCGTCCCGCTCGCTCGTTTACCCTTATATTTTTGTTTAACACAGACACCCCTGCCCCCTTGACGCGTCGATTTAATTATCCAAAAATCATCGACGCGGCCCTTAAAAGAAAAAAAAAAAAAAAATTTTTATCCGAAAATTCTTATCCCATCGCGCTGTTACCATTTCGCTCCCTGATTAGCCTTATCGCAATCACACATTATTTACCAACCCTCTACCTTCACCACCACCCCTCCCCGCTAATCCCATGCGTGTAATCATACCTGTACAAAAAAAAATCAACTCGATAATAAATTTCACGCGGTTAAGCACGTATGAAGTGCTAAAGCGAAGCCAAGCACTAAAAATCAAAGATATACGACAATACGACACGTGTAAAATAATACGTCGACCCTTATTGTTTTTTTACTCAAAAAAATTTTTCAAAAAACAAGAACTCACGAATTTGTTTGTAAAAAATGTGTAATGGAAAAAAAATTTTTTTTTCCAGCGAAATATTTTACCTCCAAATGTAAATATTTTACGATCGCATGCGCCCTCATTATCCGCCACTGCGCACGGATCAAAGACGAGCCTCGCATAGTACATAGCTGAAACGATAAAGCCATAACACAGTGGCTTATTAATTTTTGGCCCCCCCCGACCCAGAGCTACCCCGTGATACAGATAGAAGGAAGGGCCCTTGGCAGATGGTACCCCGGGGGATATCCTTGCCCAGGATATCAAGGGTTACCAACCGCAGGGACACACGGAGCGGCCCTACGCAAGTAAAGGGTAACTGATTCTAATCACACGCCCTCAGTATATACTAGGAGCAGTAGTGGCGCAGGATATGATGAATGGGCAAAATGCGGTCATGACTACAGAATGCGCGACGTCGTTGGTAGTTAGGATATTAAAATGATCATGATTGATCAGCACTTTGAATTTTCGAGAGTGGATGCCGTAATGAGCGCGATCGATAATAACACGAGTACGACGTGCCGGATGAAGTGAGAATAATTTTCTTTTTTTGCAAAAAAAAAAAAAAAGACCAACCCCAACGATATTTAGATGGACAAATATTTTGATCGACATCCAACACAGCAACCCGTTCGATCGGATCGTATGAATTTATTTTGAATAATTATATCGGTGATTTTTCAGTGACTCTCGCGAAAAGCGGATTAAAAAGGCATTTCTGCATAGAACAACCACGGAGTCCCTGTTTACAGAAGCCAGGAACGTATTCCGGTATTCGAGCCGATATTCAATTTAGATTGTAATCGCGATCGACGCTGTCCAATGAAAATACACAATGCGATTCGCGCATGAATTATGTCGGTTGATTTCATGAAAACCACTGCGCCTGGACGTACTCGTTAAAGTAAATTGAAAATCGAGCGAATTATTCTTTGAATTAGCATCGCGCCGATTCGTGACTGTCAGCCAGGTGGGCGATATATTGTACTAAAAGAAAAAAAAATAAATGTCCCTATCGACAGGGTGACCGAAAAAAAAGGGTCAAATTTGAAAAAAAAAAAAGTCTCGATATTTCCAAGAGGATTGGCACGTAGAGGGAGTAAAGGTACGTAGAGGGGAGGATCAAGGGTTGGTTGGGTACTTTTTTTTTTTTTTCTTTTTCTTTCCATGGAGACACTCCTGATCTGGATAAGATCGTCCGGAAAATCCCCAAAGGGCCACCACCGTCGAAGAGAAGGGCGGTCTAGATGATTCAGAGATATCGCTCGACATAAAACCCTTAAGGTTCAAATTTGCATGTTACAACCAATCCCACCCTCGTGCCACGGAAAAGCGGCACACTGGAAGGCACCAGTGCCGTAGGTACAGCTACCACCCCCGGCACCCCTAACAGCCTAAAGCTCAGCCTTATCCCTGGTATTTTGAATGTAAGATTCCAGCACGGTAAGAGAGACACATAAAGAGAGAAAGAAAGTGCCTCGAGAGAGAGAGAGAGAGAGAGAGAGAGAGAGATGGATAAAGAGAGAAAGGGACCCTTCGGTCATTTTGGGGATTCGACACTTGAGCCTTCTTGTTTATAGGCAGGATTTTCCTCACACCAGATAGCAGGCGAGGCTCCCGTCACTTAAATTCGCCATTGAACATTTAAAAAAAGAAAGTGACGTACATACAGACTCCGGCAGTCGACTCTCGAGCTATTTATTCCCGGTACTGGAATTTCTTTTAATCCCTAGTAAGAGAAAGAAAAAAAAATCCCTAGACAGTCTACCGATAGTTCAACGCGATCCAGGGATCTTCTTTACCAACGCTTTAGTCGTGATACTCTCACCGAGCTCTCTTCGGGTCATTATTATTATTTAAGGTACACCACTCGTTAAGTAACTTTGTCGAACGAGTGACGCGCATTAATTGGAATGACGATGTTGGTACCACTGCAAATCGGAGTACCAAACAATAACTATTTACTCAGAGCCACCCCTTATGTTTGTCCAGGCTGCGCCGAAAGGACGGGTTTGGCTTGACGGGTGCGCGAAGGCTGTGCCCCGCTTTGGGCTTTTGGTCGTTCGCTTGGAAACGACCGTGGAAAACGGTCGGAGCTTCCGATTTCTGCCGCTCAAGACGACGGGCTCTGCCCGTCTACGACTGTATTAGGTAAAACGTCGTCCCCTCTTTGCTCCGTCGCAACGCGATACTCGAGGAGGACTTTAAATTAAGGGAACGTTTGCATCCCCAAAACAAACGGGGTGGAACATTATTTACTTTCGTCCTGACAAATTGAACCCCCGTTTACAAATGTCCTTACTCCTTGCGACAGCGATTACGAGGATCGTTAATGGCGATTGGTAAATTCTCAATGATCGTTGTCATCGAAAAGTGGCTTCGCGTAGCGATCGCGAAATTTCGTCGGAGCCAATTAATTATTTGTACTTAAAGAAAAAAAAAACTGTCGAAAAAAAATTTTTTTTTTTTTTTTTTCCACTCTCTACATCGTACTCTCACGTTGGTAATACTCGTGTATACCCATAATGTCTTTCTGGAAGCAAACGCGAATGACGAACGACTAGTGGGACCAACAGGGACAAAACTTTTATTTCCAGCCATACACATACACCCTCCTACCCGTTATTTATTTCAGATGTGTATTATGGTTGTTTATTATCTACCACTCGGTACATTTAACCTGCATCATTTCCGACATCGTTCTCCTTGTAAGACACCCCCTCCTACCCCTCTCGTCCCATACGAAACACAGGCGTATCACGAATTTCCTTTATCCCGTGGAATTCCCAACGATCGAAAACTTTCGCTTCCCCATACCCGGCTACAGACATTCCGCGATACCACCATTCGTAAAACTAATACCTAAAAGGAAGCCTCTAGTGTTTTTTTTTCAACCCCAGGCGGTTCCTGGTTGCCAAAAAAAAATTTTACAAAAAAAAATAAACTGATCGCAATACCCGTCATACGGAACAATGCAGGTGGATATAAATTAAATATGATTTTTTTTTTTTTTTTTCGTCGTGTAACGTGTTCTCCCTGACAATAATAATAATAATACTTAAATCACGATATACGCCCGCAGCCAAATCGACCGTTATTATTTTCCCACGTAATAACTTTTACGAAACTACGCGCTGAGTCCGTCCGGAAGGAGTTAAGCGCCATGCGAGCATCATTCACGTTGAGGGTAACAATACCGAGCCACCCCTTAGCTATGGATATTTACTGAACGATATTGTCGCGGGCAGATACGACTGCCGCGATTACCAGAGGCAAACAATCGGACAGGTGGAAAATCACGGGCCCACAAAAAGAAGTCCCCCACTCCCACCCATGACCATATGGTTAAAATCACGACGCGTTCACACGCTGGTTACATGCGATGTTACGCGTCGTTCACATGTGCATATGTGTGTATACACACATATATATATATATATATATTCCACCGTATACATATGAGTACACTGAGAAGCCCACCTGTGCGTCCACTCGTTCACGCATGGGGTACTCGTCTGTTACTAATTACGCGGTCAGAAAATTTGCTTAATTGGACTAACCGCTCGGACGATTTTTATCCTTTTACATAACACGCTTTACGCGTCCTTAGGAATCGCGCGCGGACTGCCCTCGAAGATACCGAAGCGCGGGGTCGTAAAGTCGAAAATTTTTTACCGAAACGGTATCACGTGAAAATTGTAACGTAAAGGGGACGAAAAAAAAAATCGTTAATACGTTCGTGTTGTGAAAGGGGGGGAAAAAAAAAAAAATTCTAGAATCTCAAATGGTATCTGGGAGAGTCACAAATTCCCAACGTGACAATCGCGGCGTCCGTCAGCGAGTGTGGGGAGGGGGAACGGGGGGGGATGAAAAAAAAACGAAGAGCAACATGGGTTGGGGAGACGAGTGCAAGTGAATCGGAAACCCGCTGGCGAGAGCATGGGGTATCGGCACGCGAGTGAGCGAGATGAGAAAAGAGAGAAAGGAAGGAAAGAAAGAAAAAAAAAGAGCTGAAAGCAAATACCAGAAAGAGAAGCGAAACCGCAAATCGAGGGAGGATGCGTCGAATCGACAGGGTGTTTTAAAACGAGTGCTATCGGTAATCGAAATCGGTCGGGGGTTGCGCCATCGGGGACCCAGGACCACGGGGGACGGGTGGTTCTGATTCGAGAGTACAGGGGTGACCAGCCGCGAACATTCTGATACCCCCGTTAGATGATCTTTGTCTACCCCATCGCGAATAGGAAGCCGACCTGCTGCTTCGCAACCGCGCCGTTACAATCGAGATTAGCCCGGGGATTCCCCTATATTTTTCCTTTCGCGTATTCCTCCTACTCCTGCTCTCTCCTTGGTTTCCTCCCTCTTAGAACCCGGCGCCGCCATCCGCGTCCCGGGCAACCGACCCAACGACGATCCTCGACTTCCGTTTTCGTGCGCCGCAAGCGTTTCCTGTGGCTGCTGCCACGTCGACGACGTTGAATTTTGTCCCGGCGAGTGAGGAGTAGCGGGCGTTAAAAAAAAAAAAAAAAAAAGCCACCCCTAACTTTTCTAAGGGTTAAGAGACCGAGCGAGGATTTCCTAACCACGATAAATAAATTAATAAGTTCTCTCATGCGTTCACTTCCGGTTCCGGAATTGCCGGCTCCTTCCCGACCAACGTGCCCGCAGTCCGCCACCTCCTCGAACCGCCAGAGTATAGCGGGCGCGACATATAAATAATGACGAAGGCGGCCACCCCTTTTGGCAATTATCACGCGCTAAGGGGTGGTTATTTAATAATTCGGTGCTGTCTGCGCGAGCGCGTTTAATAAAGTTAAAGTTTCACGCACACGCGAGCGCTTCTTTTGGGGTGGTGCAATGTGCCGTTACGTGCGCTGCAGCCCGTTCACCCCCCCCCCCCCCCCCCCAATGCCCAAGGGTGGCCGACAACCCTTACTTTCTTTATCAGCGCCTCCGCGTCGTAATTCAAATTCACGCGAATCCGTATGCCGAGTACGTCGTGAATTCTTACCGTTGGATTATTCGGTGATTAGAGTTGGAATTAAAAAAAAAAAATCAATATCGAAATAACATCCCCTAAATTTTTTTTTTCTCAAAATTAACTTTATCGTCCACGGATAAAGCGAACACGGTGGATCAGCAGAGTTACAAGCGGGGCCGACGAACGAGAGATCAGACTGCTCAGACTCAGAGTCTCGTGGGGTCGATCGCTCATCTGAGAATAGCGCAGCGCAGGGATGCAGGAGCCGACCCTCCTCTCATAATCTTCGCTATTCTCCACAAACTATCTTACATCGATCATCCGCTGGGGGTTTCTATTAAATTTTTCATTGCCCCACGGTACCTTTTTTTTTTTTTTTTTTTCTTTCCCGTATGGCAAATACCGCACAGCAGGAATGCCGCCCTGAAAGATCCCGAATGAGAAGATAGAAAATCATTTACGAAGTAATCCAAAAAAATTTTCAAATCGGTACCCCATACCGATTTCTCAAAATGTCGTCCCCGAAAAAAAGTAGGGGAGATGTCGCGACCAGAAGAAAAAAAATAATTTTCAAGTCAGAATCTAGCGCGAAAAGTCATCGCGCCTCGAATATGGAAAGACCGAAAGAATAAGGCAGAGTGAAGATTTTATGAAAATTACCCTCGAATAAAAAAGTAAAACGGATAAAAACTAATGTATGCCGGGGGGGGATGATGTCAATGCGATGGGGTAGTAACAGAAGACGGGACCGACCGGGTAAGCAGAAGCTGCCGCGTCCTTGGAGTCGAGGGAAAGATTTGCATAGAGTGGCAAAGAGGGAAATGGTTACTGTGGACAGGAGAGAAAAGAGAAAGAGGAAAGAATAAGAGTGAGAGGGACGAAAGGACCGGAGAAATGTGAGAGGGGATCTTTGGTGCACCAAGTACTATACATATATACATGTATATCGGCGTCGCGTTATGTAGACTACATAAAATTGCTTTTACCTTCTATTAACAATTCATATTTCTTGCGTAAAAGTCGAGCGACGATAAAAAAAGAAAGTTATCGGCAATGGAGATTTTTATACAGACGTCCCGTGGATCACGACGAACTTCCTCGGCGATCTTATTAATATTAAATGAAATTATTGAAATTATGGATAATTTCATTTTATCGATATAATGAATTTTGAATTATAGAAAGTACTGATAACGATGACGAGGAAACTAATTCAGTCGAATGGCACGATACGTGTACCTTAATCAATGCATCGAGCAATATTCGTATTGTCGTGGTAAAATTTGGCGAATATCTTTCATGACATGAGCAAACCGACTCGGACAAGGAACAAACCGACTCGGACAAGGAGCAAACTGATTCGAACAAGGAACAAACCGACTCGGACAAGGAACAAACCGACTCGGACAAGGAGCAAACTGATTCGAACAAGGAACAAACCGACTCGGACAAGGAGCAAACTGATTCGAACAAGGAAGAAACCGACTCGAACAAGGAACAAACCGACTCCGACAAGGAACAAACCGACTCGGACAAGGAGCAAACTGCCTCATCTTTCATTTACGTAGAGTCACTGTCCACTTTTCAGTTGAAACGTCACTTTGACAATTCGGATCATTGTGCCGTTTCCGCTATATAAGCCATCATATATTTTCCCTTGAAATTTTGCCAAACTATCTACTCTGCGAATAAGGACGTTCTTACTTCTCCTAGACAGTGACGTTGTTTGGACCAGGTCCACGTCAACCTGTGATCAAGAGATCCCTAGTGGAAGATTTCTCAACAGGGCGACCATTTGTCTTTCAACCCAGTCAACTCTTCAATCAAATTCCGCTAATGGGAAGCTGCCTTCGGACACGACTCAATCCTAGTTCAATTCATTATGAAAAAGAGATAAAGATGAAATTTTGAGATTTTAGAAATATCTGATATCGGTCGGAGTCCGATAGTCCTACCTTATCACGAACTTTTTTTTATTATATTGCATATCATATTTTAATTTATGCATTTCGCTCACCATTACTATTTCTTCTTGATACACAAGATTTGGCTGATCTGATCTATTTACTGACATCCAGCATGTCAGACTGGACCATTCTGACTCGTGTGATGTAAAATAATCTTCACGGGAAAAAAATATAAATTATAATTATAGGTAAGATCTAGGGATTTCATAGTTTTCGAAATTTCGAAAAAAAAAACCGCATTGAACTCCTGGACCGATTTACAGCCTTACGTGTTACGCAGCATGCAACATAGTGCCAACGCGAGAAAAAAAATTGATGATAATCATTGATCTTCGTGGGAATTTCTTAATTCTGCAAGGGCGTCAAATAACGTTCCTTTCGAAAAACTTATTGGTCACGATGAGAGTTATTGGAAATAGACTATATAATTATGCAATTATCATTTTAATATTTTCTCACGGAACTTTTATCGTGGACAATAAGTCAAACGGGACTTCTCGGCTCGCAGCTTCTTCCGCCACGCAGCCTCGATGATCTCACGACGATCAGTAGAACAGTCGGAGATTTCGATGCGAGAAACGGAGGTAAAAATATAAAAAAAAAAATGAAAATTGGGAATTGGACTAAAAAAAATTATTTGGAATTTGGATCTGAGATTAAAGCTAAGCATTTGTTTCATACGATAATCTAAAAGCCTGTCTGACTATACGTGCTAATTGGCTGCAAAGGAAAATAAATGCGAAAATATCCCTAAGGCCGGTACTAGGGCGAAAGGAAAGAGAAAGATGCGAAATAGAAGAAAGAATACAAAAATGGTTCTGCCATCTAAATTAAGAGCAGCCAACTTGTCGAAAAAAAAACCAGATATGCCTACGCAGACGAATTAGCGAAATTGAAAAAGGAAGAAAACAAAAGAAAGAATTCAAAACCAAATTTAGTAGACGGACCTCTTTCCAAGAAAGATGCCAGAGATGCCTGCACAGAAAAGAGGAGAGAAGGGAAAAAGGGAAAGAAAGTTGCGGATTAAAAAAAAAAAAAGAAAAATAATAACAAAGAATCTAGATCTTCGTTCGAAAGACAAGTACCGTCTATACTATAGAAAAAAACAAAAAATATTTCTCATAACCCTAAAAAGGTACGACCGTTTCCTATATACAGTAATTTTTTTCATTTCGAAAATAACCAATAATACTATTTTCAAAAATATTTTTCCACACCACATCACCGACCTACGCCAAAGTGCAAATATTATTATCAAAAGTTGAAAAAATAATAAAAATCGTAATAATCAAAAAGAACTATGGTAGTCACCTTTTTATGCGAATTAATTGCCTCGTAAGAATTTAATGAATTTTCACGTTTAAAATTAATACGGCAAGTATATCGACTGTAAAATATTTTCTTAACTCGATACCGATAATGAAAATCCAAAAACTGACCTACGTCACCTTCAGTCGTCCACCAGAGCCTATTAGAAGAGACGATAGCTTAAACGGACCCTGTCGATTTTTGGGGACGCGTAAATTTAGCAAACGCAACTGAATGCGCGAACGGTTACGCAAACGCACGGCCGTTCGGAGATAAAAAATACAGAAATTGATCGAGAACGTAGCAGAACGAATCTGAGCAATAAAATCGAAATCCCTCCACCAATTAATAAATTGATATTGCTCACCGGATCTGGTTCAGCTGATCCATCAAGGTCAAGAACTGCATCCTGGAGACACTCGGGTGGACACTGCACTATAGCACAACACTGGACCTCCGAAACGCGCGCGGAAAACCGATAGGATTTCCTGAATATTGCGGGAGCAATGCGAAAACTACACAAAAGGGAACTTCCTGTAGCGTGTAGGAAACACAGCTAGAAAAAGTGTAAACAAATATCCCGGGAGCGCGAAGCACCTCGAGGCACCTCGATCGGTGTCCCAAGACAAACTGCTCTTTGACAATCGTCAAATTCGAGGACCAATCATTCCGATTGGTCGAGATCCTTGTAGCCGGTAACTCTTATCCTTTCCCTCGAATAAGTCCTTGAAACTAAATCGAGAGCCTTTCTTAGCGAATCGGTACGAAATTCTTGGAGATTCTCCATGGCCGCAACCCCAATGAGTCTTATTAAATCTGTGTTTCAGTCTGA
>JARQSV010000542.1:232165-244442 GCA_030142285.1 Calameuta idolon | reverse complement strand
AATAATCAAATTCGAAAACTAATCATTCCGATTGGTCGAGATCCTTGTGGCCGGTACCTCTTATCCTTTCCCTCGAATAAATCCTTGAAACTAAATCGAGAGCCTTTCTTAGCGAATCGGTACGCGACTCTTGGAGATTCTCCATGCCCGCAACCCCAGTGCATCTTATTGAATCTTTATTTCAATTTGTACTAATTAATTGATGGAACATAAATTACAGTAGGTACAAGAAAACAGATTGACGTCCAAAGGTGGTTTAGTGCACGAAAGTTTATGATAAATTTTTAAAAGTCTAGAAAAATTAGAAAAAAAAACTAGGACGCTTAAGTAGAAAGAACTCGGCTAAACTAAATTGTTGAGAAGCAATAAAAGTTGAAAAAAAAATATTAAAAAATGTCACGAGAATTAAGTCGAAAGAATTCGGTCCAGTTCCAGGATTTCTAACAGTTTGTGTATCACCCGTAAACCCACCTGATTATTGACAGTCTTAAATTAAGCTTTCTTGTCCTAAATTTACACCTATCCGGCGATTGACTGAGAAACTTTAAATATTAAACATTCTAAGCCAAAAGTATCAGACTGCAAGTAACATTTCTAACAGACCAAAGATCCAGCTGTTTTCGAAAAAGAGCATAATTTTTATGGGTAAAAGAGAACACAGATAACAAAATTTATATGAGATTCACTATATCGGTAGTATCATAAATCGTTAGTGCGTCACGTTCGGTTCCCTGCAGCGTCTTAGAATAAAATTACAATAAAACAAAAAATTATTATTCAATGACAAAAGGCGATTCAGCAGAACCATTGATGCAGCATCTGAAAACCCTGTGTTTTTATCTTACAAGAAGAGGGCCCAAAATCGGGCCCAAACGTCATAAAACTTTCTTTTATGGGCTAGAAACCCAGTCGTCATTCTCCTGTCAAAATATACGAAAATCCCATAGAATAAATCCACCAGAAGAAAGAAAAAAAAAAAAAACAAAAACGAAGTAACTCAGTAATCTGCCAGCGATTGCTACACAGTAACGTTCTTTATCAACTACGTCTGTCGGACGTTGCATGGTCCCGCGATAGAAATCAGTTTACCTCGTTAACCAAAAAATAATTTTGTTCCATCGAAATAGCGTGCCACAAAAATTAAAAAGAAATTCGAAAAACAGCGCCTAACCCGGTGAGAATTTTAAGCAAAAACTATGTTTGTCCTTCTCCAGCACGCGTAACTACGCATAAGTCCGTCTCTCTCGCACTCACGACGATCATAGAAAAATAGAAAAATCCCTACCCTTCTATTCCGAATCAAAAAAAAAATGTGACAAATCGCCGATACAAAATAACCAAATTACATTCCATACACCAGAAAGAGTATTAGCCAAATAATTTATTACATAAAAAAGAAATACAGCAAAAAGCCACAAAGTAAAAATTGTGTAACGCAAGAAGGTTTAAAACTTGACCCAAACGTCTCTCGATCATTAATCTGTGCACGTAGGGCGTAACCGGCGTGGAGAATCAGGATAGAAAAAAAAAATAAAAAAGGACTAATAAAGGTATCGCAGGTGGTATAATTAACAGTGAGCTTTGTTACCGACGTCACGTAATTGTCCCACGCTTTCGGCCCAGACAGCTACTCTCTCTCTCTCTCCGTTACAATAAAGTCAAGTACACATGTCCAGCAGCAGCCATTATGAAAATGCGTTAAATCGCGTCGATACAAATCTGGATGGACTGAATAGCATAATGGCGACAATTCACGAAGCGGCGACAACCGCCCTTAGATCGGTCGTCGATGCTTGCTTCCGGGAGCGTTTAGAGGCTGATCTAATTACTTCCGGCCGGTCACTCATTGAAGTTTAATATCCGGAATGTTGAACGGGGTAGGTAGCAACGTGCTACCCTTGCCAGGTGCTCACTCGGAAATCAGTACCCCCGTACGTATAGTCAGTGGGTCGTACGTATTGTTTCTACCCCCGTGTTCGGATTTCACATTGTCGGATTCCGCATGGCCAGGTGAATCCATGTCCTGCTAGTTATATATATATATACACACATATAGCTCTTGATATGCTATTGATAAATCCCCAGCGATCTACCCACGCTGATATAAAACGAATCTCCACCATTGTTTTACGGGACGATACCAGTTCGCCCTCTGTGTTCATTTTCAGAGAAGCGACATTGTCGCGCGCGTAACTGACCAACTGGTCTCCCCCCTTGACACAATCTTTTTTCGCCATTCGTTTATTCCTTCGACTTGACCTCATCGGTTGAGCATTCGCACGGGGGTTGGTAGCGTAACGATTTTTTAAAATGAAAATTTTGAATTTTTTTTTTGAACCCTCGAAATCGATAGGGATCGGCAAAATTTGGTATCACTGTGATTTTAATATCGGACAGTCGATGACCGGCTGATCATCCTCGAAATATTTTCACTAATTTCTCTTTTCTCGGTCCTCGTTCTTTGTCTTCCTTACATTTCTCTCACTCTCTTTCTTCTCCCTTTAAAAAGTACGCACAGCCGAGATTAATCGACCCGGCCCCCTAGCAGCACTCTTCTTCCCTTTGAAGTCTCCCTCATTGTTGGAGCCTGTCAATTTGCCTCGGTCTGATTAATGGAGCTTGTAATATCCCACGCTACCATTCTTGCCCAGGATCACGCTTTACCTTATTAGATACTTATTAGTCGTTAGGATCACGGACTTCCATCACTTTGACTGGAGGAATCTTCTTTGGAGCGTCTTTTTAAAAAAGAATATCACAAAAGTTCTCCAGGTACCGTCCCACCACAGCCACCTGGTACCACCCAGTGGACTTTGGAGTAAGGCACCTCAGTGCTGCCAACTTTCATTTACTCAATTGTTACAGCTGGTTACCAAACGATTAAAGCAAAACATTCTACTCCTTTACAGATTTTTATACACAAAAGATCTCGGGATCCCTGGCTGAACTGGGTACCATCCAACAGCTTCCAAACCCTAGATCTCTTCCTCTGTCTGAGCTCATCACGTCTGTCACCAGGACCAGGTTTCTTTCCAGTGGAAAAAGAACGCAAAACCACCGGCTAAGCTAAGGTGGACAGACGGATGTGGCGCGAGACTCTGGACGAGCTCAGTATTGATTTCAACCTCCGACCACGAAGGTGGATAGGGCGGGGATCCTCTGGGGCTGATGGAGTCACTAGACTTTACGAACTCAGGTGGTTCGGGTTCCGCGCACGCGCCACCTACTCTGAGCTTGCTGAGGTACGAACTTGAGAATTGGTAGGTGTTTTGGATTTTTGCCATTATGTGGTAACGATGCTTTATTTCTTTTACAGGATTCATCGTCTTAGGGGTCGGAATGTCTCATAACGAGTGGGGGCCCTCGAGACGATTCTGATCGATGGGTGATTATTTACGAAATTTTGTATTAAATATTTTTTCACATTTTTCCTTTCAGACGAAAGATGGCGCGAGGTGATCCTTGATCCATTATAAATAACTTACATCCTCATGGACGGCGTTATTAAACCTTGCTTGGCAGAAGGGGTACTTATATCAGGACGATTTATTTCCACTATAATGCTGAGAACGTTATGGCCGTAAAAGACATTTACTACGTTTCCTATGTAACGGGATGGGAAATAAGTTACCGAGAAACGTTACTGTCATACTTTGTGGCAAGATGCGACATTCACTGTGCATACTTGTCATGGGATTTTTCTGAACGATCTAAGCAAATTTGATCTATAAAAAAATTAAAGATACCGAACTCTACTCTTGATGGTCTAATAATTTTCAGCTTTGCATGGGTTCGCGATGCCGATAGGAATTTCGACATATATTTTTAATGGAAAGGAGTGTGAATTTTGAAAAGCTGTTTTTCTGATTTAAAAAAAATTTTTCTATTCTATTCTATGTATTTCGCATTGCTTTTAATGTCGTCTCGAGCGATACTTTTTATGAGTATTTTAATTATAATTTGTTGGCGCATCGTTTATGTCAAATGTAAAAAGTGCTCTGATATTGCCAGTGGTTTTTCAATTTTTACCATTGCGCTGAGGACTTGAGTAATGACGTAGAGCTTCGTAAGGGTTTGGATTTACGCTTTGAGCTTTGAGCCGTGCCGCTGCTTTGTGGATGCCCCCATACGGGTTTTACTGTGTGCGCATTTAATATTACCAAAGTGCTTCAACGAAAACTTAATGAATTATGAATTTATCGTGTATTTTCGTTATGTGGACGCATGTGATTTCGATCAGAGACTTTCTGGACGGATCTTGCGTTAAAATTCATGATTTGGTCAATTGACCTTCGATCGTTTACAAATATGATTTTATATCTGACGTCATATCAAAATTATTGATCATCACTCGTCATCGGATCCAGATGTAAAATCAATTATAAATTTTATTTTTCTCTCCGATTCAAACGTCAGAGACATTTAATTTCAAAGTGCCGATCCTGGCTCCTGTCAAAGGATCGAAATCATCAAGCCAAGTGCACTTGGCAGTGCAATAAAAGTGCATCGCCATCAAGAGATTCTCATCCCGCTTCGATCGGTTACACTCGTGCAATTAAAAAGGCATTAAATCAAAAGATCCCTTTGAAATTTTCAGCAGCTTTATCTTTTAAAAAAAAAATTTTTTCTTTTTACTTTCCATCGCAATAATTAATTTCCATATCTTCCTCTCGTTACAATAAATTCTTCGAATCCGTAAAATCCCCAAAAAATCTCGAAAATAATGATTCCTGCATAACGAACGTGTACCGGGAAAAAAAAAAAAAAAAAAAAACGCGACCTCGCGTGGAATGTCAGAATATGTCGCCATCCACTGTAATGTCAGGAAGGGTTCATTTCCAGCGTCTCGAGGGTTTCGTCAAAATGTCAGGACCTTTATGAAAACTCGTGCAACGTCCTTCAGGAGTCGTTTCCATGAAAATACAAACGAACGAAACAGCGCAAGAGATCCCATAAAGTAAAAATGAAAAATTACGAAATAAATATATATATTTTTTTTTTTTCAAAATTCCAAAAATCCACGTACCCCATCTTTCGCAGCATCCATCCCACCACCGGTGTCATCGTCTGCCAAGATCAATTAATATCAGCTTCCGACTACACAAAGCGGGTACAGGATTGTATAGAGGATTCACGAGCAGCAGACCTCAGTTAACAGGGACCATTATGAAAAATTATCCATTGACTACCGGTGGCCAATTGACATGGATAATGAAAGGTGAGAGAAGTATAATGAGATGATACGAAAAATCTTAGCCATATATAACGGGTGTCCGTGCTTCGCGTATGGTGAAACGTGAGTGTACTTATCCATATGGATATACATATACATATATACAGACACCCATAAGGCCCAGTATAATCTCAAATGGGTAAGGCCAGAGATAGATATTCATTTTTCATAAGCATATAAACGCGGGTTATTAATATGCTCGTATTATGAGGCACAAAAGGAGGTAATTAGCGCGCGGTTCATCAGTCACTTCGCTCGGGCATCCCTACCGGTCAAGAGGAGCGGCCCTATATGGGCCCAAGAGAAAAGGGGCCCAAGTGGTATCTCTTTGGCTCGAGGGCGCAAGACACATTAGAGGGGGCTAATGAAGCCTGGACTCGGGCAAAAAAATCTCAACTCCGATTAACTCGCGTTATATTTTATGTCGAGGTTATGGTGGCTCGGCCAGATTTTTAATTAGATGGATGCACCTATGATCATCCATCATTAAACGTGACGAGCTACACTTCCGTAAGTACGAGTGCGACAAGAAGTTGGCGTCTGCGTCGCGACGCTTTAGCTCGTAGCTTTTTTTCTATTCGTCGACGTTAAACATATATGTTTTTATGTAGCGTATGGTGTGTATATATATATATATGTGTGTATATATATATATATATATGGGGCTGGGAACCATAAATTTTGTGAGAACAAAGGAAACCGAAAAGACTCCAAAACAAATGTCTGGCTTTCGTGTAAAACAGTTTGTCAGGATTTTTAATTCTAATGCTGACTAAGTCCAAGATATATCGTGGGGGTTGA
Source organism: Calameuta idolon (assembly GCA_030142285.1). NCBI lineage: Eukaryota > Metazoa > Arthropoda > Insecta > Hymenoptera > Cephidae > Calameuta > Calameuta idolon. The sequence goes on along the minus strand of JARQSV010000542.1, from coordinate 238,408 downwards.
TGGGTGTGTGTGTGTGTGTGTTTTTTTTGTCTAAATTTTCAAAGCGACTACGGTTTTTTTTTTGTGGGGGGGGAATTTTTTTTTCTTTTCAAGATCCCGACAGCACTGCTGTAAACAACTGTACGAAATACGGGAATGAAGTGGAGCGAAGAAGGAAAGTGAAGCATATGTCGTGTTTTAGGGGTTGGAGGAGAAGAGTTCATCAGGGGTTGGTTTTGGGTTCCGTTCGACGGTGGTGCGTGGGTGCGTGACACACGCGGGCTGCGTGTCTCTATAACCCAGACAGGAAGTGCGTAGAGCGTTGATTGGCTGCCCGGGGGTGGTTTCGCTGGATGGGGTGACCTCTGACCGCACCCCCAGGGGGCGCGCGCACGCCTCCAACCCCAAGGAAGTAATTACCAGACCACCCCCGCTCGATAACACACGCCAGTACTGTAACGCTATAATGCTACGGTGCTTGTGTCGTTTTAGTACACCCTGTATTACTATAAGCATAAGTTCAGTATATATATATATACACACACATAATACACGCACAATTTACTACATGTGCAGAGATACCATATGAGCAATTATAGAAGCATATATTACTCGGAAGTGACGGGAAGCTTAAAAAAATAAAGCTTAGGTATCATTTTAATTTATTTTTTCATCCTTATCGCGAATCCGGAATTCATATATATTTTTTTATTTTTTGGAAATTTTGCGTTTCACGGTTTTTAATGTTTAAACGGGATCTTAGGGGATGAGGCTAATTGCGGGTAGAAGGGGAAAAAAATCTGAGCCAACCGTCATCGTAATCTTATCGGATGCTGTGGAAAATGTTTTCAACCCCCCAACCCCCTCCCCCCAACCACTACCTATGAGAATTTAGATACTCGGGCATGTGTGTTAAAGGGAGGGTGGGCGCTGCGCGAGGTCTGCCAAATGGGGTGCTGACTTAAGAAATCTCACGAGAAGGATTTCGAATTTGTCGGCAGAGATTTACGCCAGCTTTGGCATCGGTATTAGAATAGATGATATCGGCGCTCTTGGTAGCAGGACGTAAGCGAGGGGTGCCGTAAGCAGCACCCTTAATGCGATTTCACCCCTTCCAAAATCTCGGATGGATTTAACATCTCGCGAAACCCCAGCGTTTGCGATTGCTCTCGCCTATAAGTACTCGAGTATGTAAAATGAGGATATCGACTAGGTGGAAAAAGGGGTGGGGGGGGTGAAATTCGTGTGCGTTGAAATTCGTGTGCGAAGGGTGGTAACGCTGGTGGTACAGAAAAAAAAAGTACCACCCCGTTGACAAGGGTTGGACAAAGAAAAATAATCCTCACACACCCGTCTTGAGCTCAGACCACGCTCTAAGAAATCTTTCCATGCGTCTGGCTTGACTCTCGAAAATCCTCTTATTTTTTTTCTCAGCTTCCAGGGAAAAAAATTTAAGGGTGCACAACCCCCGAGGGCGGAGGGTTTTCCAGGATGAAGTGTAAGGAGGATCGCGCACCGGGTCACCCCACGAGATTCTCATTGGCAGACGCTTCAGCGGAGTGGATCGCGATTGGTTGAGGGTCGAGGGTCGACTCACCTACCCCTAACCCGTCATGACCTCCCACGCGAACTCGCGAGGTAACCACCCCTATCGTCACGAAGGTGATATACCTAAACGCCCTTCCCCATAATTCAACCTGAAAATGTCTGCCGCCACTCTCGCGCGAAGTAAGAGCTGATTGGTGGGTGGGCACTTTCTTAGGGGTAGTTTAACAAGAATTTATATATTAAGGGTGTCTTTTATTTTTCTGGAGGTCTTAACCTTTATTATCGACGGCTCGAACCAGATCTCTACGTTCTACCGGTTAATACCGTTAACCTTACCTACTTACCGATCACTTCGGCGGCTGCAAGGGTAGTTCCTGGGAAGATCGATAGAAAACCGGGGTGGACAATCGGATCCGCTGGAACGACGCCGCAACCACCACCACCCCACCACCCCCCCGACACTACTGCGCCCGTGGTAATAACTTACTCCGAGGGGTCGTCCAGACAGAAGCCAGGGCTAAAAATGGCGCGTGACGTCAGGGGTGCCATCCATCACCCACATGACAACCAGCAAACCGGAGCGATTAACTTTTCTAGGGTGTTTTTTTGCCCGATGAGCTTTATTATTAGAAACGCCCGCAACCCGATGGCCGTCGCGACGAAATGCCAAGGGAATGAGTATCAGCCCTAAAAACTTTTAGACTCTTCGTTTGGATGAACCTCTTATAGGTAGGTAGGTGAGTGAGGAATTATAAGATACATATGTCTTATATGTATTTACATGTATATATGTATATACGTATTTACAAAATTTCTTCTACAAAATTCAAAAATAATATTTGACGTTTCATGTTAAATAAAAAATTTCAAAATTTTTACACCATGAACTGTACAATTCAAGGAAGATTTATTCGTGTGCAAAGTCTTGACCTTGAATATTTTTTTTTTTATTAATAATATCAGTAAGTGAACTCGAATTGTGTCAATCCTTTAGAAATTTATTCCCCCTGGTTTCCCTTTCTTGTCCTCCCTCTTCTCTCTTTCCTCTTCTCATCAGCCATTTATCTGAAGAAGGTTGGGAGGCTGGGTGAGAACAGTCCGAGTTTCCGATGGACCCTGCGCATCATTTATAAGCCCACTATATAAGATCCCTATCTCCAACGTACCGCATAGTTTTTCTTCCAGTAAGCTTTTTATGTACGCACTGGGAACGAGACCTAAAGTTTTGCCTGTTGACCGATGATATTTTTATGACCGTCTGATAAGGAAGATTGTCCGTCGTTTCGTTGGATAGTTTGCGACCGGCAGGGGGAGGGGGATGAAGTCTTTTTTCGTCGCTTTTACCCCATCCACGAACCCTGTCGATAAAATCCGAGACGTGACCTCCCGAGCTATCTCGATAGTTTATATCGAAGACTGTATGAAAAAAATTTTCTTTTTCCTTAATGTCTTTTACAATCCCTATTTGTATATTTTTTCAAAATTTCTACAAATTTTTCTCACGCCTTCATTTATCTATTTATTCATTATCAAGCGTTCTTGGGTCTCTGATAACGATGCAAGGGTCGCCAAGCAAGACCAAGAAACGGTCACGCGTTCGCGCTTTCCAACGATCGTATCTGCGAAGCATTAGACGTTAGGCTGCTTATTTACTGGGTGGATGTTGCTAACGTGATTATCGTAATACAATTAGAAAGGTGCGACGCTGTTCTGCAGTTTGTCGCTCGTGCAAGAGTCTCGCTATTGTCGCGAGGATTCGTCGTGGTGACAAAATTATTTTATTTGCTTTCTTTATCCATTTTTTTTTTCCAAAAACAAAATAAAAGGCCATTGGCTTAAAAAAAAATTAAAAGAAAAAGATGCGCACGCGTATCTTGTACGATATAAGACAGCTTGTGCTACACTTGGCTGAAACTTCATTATCATCATTTTGAAGAAGCACTGTAATTGTAATTATCATTGTTATTATTCATTGTCAATACTACAAATCAGTCCTGGCTGATACAGTCCTGTATCTTTCTTCCAGAAATTTAAACAGCGACTCGATACAAGCCCACGACGACATCTCGTGAGTGTTGTGTCCTGAAATATTAAATTTTCGAGAATTTATAAAATTTCGAAATTTCGAAGAAAATGAAAATTTCTACCTTACCGCTTGAAACTCGATCGACATCTCCACTGAGCGACAATTCCGGCGTATCGAGAGGATTGTTCGATGCGACCCAGTTACGTGAAACCTGAGGAAAGAAAAATTCATTCTTGAAATACAAAAAAAAAAATATATTAATTCCCAAAAAAAAAATACAATTCGCCTTTTCACATAACTAAACAAAAAATTAGAAAAATCAATTATACAGGTACGCGCGTCGAATATTCCATACACTACCTAAGGTCTAATTCGCAATGGCAAAAGAAGGCTTCTTGAAGCGATACCCAATTTCCAGCCCACCTGCAACCGCAAGACCGCAAGCCGAAGACGTGACTTCCGTAAATCAATACCTATCGATACCGAGCAATATCAGCACAAACTTATATCCTTCCGGCGGACATACATATCTGCGACCCAATACGCGCACGTGGGCACGTGCACGAAGGATTCGAAGAGAAATACGAGAAAATCCCCCAAAAAAAATTTTTTTTTCAAAATTCCCCAAAAAATAGTCAAATCAAAAATGCTAAAAACTATCTCTAAATAAACCCCCCCCACCCACCCACCCCCACCCTCCTCTGTCCAAAACTTCATCAAATACACACATATATAATACATATTATCAAAAGATCAGCATCCCTCTGTTCAAACTACCCCAAGATCAGTTCATCCGAATTAGTCCGGCTAGTACCAACTGGACGTTGGTACCACTTGGCAAATCCGCAATGAACGGATCAACTGACATGTTCATGCTGACACGTTGGGTACACTGCGATGTGCAAACACGGAAATCGCGCCAGTTTCTGTGCATTATAACAGGTAGTGCCTGCTCGGGTATGTACGGTATGGGAGTACAGATATATCTATATATATATACAAATATACATAGCTAGAGAGAGAGAGAGAGAGAGAGAGGGAGAGAAGAAAGAGAGAGAGAGAGAGATAGCGCACGTGTACTCAGGGTATAAATGCAGCTGCTTGAACAGTGAAATTTCTGATCGTTCTCGCTACGGCTTTTACCGGCGTTTCCGCAATTCCCGTGGGAAATGTTCGCCGATTATATTTACCCAAAGTACCAAAGTTTCATGCGCGGAATGCCTACGAGCTTCAGGAGTCTCGTCTGTTTGTCCAGGTACTTTAATTAATTACGCGACGCGTCTAATAATTCAATCATTGACTACCGGTGTGTATATACATATATACGTATGCCAGTCGGTTACTCTTGACTGGGACACACAGTGGTAACGCTATATATAGATATATATATCTATCTAAAAACACATTGATATACATATGTATACTTAGAAATCGCTCGAGATTTCTAACTCACTGTCTAAGACTATCTTCGGGAATATAATGATAATGATACGTATAATAATAATATATACATATATATGTATATGCCAATTGCGTTCGCGATAACGGCAGTAGCCAAGTGCCACAGCAACCACGTTGCGTCCTTGTATCAATTAATCATCATTCAGGTAACATGGCGCAATCAAGAAGACTCTCTTGGGAATTGGAAATGATAAAATAAAAGAGCGTAAGAGTAATCGGGTTATCGCGCATGCGCATAAAGGATGGATTGATGAGGGAAAGAAAAGCGTTGCAGGATCTGATCTGCCTGAGAGTCGTTTCAAGATAATTTTTTTTTTGTGGTTAGAAAATTATTTTTGAGATCAAATGATCTATAGGGTGGACGAGTTTGTGATGGATTAATTTTTGATTTTTTTTTTTTTTTCTTAATAAAATGAAATAAATAAGATCCCTCAATCGTGCTTCAGTATTCAGAGCCAAGGATCCCATTAGACATTAGTGGCTCCCATAGCATTGGGGTGGAACAAGGGGGTGATGGGTATTACTGTATTCTGTGTAGCCTCCTGGCGAAGCTTGTACCAGATAGCCACTTCTCTCTGCAGCTACTTCACTCGACTCTCCGAGTGAAGTGGAGGAAGAGAGAGGGGGAGAGGGAGAGAGAGAGAAGACTGGCCATTGTCAGAGCACGACATTCATCCCCCGAGTGCAGCCCTTGTACCTATATTTCTGCGGTAACGTCACTCTACGGGGTGTCTTCTATTCTGACTTAGATAGTCCCTATGTTGGACGGGTTAAGACTTAGTGCAGATTAATACAGGTTTAATACGAAATATTTTTATTGCTGTATATGTAGGTATGTATTATTTAGAAAAAAATTTTAATGCTTTGTTTTGGGGGATGATGATAATTTTCAAGATTTTCTTTCTTATTCTACGGGGTGTCTTCTATTCTGATTTAGATAGTATCTGTGTTGGACGGGTTAAAACTTAGTGCAGATTAATACAGGTTTAATACGAAATATTTTTAATGCTGTATATATAGGTATATATTATTTAGAAAAAAATTTTAATGCTTTGTTTTGGGGGATGATGATAATTTTCAAAATTTTCTTTCTTATTCTACGGGGTGTCTTTTATTCTGATTTAGATAGTCCCTATGTTGGACGGGTTAAGACTTAGTGCAGATTAATACAGGTTTAATACGAAATATTTTTATTGCTGTATATGTAGGTATGTATTATTTAGAAAAAA
>JARQSV010000542.1:209477-220102 GCA_030142285.1 Calameuta idolon | reverse complement strand
GGATTACTAGGAGGAGAGTGAGGGAGACACAGGAAGGAATAGAAAACTTAAAAATATAATAGAAACGTTTGGTTGCAGCAGACAGGTAAGATGTTAATGATGGGAAAAAGAGGAAGATTGTTTAAAAGAAAGAGTGAAGAAGAGAAATGATAAGGATTGTGGGAAGAAGCAGAGAAGAAGATGCATAATTCGTATGCAAGAGAATTAGATTATTCTGAAGGAGCGAGAAAAAAGAACACTGGGAAAAGTAGGAAGTATAAAGGAGCGAAATGGGCCCCACCTCGGCCATCTCCGTGAGGTCCTGCCTCTCCAGAAGGGAGCTACGACCCCTCCGAGGCCCCACAGGGGACCGTGTTTTTTTGGAATTGAGGAAAACCCCCGAGTCCTGCGACTGTCGCTCACAGGACTAGGGGGGAAAACATCAGGAAAGAAAGGAAGTCGGGCCGAGCTACAAAAAAAAACGCAAAAAGGGTAAGGTAAGTTAAACGCGAAAGGTCTACCCCTAGTAAGGATTCACCGCAACGAAAGACCACGGGCGTAGCACCCGACGGCGCCCTTGCGAAGTATAGGAGACCGGCTCGAGGAAGAATGAGCGCTCCGAATCCGGACGCTGCTTCAAGCCCTCCGCCCACTCTTCGAATCCTGCGCGACTATTTTGCGCGCACACATTTTTGGACAACTTACAGTACTTCTAACTTTGCTTGGCCAGAATTTCCGATTTCTAGGTGTTACTATTTTACTTTATTGATTTAATTAATTATTTTAACGTTCCAAACACCTAATTTATTAATATTTCAATTTGAACGTAATTCATTTTCGATATTCTACAATTTCAATTCAATTTTTATCTACTCCGTATATTCTGCGAGATTGTGATTTAGCCTCAATTTTATATTTTGAATAAATTTTGAAAGTAAATCCAGATCCAATAATATTTAGCAGAATTTGGAACGCTTTATTCAATTTTTCGAATTTATATTATTTCTGTGCAACTAATATTTTTCTTCTTTTTCTCTCTTCCTTCTTCTTCTTATTCCTTTCTGGCTTTATGCCCTTATGGAGGGTTTTAAGGGTTGCTCTGGGAACCAGTGATAGGTTGCGGAGAACCTCTGCCCGCTAAGCTACACGTTCATGATCACGTTCAGCTCGGCTACGACGGAACATGCATTATCGACTGAGGCGATGATCACAAAATCTTACTCCCGAACTCGCCGCTACGATTTATCGCCATGTTTTTGGTATCGCTTAAAACCGTAGCGTTGTGCATCTCCCTTCTCATCTCTGCTCAGAGATGGTAAAAACGCATGTACGAACGGATCTATCGAAGTAGCTGCGTGCAAAGAAACCATAAGAAAACTGAATGTAAAACGTCATCCACATCTCTCAAGCCCGTTCTACGATGGGACCTTGTCGCTGGGCGTTTGTCCTAAGTAATTTGCGTGTGCCAATTAAAATTATTTTCTCTGCTTTTCGCTGTTACGATGGACTTATAAAAACGTCATTCGACAAATATTTACCTACAATATCCCATTGTAGAACAGCCTTAAGACGCAATCTAGGGATTTTAATGTTTTAATGTGGTACCAAAATGGCCGACAAAATGAATTAAAAGTAAAATCAAAATATCCCTAGAATACCGGAAGTAACAAAAAACCAGGATATCAATGGATAGTGTATATTTCAGAATTCAAAATACATAAATGAAATAAAACGCTGAGCTCGTACTTTTTCGAGTAATGCAAAAGAAAATACAGAAATGAATAGAGATACGTATCAATCAACACTTGGTAAATACAAGAATTACAATACATTAGTCGCATGAAATTCTTCGCAAAGAGACGAACGAATTAAATTCCATCATGAAATCTCGTGGGCTGCAACAATTGCACCCAGCCCAATTTTCTCTTGAATAATAGCACAACTAACATATGAAAACGTAATTAACTTCAGCAGCCTCGGTACATTTCTTTGTAAGACAAACATCCCTTCCATTCCATAGCTCCTGCATACTCAACCGTATTTTTTGTTCCGCAATTGAAAATCTAAAACATTGTCTCTTAAGGTTTTGCCCAATACATTTGAGTTGAGAAAACGAAAGAGAAAAACTTAGTTTCTTCAATCCAAAAATTAAATATAACACACGACGCTGTATAAAATATTAATTGTAACAATCGTATGTCTCGTCGTTTCAAAATGACATGAAGCATCGTGCGGCAACTTTGTTAGTAACAATTCAGTGGTAAAACGGAAATTCATTAGATCAAATTTGAGGATTATTTAAAAGAAACTTAAACGTACAACATAATGGAAAAGCCTAATTCCTACGATGGGTTAAAGACGTTAGTATACGATTGCAGAAGCGATTAGTTTGAAACTGCTTTTTGTAACAATAATTATCTGTCTAAAGTTTTTCGTCACCCGGTACAACCCCGTATAACAATAATTTCGTTGGTTCCTATAACAATTACAATTTTACCTGGATACTTGCATTCTATTCGACAGCAAGAGAGAAATTAAAAATATATCTATATAACTAACGAAAGCAAATATTATAAAGTGAGGTATGTATCCCTAAACAAGATAAATCGTATTTCTTTTCGATTATTAACATTACCTATATACATATCACAAAAATATACTAGGACTTGGATAATCGAGGCTTTCTACTGATACTTTCAGTTGTCACGTACTTGAACGATAACTTGTGTTTATAATAGTAGGATTCATTAGAATTAGTGTGCTAATCGAATAAGAGAAGTTGTATAATTAGAAAAAAAAAAAGAAACGAAGAGACCACTGACAATCGTATGGTCGATTAATAAAAATAATTCTAAACGTAGACACGAGTCATCGTTTTTCTATCTTTTTCTATCGCAATATAACCGATTTAACAGTGAGATTAACAAGATTTAAAATGAAATACCTCAAAAGCTAATGCTATAACAATATTCGATTATGCGTATCTATATCTTACAGAGGAATAAACAATAGAGAAAAAAATAAGAGAAAGATGGTACTATAAAGGCACTGGACCTGGAGTTTGACCAACAGTTAATTAATGACTACCAGTCACGCAAAGCATATAAAAATTTGTTTCTTTTCTAATATATCTCTTAAGGAATTCAGACATCTCTTTGTTTTAGTCGATTTACCTTAATACTTATAATACTAATTACGCACTGGTTAAATTGTTAACGCGTTAAAAATCAGTACACAGAAGTGAGCGAGTTAGTGGAATCTCGTGACAGTAATTAAATTTTGTAAAATTTTGATCCATGTAAGGATAAGTATTAGAAGACCTTTGACAGGCATAGTTTGGAAAAATTGGCCAAAACGTGTCATCAATTATTCCACACTATAAACTTCCTTGTGCAGAGATTTGTACAAGGATTGATAAAGGCTTCTTTTTTCTTTTATAATTTGATTTGACTGTGGTGTGCGCTTGTGATGTGGAAACAATTGGCCATTGATAATTCATCATCAATTGTTCCACATCGAAAGAGAATTTTGAATTTTGATGTTAGTAGAGATGGTTAATTTTTATAAATATCATTCGAAACGACGAAAATATTGTCAAAATTGTTTTGCCAAATTGGAATTTTGATAGCCCTTTTTGTTCGGGCTGATATCACATGACACTCACCACACGTCGTCGTATCTGCAATACGTTTTGCACGAATTGTATTTTTTTGGGGAAATTAGGGAAAAATAGATATTTTTATTCTGGGATATATGTAGGATTACTCAGATCGTTCCGAATCGGGAATTGAACGATTCGGAACGATTGATTGAAGGGAATTCTTAAAATCTAGATAATTGCATATAACGTATCTCGATGAATAAAAAAATAAAGGAATCCTTCCAGAACGCGAAGGAGCTCCAATGAAAAATGTTATTTCCAATTATCAATCTCTACTCCATGAATTTTCAGCGTTCGATCTGTCCTCGTGGACCTCATCGAGGGCAAGCTTGATTTTTTCTTCAGTATCAAAAATCGAACCGTCGTCTGAGCAGTCTGCCGATTTTTGAAGCTTCTGTTGTATCTGTCAAAAACGAAAACATTGCAAATGATAAAATAATTACTACAGTCAATATTAATGCTATTAATTTATCATTGATACTCACCTGTTTTTCCATATCTGCTAATGAATCAGATTCGTTCGACCTCAGATCATTTGATAATGGAACCGGTTCATCGTCAGACACATTAGTATCCATAGAAAGATTACTTTTCTTATTTTGCTCATTCTGTTTATTTTTCATAGCATCGTCGTCACTCTCAATGCTGCACATCCGGTCATCCTCGTCAAAAATGGAACCGTCATCCGACAACTCTGGATCTTTGATCGTCACATTGTGCCTCTTACGATCACGGACTTTTTTGTGCGATCGCTTAATCGAGGCAGTTTGCAATAACTTTATATAACTCTGAACTTTAAGACAATTAGGCGGCGTCCTCGCCGTGGCACGTGATTCAGTCTTACTATTACTTCCTAGCACCACAGAATTCTCATAACTCGTAGAAGGTTGTGGACTTGAATTATCATGGGAATACAAGTCCTTTGATTCAATGTCCGAGATGCTTCTAAATACTTCCAAGTCATCTCTATCGCTGTTGTAGCTACAGTCCTTGGAATTGGGTGTTGGATAATTAATTGGTGCTCGAAAGTCCAAGGAAGCACAATTATTCTCCTTTCCACCATAATCACATCTTTCTTGTTCACTTATCAAAGATCTACGTAGTCCATAACTGCGTTTATCCTTTTTATGAGACTTCTTTATCGAATCAATATTGAAGATTAATTCTGCTGTCGATCTGTTTTTTGGTGTTGATCTACCACTTGGATTTTCTGTTGTCGCTTGTACTTGCACATCCTTTGAAGATTCCTCAGTCATTAATGGTAAAGTGTTATTGCTTTTATCTGGAGTCATCAGATCGTTCCCACATGACTGCATGTTGTGATCTTTAGGTGGCATTATTGGTGTAACACAACGAGATCTGTCAATCCTCTCGGCATCATCAGAAGCCTCTTCGGTATTTACTGTGCGCTCTAAAAGCCGGACAGTATTAAGAGTCACTAAGGATCTCCTCTTCTTAATTGGTGTGAAGATTTTAAATTCATCTTCAGCGCTTTCATAATCCACTGAGGAAGATTCGGGGTTGGTTAACAGTGGTGAAAGGTCCTTATTTATGGAATCACTAGTAGACTTCTTTCTTTTGTTCGGTGAAGTTTTATCCAATGGAGAAATGTTCGAGGATAATTTTGAAGTACCTTGGTGTTTCGGTGAGAACAATTGATTGACATTAATTATCCCATCGAGGGAATCATCCTGATTAGATTTTGATCTCTTTGTACTAGTATTAATATCCTCTTGCGCAGATTCATAATTGCTTCCACTGTGGTCCAAAACTCTAGCACAATCTTCTGAATCGTATCGCGAATATGTTGCGTAATCGTTGTCGCGGTTGAAAAATCTTTGTCGTCTAACAAAACCAGAAACAATTTTCTTGTGTTTGTCCTTTTTGTGAGACTTTTTCACTGAACTATACTGTGACAATAAGAGTCGACTGGAATTCACATTTTCCGGTGTACCAGCACGGTCCGCTGATGATTTTGGACTGGTTGGAGTCTGTTTTCCGGAAGTGACGTCTTTCACATCGTCGTCTTGTTGAATACGAATAACTGGCAGCACAGCATGGGACTCCATGGCGTCTATACCCTGCTGCAACGCCCTGGGCCTCAGTAATTTTTTCTTGTTCTTATCTTTAATCTTTTTATGTGATTTTTTTATCGAATCTGTCATTATATGGTGGAAAAAATTGATGTGGTTCTCAGGCGTGGATGGTCTATTTGTACTTCCAGATTCTTCTCTGCTTACGGTCGGTGTCCTTATCCAGTTATCACCACTAGTACTGCATTGGGGCATTGGCTTTGGTGAAGAGGCAGCTTTTAAGTCATCCAATAGTGGCTCCACAAGTTCTTCCCTGTTATTAGAAGACGCTCCTCCAAGATTGCTCTCATTATCGACCGGTTCTGGTGGTTCAAGAGACTCTTGTGTATTCTCAGAATTCTTACCAAACTCTTGCAGGACCGTTACCTCTGTTGCTTTTACAGAATCCAAACACTCGGGTTGCACTTCGTTATTATTCTCAATGTAATTCCTTAATTCACTGTTCGTATTTTGATCACTAGGTATGCAACTGTCCTGCACAATATCATCAGACCAGGAAGTTATATTTTTTTTGGATTTACTAGACACGATAAATTCGATTGGTACGTAATCCTCTTGGTCTTCTTCCTTCTCTTCGTCCTCTTCCTGGTCGTCAGAATAATTCAAAATGGAGCCAGCATCCGAATTCTCGTCATCCGAATGACACGAGAATGCTTTCTTTTTGCTCTTGTCCTTTTTATGAGACTGTTTTATAGAATTCACATCGTAACTGGGACTTGGATAGGAATCGTTCATCTGCGGTGTGGACGGCCTCTCTTCCGACGGCGACAATACAATAGAATCATTTGTGAACGCTTCTTTATGCTTCTCCGCATCGAGATTGTAAGCCGTGGACTTTCCTATGCGGCGTGAAAATCTTTCCTGAAAGTAGACAAAAGGAAAAAGAGTCTTTTTTTGTTCCTTACGCATTAATTTGTCAAGTAAAACTCTCAGTGATTATTGAAAAAATTCTTTATACCTTTTTATGACTCTTTTTTATGGCACTCATACTCTCCGGTACAACTTGAAAGACATTCTCAGGCGTTTGCGGTCGCTCGTTCTCATCGTCGCGAAAATCGTTAAATAAATTTCTCGGTGTGCTTATGGTCATTTCGTTATTCATTTTTTTAAGTTTACTATTTGTTCTTTTAGATGATTGCAGATTGGGCGTCATACCAATTTGCATAATGTTATTTATTATTTCGGAACGATACATAGGGGAGTGTCTTTTAAATTCGGGGGAACTTCGAATATTCTTTCTCGTACTTGGCGTGAGGTAATTCAATGATTTTTTAACGGTACGATGATGCTGCGACGGAGTTTGATTTTGATTTTCGTCAATCGATTCAATTGATGTTCCCAAAGCATTGCTTATACTGGAATCATTGCTGGTATCAACATTATTTAAACTTTTACTAAGCTTGGGTGATGAAGTCGCAACGGCGTCGTCAAAGTCGCAGGAACTTTTATCCGAGTTTAACAGTCTTTTTGGGCTTGGGCTAAGATCAAAGTTTAATGATTTATTTATTCTCTTTGTTTTAGCCTCGAAGGAGCTACCTTTTAGATTGAGGGCTCGCATTATCTTAGCCGATCTTGTCAGATGCTTTTCTCCGTCCGGGGTGGAGCTGTTGCCCGCAGTGGAATTTGGTGATTTAAACCGTCCCTCGCTTCTTCCATGGCCAATATCGAAATTTAATGAACGATTTATCCGGTAACGGGCCAGACTCTTATTTCGCCGTGGGACAGACTTGCTAAACACCCTGGGTGAGGCGTAACGGGTTTTTGAATAGAATTTCACCTCCTCCGGCGGACTCCATTTTATAATAAATTTTTGTCCCGTTTCCGCATTGCAAAAGTCAAATTCTTCTTCGGAAGTTAGACTGTTTACACTACTTTCGGCCTTTTGATTATTGTACATAGTACGAGGCGATCGGTTTGTTTAAAAAAAAAATATGAATTATCTTAAAAACAATTGTATCGTCACAGTGGTGTAATATGGGGTATTAAATACTTTTTAAAAAAATTTCCGACTATGTACAAATTTAATATGCGCGAGTTTGAAGAATTATTTAGATTGTTTTAACGTTCTGATTGCTCCGATGCCTGAAAACCACCTGAAATATAAAGGAGACCAAAAACTTTAACACTGTACTGAACAAACAGTGGTTGTTCAGGAAATTCTAGGGGATGAACTTTTCCAACGTATAAAACTAGTAACCCTTCATTTATCAACTGCATCTGTGTCTACATCCTATTCATATCTTATCATATAGGATATGCCTCCCCCATAGAAAAACCAAGCACATGTTTTTTTGGTAAGTTCATGCCACCCGTTAAAAATAGGATAACCTATGGTATATTCTAACTTTATTGTAGCTTCTAATATCAAAGAACATCATACTGATCCTTTCTATAATGTAAGATATTAGAAAAAATTATACAGATGAATTAAATAAAACAAACTTCTGCACCCTATTATTAACTAGGTCATTCATCTTTGAATCATATGGAAGCATAAAGAAGTAAGCTATGGCAAGAAAAGCAAAGGGTCACACCTTCAGCATACCAAAATATAACTATGCAGCTGTACAGAATATCATACATGGATAAACCACTACAAGCTTTATCAATTAACACAAAAACACTGAAACAAACATTAATCGAATACAAAAAAAATGGAATATATCATTCAACATTTCAATATCTAAGAAATAATTTGGATGCAAGAATCGGAGTATCTGCAGAGACAAAATCTCACAATCAACAAGTGACATGAATCGATCAAGACACAAGGGCAGAGTACTCCCATACAAAATTACAGAAGAGTCAACAGGATAATAAATTTTCTCATGAGAATTATAAAAACAAGAAGTGAAAGCAAAAAGAACAAGAACGCTTCGGTAAAGTATCTGTGAAACCGAATAAAAGTCTTGGTATAAACAAGATACGAATAAAAATAAAAATCAAACTGTAGTAGCAACCACAAGCAACCAAATTCATGAAGATGCTCAGAGGGAGATCCACAGTCAGTGTCAGTATCCATTTAACGAGACTGTACACTGTAAATGAATAAATCTATCTATTTAAAATGTCTTACGCTGTCCCAATGAAAAGAATCAAGATTCTGGATATGGCGCAACTCCATGAAGAATTCCAGTCGATCCTTTCGCGTTCTTCCTTAATACAATGGCACAATTATTTCTTCTCTCTTGGGACACAATACACCATAAGCTTCACCACACGCGTCTACTTCATCTCTCGCATACAACTTCTCTCACGATTGCGGACCACGTCTTGACTCGTAGTTCTATGGCGTGGTGTATAGGTGGCACCAGGCGATACGTTGCCTAGCAATTATCAGCAAACAAAGCTGTAACAATTGGCAAATGTATAGGTTTTATTATATTTTGTTACACAATTCACTTTTTCAATTGCCAATTCCACCGGCATTTTCTTACACTGCTGATACGCCTTGCGAAAAATCAACAATACTATCCGAATGCACCGCTGTGAGAAAGATGGCTCTGCGATCGAACTTCCGTTCAGTCAGCAACTATATTTGTTTGTTCCTTTAGATTTACGTTAAAATTCTATTTTGTATTTCGATAAAAGTTTCTAAAAAATATAAAGCGTGTTTATCATTTACTGCAGGTATTTTTTAAAATGTATTTAAACTTTTTCAGCAACATAAACAGGTGGCCACCTGTTGCTGGTTGTAGTTACGGAGTTTCGATGGTGAGACTATGGTGGTGAGACTGTACTTGTTGCTTCGTACTTTTCATGTCTTACGATAGATGTCACGCATGGTGGTGACACATCTGTATGAGGATTCAGTCGTAAAGAGATTGTCAAGCGCGCCGGTACCTCTGGTATCTCTGCAAGAACCAATATTTGGCATTTAAAATTGATCGTTCCTTGTTTCTAGAGGACTGCCAACACTTTGTACTATTGAGCAGGAGTTAAGTGCACAAACAGCACATGACGTCCTCGGGATATCCCAATTGCATCCCGAATATTCCAAAAATGTCCTGACAACCTTAGGATAAACCTCATGATGTTCTGCTTCGTATATACATTTATGCGTGCTGACATAAGCCACCAAGAATATCTTTAAGATGTCCTCAGGATCGACAGGATGTCCTGCAAAAATGATATGTTTATTTTTAGATTCTATTTACGTAGTATATATAAATAAATTTATATAAAATTCTGAAATATAAATTAGGGTATATTTTTAGTCAATTGCATCGACTGACTTCTAACGTTAACAAAATCGGTCCATGTTATTGGACTGCATTTAATAACTGTATCGTGGTTCAACTATGATATGAAATATACATTAAATTATAATCAGCGTATAGTATAATACTTTAACCGGATGGTGGGACTAATTTGATTGAGAATAGCGCGCCAAATATATACAGAGACTCTTTTCAGATTCAAAATCTAGGAAAACTCACGCCGAGACCCCTTGGCAGGACGACCATAGGACTTGCGGAATATCCACTAATGATATCCCTGGGATTTCCTCAGGACATTTTTGTGCAGTCCGGGTATCACTAATCTATAATAGCATCAGCTATGGGAATTGCTAGGAATAAACTAGAAATAGGAAATGTTGTGGCCAGGATCAAGATGAGTAATTTTTGACAATACTCCATAAATTCAGATAAGAGAATGTGTCCAGAGTAAAGGTATTTATTCGAAACAGATTCTTCGAAGAAATTGTGTATAATACTGGTAGTTTTAATGATATTTAATATTATCTATTTGTTACAACAACAGAATACTAATTATACGATCATCGTACGCGTTCTTGATTACTTAAACCAAACTTCCGGTCACGCAAGACGAATCCTTAGTATTTTTCCTTTCAGAACACAAGGACTACGGCGAGATGAGCAAGTGTGCCC
>JARQSV010000542.1:181803-198726 GCA_030142285.1 Calameuta idolon | reverse complement strand
TTGCCTTTTGTAACGGCGTCACGCGACAGCATATCACGGATTTGCCTGCAATAAAAAGAAATTGAATAAAAATGAGTAAAGAAATTTTTTTGGGAATTCTTATTGCGACTACCAGTTGAAAACTCACATTGACTAGAGACATCCAGGAATAGTTGTTCCAGTTGGGGATGCAATGCGTGAACTAGTGAATGTCCATTGATGACCACAGCGAAACCTGTTATCTGTTCCAATTCGTGTTCATCCGGCTCGTCTCTGCTAGGATTGTACTCTGTATCGCTGCTGTATTTAGGAAACATTAATTTTAAATAAAAAAATCATCATGACTCATGGCGTGAACGTTAAAGGAAGAAAAATGCTAAGAATTTCTCGTACTTTCTTGAAACTGGGAAGAACATATCGAATACCGACAGACTGCGAGTCTTTGAATTTCCAATCTGATCGTTACTTTATTATCACAATTACTAATAATGATCGATTGCGTTTAACGAAATAGACTCGGAATTTGCCTACTGGAATATCGTAAGATGCACGACCATATTATGGAAAACACAGAGTGCGCGCTGTATCATTGATATTCATTGGAGAAAAAGAGAAGGGAATAATAACGTGGTGTAAAGCAACATAACAATTATGTTGTTATTAATATTCGATTAAGATTAATTATAAGCAGACAGAAAGAGAAGGAGTGAGTATCAAGCATCGTATAGTAATCGTCATTGATTGATTTGAAATTATCGTTTAAAAATTTTTCATTCATTCCTTGATAAGGTGTAATTTGATATACGTGACGTAGACAGCGCATGATAACAAGACTAAAATGTCTAATCTACGGTTCTAAAATTCAATTAATTATTTTTCCTACAATCGCTATAACGATTAGAGACAGTGACCAATCGTAGGAGACATTTTAAATGTGATACGATTGCAATACAACAATTTTACAAAATCCATTCGGTTCGAACGTGCCAATGGAAATTGACAGCTGTCAAAGTCAATTGGTACTACTACTTATGTAATAATTCTTAGTCACTGAGAAAACGAGGAATGTCATAAGTGTACTCCTGAGTCAAGACAATCTTCTAAAATACCGTCAAGCTTCGAATACAGTCTGAGAGCTTAAACGACGTAATATTATAAAATCAATAAATTCTTTTTATAAAAACGGTATCGTACAGAATAATCAGCAAAGGTTACAAGGGGGCAAATGTCAGCACATACAACAGTATAAGCGCTATACTAGCACAAGACTATTCATTGTTATATACCTTCAACAAGTTTTTGGGATGATACCTAAGAGTAAAGAAAAAAAGAAAAAAAAATAAAAGAAAAAACTTTCATTATATTTCCATGTATAGAAGGTATGGAGGCACCTTCAAAACCGGTTGATTGGATCGACACAGAAAGGGATGAATCGCATAGGGAGGGATTTTAACATAATACAAAAATGTATGTAATACACTCTTAGGCATGGGTCCAGATCACATAGGGGGAGGATTTTAACATAATACAAAAATGTATATACTCTTAGGCATGGGTCCAGATATAAAGCATTACATATAAAACATGGTGCCACATTCAATATAAATAGGTAGAACCTTTGATCTATGCGTTAATCAATAAGAATTAGAAATGCAATATAAGAATGATTATAGATTGTACTCCGTCTCTTTCGGTTGCCTGACCTTTCCTTATCCCACCTGAATGTGACGATGGAGAGAGTCGGTCTGTTCTGATGATTCGAAGCTGTTTTAATAGTCTCAAGATATCGAGTGAGTTGCGTCTCGACGCCGTCGTAGGTAGTGGCGTCGACGATGAATACATCGGTAAGATCATCCGTCAATAGTTGACAGGAGTATCCAATATTGATTGCAGTCTCTGTGGATGCAAGGAAAGCATTAAAAAAAAAAATAAGCTTTAAAAGCGTTTTACTCAACTGCAGCAGCTGCATAATGCATAAGAGAGAATCGCACTGGATATTAAAGTGAGAAAAGTTTATTGTCTACCTTGCTTGTCTCCGGTCAATACCCAGACCTTGATACCAGCAAGGCCTAGATTGGCTATGGTCTGAGGAACGCCATCTTGGAGCTTGTCCTCGATGGCCGTGACGCCAAGTAGCGTCATATCCTTTTCAATTTCTTCATAAATAGCGTCGAGCTTGTCGTCCCTGTTATCTGGGCTCAGTGCTGCCTCCTGATGGCGCTGCTTCCAGTTGTTGAAGAAACTCTCATCCAAGTCCCTGACCGACAGGCACAGAGTCCTTAGACCTTCGCCGGCGAATTTGTTAAGGTGCTCCTGCGTCTTCGCTTTGATGTCCTCGCTGCCTTTCTTGAGACGCTCGTAGATGACGTTGTCGGCGCCCTTGCAGTAGAGCCTCAGCTGTCCTTCCCTCCTGAGGATGACGGACATCCGCTTTCGAACGTTGTTGAAGTCCAGGATGCAGAGAAGCTCGTAGACCTCGCGCTTTCCCATGACCTCGATCGTGATGCTGTTCGGTGATCTTTCCTTGAAGACGAATCCAAAGTTTCTTGCAGCCGACACCAGCGCCGCCTCGTCTGGCGACTGTGCCTGGTACTCAAGCTTTCCATTTTTCTCCTCGGGCATCACCGTGTGACAGAGCGCGAGCAGCCTGAAAAAGCTGTGGACGTCTTTATTGTTCCTTTTGACGGCCTCTAAGAGATTCGTGTCGTAGAACTTGAATTCCGGTTCGTAATCCTTGTTGAATGAAAAATCCAAGGGCGGCACGGTCTGAAAGCACGAGACAATTTCTATTGTGAGACTTGCTAAGAGGCACAGCAGATGTCGCTAGGATACACATAGTACAGAGAAATAGATAGGCACAGAGAATGAGAATTTATCCAGATAATCCGCTTCCAAGCGATCCCTTCCAACTATCAGTGGTTAATTGAAACAAAGTATGCCTCGACTGAGACCCAAAGTCGGTTGGTACTGTTAACTTTGACAGGGTAGGGTACAGATAAAAATGAACTTAATGATTAAATCGGTAGCCGAGGTTAAGAATGTCAAAGAGCAACCGCAGAAGCGTGTATAAAAACGCAACGGGGATATAGAGTAATGAAAGAAAAAAAAAAAGCTCAGTGCAAAGAAAATAAGAAAATATTATTTATAGTGACGTAGAGTCAGTTGTATGTGTGTCTAGAACCTGTCTAGACACAAAACATGCGTACTGAAGATCCAGATGTAATCTTTGGTGCCTCGATAAGTCCTGGTTCCGGCGTCGTGTTAGACAATCTGTCAGCTTGCTCCAGGAGACGTGCATTCGGCCCGCTAATCGGCGTGTAAACCTGACGGACAAATTCCTGCCCATTCTTCCATCTCATCATCGGGGTCTGCACAGCCTTGTCCGTCTACATGCAGCACACACATGCTAAATAATATGCATGGAAAAAAAAATCAAGCGTATCGGCCTAAGACATTGGCTAATCGTCAGACTCGACGTGGTCGACAAGCAGGCCAATGTCTTCGATAAACAAAGGGTTCAAAGGATTACATGAAGCACGTGCAAATGTAAAGTAATGAACGGTACCCAAAAATAAAAAAGAAATCATTGACTCAGGTCATTGCAACGCAGTGCGCATAATATATATAGTGCGCGGTGTAAGGATCATTCAGTTTTCACTGTCATTTTTGATCTTACTGTAACGCAGTTATTGTTTCATCAAATTTGTGAACACTCGACAACGCCGTAGGAATTTTTATGGGATGACGTGGAAATTGAAGAATTGATGGAATCGAAGGACGACACTCACCTCGCTCAGGTCAATAACTTCCCCGGTGACCTCGTCGATGACGTCACCATAAGATTTTCCAGCGATGGAACACTTGTTAAACGTCATTATATTCTGCGTCAGGGTTCCGGTCTTGTCCGAGAAGATGTACTCGATCTGACCAAGTTCCTCGTTGAGTGTCGTCGTCCTGGCCTTGGCGTGCGTATTGGTAGGCGCGTAGTACATCTCCTCGTCCCAATTAATAAGGAAGGACTGGACAAATCTAATGACCTCGACACTCACGTATAAACTGATTGGCACCACCGTGTTCAGGACAATCGCGTACGAGAAAAACACGAGCAACGCTATCACCGTGGCGCCGCTAAGTGGCTCACTAGGCACCAGCGAGTCCCAGGGCAAATACACTTGGAAGTAACGACCCACTAAACTCTCCCAAATGCCACAGCCGATCATGCAGAATAGACACATTGAAAGTAAAAAGAACACTATCCCGATGATTAGAAGATTCAGAAGCCTATCTATGGAGGTCCTCTTGAACTTGGTCTTCCCTGAGTTTTGCATCAGTTTGGTATCTTTGCCAGCAAAGATCACCACGCCATAGCACCATTGGGTGTTCCTGAGGACGCAACCTCTCAGGATTATTTTGTCGTTGTCCAACGGATACCTGAAAGAAACAGAAGGAAAGACATGACTTAGCAACGTCCTGGATGTAATTGTATATCATTTTTTTTAAAAATACAGTCATCAATTATCAATTCTTTACATACTTCCGTCCCTTCCACGTCAGTATACCGTCGAACTTGTTAAGCAAATTGTTCGGGGTCTCGCAGACGATCTCTCCGTCGAACTGACCAATCAGCTCATGGTTGTCCATCATAGCGGCAGTCTCTATCAGGCACTGACGACATTTCAGGTTCGTTTCTCTGCGATTATAAATGGGACCAATTATTATTCTCGTGATTGGATCATGAATTACACATGAATTTAAAGCCTACAATTCCTACCCGTCCAATTCTGCCGTCTCTATGTAACACAGGCCGTTTGGTTCGCTCGTCGAAAGCAGAAGAACATCCGCAGCGACGAACTGATCGTTCTCCATTCTGATGACATCGCCAACCTGGACCTGGGACCATTTTTCTTCTCGCAAACTGGTACCGCGCAGGGTCTGCGATCTCCTGTTATTCACTTGGGAGTCGCTGCTGTGTCGTTGCTATTGGAACAACAGAAACATCGTTATCTGTCAATGATTGTCACACTCGTAAACAACAGTGGGGAATCATTCTAAAAGTATAGAAAAAAATTCTTACATAGTCGTCGTAGGCATCTTTGACGGCAGTGAGCATAAGGACCCCAATAAGGGGTATGGCTGTAGTGATAGGGGTAAGGGATGATATAGCAGGTATCACCTGAAGCACCAGCAGACACAGGAAGTAGAAATTAGCTAATCGCTGGAACTGCTCAAACAGATTTAATGGCAGGAACGTCAGAATCGAATACTTGGACGTCTTGATGTAATTGTTCTGTGAACAGAGAGAGAGAGACAAATTTTAATAAAAACAGCAAAAAGAGTTTCAACGTAACCTTATGAAAATATCAATAAAAATATTTCGAATCTCGTATATCGTCTTACCGCATAATTAAACTGTGAGTTGTACTCGCGGTTGTTGGCGCGAATTCGCCTCTCTGTCTCTGAAATGAAGTTTTGTTTTTCTGTTAATATCAGCAACAATCAATCGACACGTTATTATTTAGTAACTATACACCTATGTCCTAATTAACATTCGATGATTCTCTTGGTTGAGTAATTATTAAAGGAATCGACCGAGTCTTTTATTTTCAAGATATCCAAGCAAAGAGCACGGGTATGAAAGGAACGCAGGTGACTCGAAGTTCAAAATATTCTTTCCAAAGAACATGGCCTGCATCCTGCTGCAAGACGTTATCAATTTCTCAAGCACGAAACACGTGCTTTGATAAGCCACGTTATACCTTTACGTCGGTACATGTAAACCAGCAATCGTCGACCGGGCTAACGCGTAACGTGCCTGGTACGAGAAGAGCCACGTAAATCCCAAGAGATTTACAAGAAAGATAAATGTCGGAACGATCGATTTACCCAAGTCGGAGACGCCATGAGACGCCGTGTATATGTCCTTTAAATTTGTGTCTATTATTTTTTGTTTCAATTTTCTCTTTTTTTTTTTTTTTTCAAAAAGGACCGACGGAACTCACCGCTGGAAAAGAACGCGCTACTTCGTCCTATGCATTCGGTGGCAGGTGGTGAGTTTGGCGGTGCCGACGAGGAGGACGTCGGCGTCGGCCGATACCTGGCCCCTCTCCAGACAACAAGCTTACCAAGAACCGTGAGTAAGGACTCTCTGAGGGTGTTGTGCCTGCTGGTAGCCCCCAGGCTACTAGACGAGTCCCTCTTGGAACATTCGCCGGCCGGCTCGACCTCATCCGAGGACGATGGTAGATTAACTACAATGTGTGGCGCCAGAGTCTGCTGTTTGCACTTGGATTTCCGGCGCTTTCGCTTCTTCCGGCGTGCACCGCCACAACCACCACCACCACCGCCACCATCACCGCCACCGCGACTGCCATCCGGATCCGGAGTCGTCGCGTTCTCCCTGGTACCCTCGTCAGCACCGTCCTTCACCTTGAGTCATGGATGAAAAAAAAAGAAGACCAGGTGGGGCAAGGCCAATTCGCTTCGCAAGCTCATGTAAAAACGTACGAGACCCAAAAAAAAGGGCCAATGGAACTTAAACGTGAAGTGAGTGGGTAAAATGAGAAGAGGAAAAAGTAATTTTAAAAATAATTAAAATTGTCTCACCTCAAAGACCTCAAGTTCAAGTGTGTCGACCTCAACGTTCATCGCTAGCCTACGCAACTAATACTTTTTCTATAGCCAACCGCTTCTTCCTCGTGGCACTTTTTACGTGCCGACGAGATCGTCTCTCCTCCAGCTTCCTTTGACTTTACATAGTTCTCACGATTCATCACATTTCTGGATCATCTCTCGCAGGAGACCAAGATCCTCCTGCTTCTTCTCCTATCGCACCAGCAACAGCCATCTGTCGCTGTAACACTCGTTCGCGCTATCGAACACCTCACTTTCACGAGGACGCGATTCGTGGCGCATTATTACGCCGAACTTCCGGTTTTGATCGATTACGATCGATTCGATCGTCCTTGGGCGGATACGATTCTCCCGATGACGACGTCGCTCGACGTCCCGACGCTTCCCGATTCGTCGCTATCGTCCGACTCTCTACTACATGTTCCTTTCGGCCTTCTTTCACTTCTTTCACTTCCGCTAATCCTTCTGGTGCAAAGAGAAAGCAGATTCAACAAGATTTCTTAAGAAACTGATAAGAGACACCAAGTGATAAGGATAACCACGGAAAATTAAAGGGTTCGTTTTATACGTTGGGATATTGAATTTTTTTTTTTTTTTTTTTTTCATCACTCTCCGTCATCGATCTTTCGAAAATTGCCTCGACGTCGATTGATGCTCGAATCCAGGGATGATATCGAAATCGCTCATTGAAGGGTTTCTCTATTATAATATTGATTCGACCAAATCCTCCCCAGTCAGTCTATACCTCGTTAACGATAACTCCAAGTCAATCGTTATAACGTTCTGTTATTAGCGAGAAAAACCCGAGAAACGTTCGGACGTACAACAGGAATTTCTTACATCAATTTCACATACAAAAATAGTCATCGAATATATAGGTATATCGACCCGTGATTTATCAATGATCATTCGTGCCAACAAAAAACAAACAAAACTATCCTCGCACGTGTTTTTGTATAAACATAGTACAAAGCGCATACGGATCACGTTATACTTTCGGATACGTCAAAATAATTTTTATGAAACAAAAACCAAAAAAAAGTCGGTATTTGAGTTTCGAGAGATATAAAAAAAAAAAAAATTTCGCGCGCAGCATCCGGCAACGAAAAATAATTATGGAATCGACGAATTCGCCAAAATCAATTTTTCTCGTAGATTCATCGTGAGTCACGATACGTAAATTATGATCAATTATCATTGGGAGTCATTCCAATTATCATTAGAGGTCACCGCGAGAATCATTGTATATCGTTCAAGCTGAATAAACAATGAAGACGATACGTAACGACGCCATTGTAACCGACCCATGATAAACGGGGAGGGGGGGGCTCGTGAATCATTGGATTTTCGAAAATTCATTGAATATCGTAATCACGTTTGAATTCCACTATCACCAATTGTCATGCGGGGACTCAGTGATTACTGGGAACCAAATGACTCTCCGTTCGTATCTTGAAACGTTAATCTGAGTCATGGCGCACACGGAAATTCCCCATTCCCATATCCTTGGACGAGTGACGGGTTCTGTTCTCAAGCACGAAAATACGCAACGGATTACGCAGCAGCGCGACAGCGACCTAAAATAATGAGAGCGACCGCAGCCTTTATGCTCGGCGTAAGTCGAGCCTTTGGCGTTCGGATTTCCAGAGATTCGCGAACGTCTTTGCGCCGTGGAAACACAGTGCTAAACGTTACGTAAGTCAGACACGCGGTCAGTGGTTCTCAAATAAGGATGATCGGTCATTCGAATTCGAACAGGAGTCGCTCCAGCGTGCGAAACGAAAAAAAAAAATACTTTTTTTTTAAACGAAATTTTTTTTGGATTTTCCAAAAAAAATCAAATTTTTTTTTTCTAGGATTTTTGAAAATTAAATTTTTAGCTCTGACGAAGCACTGTCTCCGCGATACGTTTAATGCGAATTATTTTGACAATTAACCCTTTGACTGCGGCGCACTCTCGGAGAGAATCATCAATACTGACGTCGCACGTGTCATTCGCTGCGATGGACATACTTGTGAGGGCGTGTATATATATATATACACACACCATATGCACAATCAAAGGGTCACGAGCACGCGAGGACAAATGACCGATTTTTTTGAAACGACGACAAGAACGTCGCGAATCCGTCGAATCTTCTCTTGGACAGTTCGAAAGATGACAGTGTGCACGGTTTATTTACACGTTTGAAATTAGCCGACGCTCGAGTGACTTCCACGTGGGTGTAACGTAGCCGAGCGTAGTTACGGCATCGATAACGAGAGGAAGTTTAGTCATTCGCGGCCGTTTATTAATACATTCCGCTTCGAACGGAGACACACACGACCCATACGCGTCGGCAACGAGCTGTCGGGTCCGACATACGATTTAATTATCGAAACGCGTGTTGCTCCCTTTGCAGTGACGAATTAGCCGGATTAAAGTACAGAGCCTAAAATCGCGTCAAAGGAAACCGGAAAAAATGTCCATTGGATACAAACAAAAAAAAAAGTGCGTGCACAAAATTAAAAGCGACAAGCAAAATCGACACACGTCACGCACTTCCGAAAAGGCTCAAAAATCAAGTGTGAGATTTCGCGATGAAAAATATAAAAAAAAATTTCTCACGCGTCAAGCACCGTAATAGAAAGAAAAAAATTTAGATTTTTAAAAATTAAAAAAAATAAATGACTATGCTCATTGTCACATATGCGAGGGCACGAGAGTACATATATGCGTATGGTATGGATATGTGGTATGTATAGGGATACCTTGTCGGATAAGGCAGTGCGTATCGTACCAGTCAATGAGAGAAGCCGCCTACGGTAGGAAAAGGGTGGCCTTGAGATAAGGGGTATAATCCGCTTGACGCGATAACGATAAGCGACCAAGAGGAGGAAGCTCCCGACGACTGACGTCGAGACGTCGTCGTCTCCATGACGAGGAGCTAGGCGTTTCACGGCAATCGATAGAACGACGCTTCGACGACGCTTCGCCGAGCTCTCCTGCCCTCGACGTGTACGACGTGAACGACGCGAACGACTTTTCCACGCGCGCACCCTTTCACAGCTCGGCCGTCGCACTTTTACGTGCATTAAAACATCAAGTGTCCGGAATTCACTGCTCGGGTCACTTTTGGACGCATCGTATTCCCAGGAGCCGCTCGTGTGTCACGCTGGCAAAGACTTCCGGCCTCCTTTAACGTTAGGGTGGCTGCCTGATTCGAGTGTCCGACCGACTTGTCCCGTCTCTCCCACCCTAAACACTCTGACCGTCTGCCAACCTCGACGTTGAACGAACGTTACGTGCGGCAAACCTGCGAGGGCGTCGCGACGGCGTGCACGCGTCCACGACGAAGGCGTCGTATCGCGGCGCCACGAGTCGTTCGCGCGGTATGGCGCGAAATTTCAAAACGACCTTCTTTCAAAACGCGTTACGCGACGGTCAATATTTTTTATTTTTTTTTAGACTCAAATTTTTATCCCTTCAAGAATTTTTGATACGCGTGTTTTTCGAAAAAAAAAAAAAAAAAATTTTTTTTTTTTTGAGGAAAAAAATTTCTATGGCAATCTCTTATCTATTAATATACCGGCAGACACGCGACCTAGCAATTTGGAAGTCGAATTGATTGAGCGATAAGAATGCTCGGTGCATATATTTATCATTTAGGTCAGTAGGCAAAATCGTTCGTTATCGGGACCGTCGAACGATAAGCGTTTATGGTCACGCGTCAATTCTTACGTTGGACATACATATATCTGATACGTGTAATTCGATGGTAATGATAAATATATTATTGTTTTATGTATGTACAAGGCTATCAACGTACGAGTGATTATACAATATAAATATTGTTTAAGTACTCGGGATCAATTATAATTCGGAAATTCTTTACACCTAATCGCAATGGTCAGCCGGTTCTCTTTGGGCCGCCGTATGATAAGATTTAGCGAGTTATCGCACGTTATCGTTATCGAAAAAGAAGAAAAGGGTTATTTCCGGTTTTCAAAAATCCTTATAGCAATCGAAAAGAAGCAGTTCCTAAAAATTCAATGTCACAGTACGTTTTATGGGTACATTAAACATAATGGGGTTCAACCAGTAGAGAATCATCGAACGTTAATTAAAATAATTAAGCAGACTCGTGGCTGTTATATAATTAAATGATTATATAAATATATATATATATATACCTTGCATAGGACGTGTAGCTGCACTGCGCGACATTTTACCAAGTTTCGCCTTGCTACTTCCGGTCTCCCGTTAATGGACGGCCTGTCGATATGTGAATGGCTGAAGTGACTCCCACTCAAGGATTGTCTTCCGTCACGTGGCTTAATGGAGCTCGTGAAAAATGCATCAAACGCGTCTTGGATCTGAGGTGTAAAAGTTGGCGTAAAAAAATTACTAGTCCCTTCGTAGACCAAGTCCAGTCCAGGATACGGAGTAGCCAAAGCACTGCCAGCAGTGCCCGAATGGCTGTACCCCAGCAGGTCCGAGGACAACGGAAGAGAACAATTACGTCTCTTGATGTTCCTTTGGGTATAAAAGAGTCGCTCCGACACCACCGCCGCCACCGCCACCGCCGCCACCACCACCAGCACCACCTGGTGACGAGCTTTTAGGCACGACGATAACGCTGAGGTCGTCTCGCGACCACCTCCAGACTTATTTGAACCCTGATGACGACCCGTCAAGCAGATCGGGTCAGGTCTCAGGTCGGATGTTCCGCGGCGTGATAATGACGTGAGGATATCCGGTGTTGGGGGTCTGGCCGGTGTCCTGAGGGTGGCGTCCATGTGGGGTGGCTGGTCACCTCCCTTGCGGTCCTCCTTCTTCCCACGATGATGACGTCGAAGGCCTCCTCTTTAGGGCGAGCCAGCTCCTGGACACTGAGATCACCGATCTCTGTTTCTTTATCGACGTCACTTCCGGTTCCTCCACGGTCACCAGTTTCAACCTCTTCGTCGAGTCTTTCCGGCCCGCTCTGCAAGCCAATCGTTTCATTCGATTATTCATTGTTCTTTGATTCATTCATTCTGACGCCTGACCCTCCCCTGTTAACTTTTACCGCAACTGACAGAGACAACCGAAGGAATTGACAAACGTATCCGATTTACCCGATTATCGATTTATCTGATTCGATCGAAAGATTTTTCTCCAATTGCTCGTGGACGCCAAGGAATCGTCAGGAATAACTCAATTTTTCATAAGGACGTCGTCATTGGACAAAAAGTCACGACGCCGTAGGCGCGCATGTTTGACTTTTTTTTTTTCATCAAAAATTTATTTAATATGCTCGACAACAAAAAGTTAACCCACCCTCGGTAGATACTGTCATGTACGATTAAACGAATGTAGGTCAATCGAAGCCAAAGGGGTGTGGTCAGAAAATTATTGAGAACCATAATAAATAATTTTATCCTTCGTATTTCTTTCTTTTTTTTTTTTCTTTTCTTATTCACGAAAATTATTATTCAGCTAATTTACACTTATATAGCTGATATGAAAATAATAATAATAATAAGTATTCGATCACATTTTTCAAATGGAAATGTCAACTGCACGTACTATAAGCTTTGCTAACGATATCGTGGCTTTTCTTTCAATGTGAAATTCGACGTTAGTGCTTATCACAAATTTCAATTGCCAATAAACAATGATAAGAAAAAAAATTATCAATTGTTAAATACCATAATAATTTAAGCTCGTATGCACATGCTTAATCGCAATGAAAAATGACGATGCACACGGTAGTTATTCGATAACCGACGCGTAGCGTCGCGACGCCCACCCTTCGTAACTCATTATCTATTCAAGAATCCTTGATTCTCACGGAAAACTTTATTCCATACCTGACGTGTCTACACGGACATTAAGCCGCAATAACGATGCACGCGTCACGGACTCTCCTAGTTATTAATGCAAAAACGCCGATCTAAAATACCCACTAAGTTACAGAATTACATACATGTATATGTGTATATATATATATACGCACTTAATAAAATCTCTTAAAAAAAAAAAAAATACAAACTACAACCAGCATGAATGATAAAAAAATATCCTAACGCTCAACGCGTTAACTCAATTCTTACTGTACGGTCAATTATTATACCAAACTGACTATAGCGAAATGATGACTCCGAGAGCCCACATATGTTCCACGCGTGAAAAAAAAAATCCCACACCAGCAGACAAAAACGTCTCGTTAGCACTGACCGATTCGAGGCAATAACAATGACAAATTTTGAAAATTACGAAAAAGCACAGTTATGAATCATAAAGGTGCCTATCGATCGTACACAACCACAAGAAGGTAATGCCTATAGTGATAACGTATTCCCACAAGTAGCCACCACAAGGCGCTGGTGTCACTTTGATGACGACGACGATAACAACAATAGTTCGAGGTGCTTTTCGATCAAAATGTTCGTGATGAATTTTTAAATATTAAAAAAAAAAAAACCTAAATCACAACGTAAAAAAAAATTTTCGTTCGCTGCGTCATTGCCGTAAAACGAATTTACATTGGATTGTGAACTCGACTTAAGGTTTTTAGCTCGGTATGAATGAGGACCTTAACGTGCGCTTTATCGTTCACAAGATACTAATTGAGTTAACGACGTGCGTGCCCGCGCCGAGTGCGATCTGACTGGCTTTGGTAGCGTCGGCAACAGGATACAAAATAAGAGTAACATCTTTTTTTTTCTGTTACGTAATACGTGCCACTTCCGGTAGCAACGATAACAATAGGCGTACAAGAAGCGCTTAGAAAAAAAAAAATAAATAATTAATCACTCAATTTTTTATATTTCACTCGTTACCTTTTACCTTTACGATCGCACCTCGACACGTCACTATCAAGCTACGCCTCTGTACCGGAAGTTCGTCTTGACTCGCGAAGCTCGAGCTTGCGCGAAAAAACTCATTCATTTCCGGTCCCATTTAAAGATCGATGCCCACGTCAAACTTACGACCGACTGACCACACGAGGCGTATCAATTTATCAAGTCGTCATAGTTCAGGATGACCCGACGCCATTAAGTCCAGGTCGATATGACAAATCGACCGGATGCGTTTTTCACCTGATATACAGAGATAATATATATATATATATATATATGTATTAAACGAACAGCGGCTATTACCGAGGTTAGGGAATCGTGTCCGACTATTGACAGTGTCACATCTACTTTGTGTGAAGTAGTGGTTAAAACGGGGTCATAGTCGGACAGAGCTTTCAGGCTAATTAGGAAATTTTTTTTTTTTTATTATCTTATAAATTACGACGTTACCGCGTGTACATAGACGTATATCATCGCTCGAGTGATTCTCATATTATTTCTTCTTTCTAGAACAAATTTCACCGTGTAATATACTACTTACGAATGCCTTTCAA
Source organism: Calameuta idolon (assembly GCA_030142285.1). Taxonomy (NCBI): domain Eukaryota; kingdom Metazoa; phylum Arthropoda; class Insecta; order Hymenoptera; family Cephidae; genus Calameuta; species Calameuta idolon. The sequence goes on along the minus strand of JARQSV010000542.1, from coordinate 184,735 downwards.
TTATGTCCGAGGATACAGTATGAATAACTAGGATAACTCGATCGATAAACGATACGTACTCAAGTATACGTATCTATGTACAGTATATATATATATGTATACAGCAAGCAGATTACCAGTAACTGTTAGAACTCTCGTTTTCCATTTGGCAATCAAGAGTTCCGTTATCATCGAGCACGAGGGGAATGCGCGTACCAAATAATATATTTCTGCTTGGATAAAATAAAAATAAAAGGAAGAAGAGAGAAAAAAAAATTCTAAAAAATTACCGTGCACCATCTGATATCATTGATTGGCAGACGTTACGCGGGGGCGGGGGGGGTGATACGTAGGGAAAAAATTAAGACCGTTCCAGTCTTGTAATTATGGGAGGAGGGAGGAGGGGGGGAGGGGGGAGCAGGGCATTGATTACAGGTTAATTAAATTGTTCGCCATGGCGGTTCAGGAAAAAGCGTATTTACCCAAATAAGCTCTTTCGATTTTATTTCTCCTTTTGAGATATGGAAAATTGTATTCTTTCCTTTTCCCGTTCTAAAGGAGGTCTTAATTACTCTTATCTTGCGCCGATTGAACAAATCACCAGGGGACTGGAGATTGGTCATTTTTAACGAGGGCAAATGATGACTCGACTGCTTTCATTTATGTACCTGGTTAATAGACGGTGCTGTTATCTCGATTGTTTTACGAGACTTATGGCGTTTCATCTCGTGATATATACCTGTCCTGTTGCAAATCTACGCGCCTCTTCTTATCGCTCACAAACATGCAGAATGACGAGGTAAAATTTTTCCGCCTACCGATCCGTGCGTTGAAGAGCGAAGCAACTATTGAAATTAAAGGAGAATAAATTTTCGCGAGATAAATAAAATAGCGAAAATTCCTCGGGGTTTCCGAATTCGAATATAAAAATTCGTAAAGTATCGCCGATAAAGCTTATCGCATTTTTTTTGGCGGCAAATTCCTGCATCGTTGCATTATTCGCGAGAACCTTGATAAAAAGATTGAAAAGAAAAAAAAAAAAGAAAAACAATTCGCCCCAGGTAAAAAAGAAATATAATTTTCACGCAAACAAGCACGAAGCAATAAACATCCTTCTGGTGCGGTATAGTGAAATTTTTATGATTTTTTTCTTTCCTCGCGATTTTAAGCAAAAGTCAAAGTGACCAAAGGGAATTAAAAAAAAATTTTTTTTTTTCTTTACCGATTGCATGTATGTATATTAACCGTCAATTATGCATACGTGACGTATAATATACGGGACACGTTATCGTCGTCTCCGTGCACGAAGAGCGTCGCTCCGGGCGCTTGGAAAAACGGGATCTTAATGCACGCACGATTGATCGCACGAAACCGCGTGTTTGACTAGTGCGGGCTTAATGTCGCCTTCCATACGCCTATGTAAACCTATCGCAATGTTTACCTTCTATATGACGACGAGTCATGTCTCAGCATAGTAGAACACTTTCATTTAAGGGACCGTGTATTTTTTTTTCTTTTTCCTTTTTCCACCTTTTCTTTGTGCTTTCTCCCCCCCCCCCCCCTCGCTTTCACTCTCCCCCGTCGGACTTATTATCGAGATAAAAAAGTGTCTTCGTCATTCGACGTGAAAAAAAAAGCGCGCAAGTTTTTGAAAAAAAAAAAAATAATAATAAAACAAAAAAGTTTTTGACTTTTTTTTGCGTCACGATTTTTTTTTGTTACTGGACAAAAATTTTGTTTATCTTATCTCTCTCGTGGGCTCGCCTCGATATTATGTAACTTCGTCGTTTCATTACTCAACATGTGGTTTTTAGCCGAACCGATGAGCTAATTCGATTGGCAATCGATCGATCGCGGATACGATTTTCAAATTCGAATCGGTTCGATATGTATTATTTGGAACGACTGTGGATCGTTAATCGTGTAGAATTGAAAACATCGCTCGATCATTTATATCGGCTTTGCGCCTTTTTTTTTATTTCTCTTGGACCTCGCGCAATTTACAGTCAAGTTTACTTGGTTAGTCGCGATTACGGGTTATTTATCGGGCACCGTATAGCCGACGAGGCTAACTTACGCATAGGAGCTTACACGTTTATTCGAAAAGTTGCTTTGAAAAAGCTTTGCATCTAGCATCACCATTGACTATGACGAAATCGAGCTTAAAGCTCCGTAAGACACTCGTACCATCACAATCGAACAAGTTGAGATGATCGATTAAAAAAAAAAAAAATCTATACAAGTTCCAGATACACTGGCGCAGTGTAAAAAAGCTCTGCGCTTTAACGTTCGAGATAAAGAGTAAGAAAAAAAAGTTCAAGTGTATACGTATATATGTATGTTTTATACACCATTTGCAAAGTACTTCAAGTTACTTTCGAGTTATCACCACACCTTATCGAACGGCACTCGTCACCAATTAAAAGCTGTCGTCGATAAAAAGTCTGTCTCGAACCTTTGAAAACTTTTTAAAATATTTAAATTTCCCGCCCGCGTAATTTTCTTTCAAGTTCGGGAACGCCTGACCTTAAAGCTCGAAGATATCGAGTCGACTCGTTTAAAGTTAAGCTCGCCGTACAGCCACGTGGGACAGTTGGCGATGACGGTACGGGATTTTGTCTTAAGAAAAGAAAAAGAAAAAAGCTCGTTAAAGTTCAAGCGGACAGGCACGGGAGTGAAACGGGCGCCGCGATCTGCTCGTAAGCTTGCGCCGTTCCCGACTGACGCTTTGACGCTGGCGTCGCAACTGACGAACTGGCACTGTCGTCGCGACGCCGAGCTTCTTCGCGTTAAAAAAAAAAAAGCTTCGATACGCCGACTCGCCTGAATTAGGTGCTTTATGGAAACAATGTCAGTCCTGTGCTTTCGTCGCACGCATATGCATACATAAAAGCTCGATACCATAGGACCATACTTAACGATATCCTCGTGTTAATCGACGAAGCTTTTTTTT
>JARQSV010000542.1:168326-181703 GCA_030142285.1 Calameuta idolon | reverse complement strand
TCTCCCCTTTCGCGAAGAAATTTTAAATATCGCGAAACGCTGACATTTCGAAAATGTCAAATCTCGACATTTCCCGCGAAGTCCCGTGAGCGAAACCACGAAGATAAAAGATGTCAAGAGAAAGTAGAGAAAGCGATACGGCCTAGGAAGAATTGAAAGTACGATCGAGAGCGAAAACTTTATCCCGAGCTTCGAAGGAGCTTCCGTCTACGACGACACCGAAGAAAAGTCTTTGTCCTCGCGCCGGCGACAGGACAAATGAAAACGAAATATAAAACGCGACGTTGGGACCCAAAAAAAAAAAGCAATCACAGAGGTGCACCTTAATAAATAATAAGGTGCGCGAATAAATCTGTATTCTTCATGTATCTTCGGCAATGTCACAATGAACAAAAAAAAAAAAAACAATCGTGTCGCGTCACAATTAATTAAATCGTCAACCGCCTAAGGAATTAATAAAGTCGCCTCGATGCGTTCACAAAGCCATCCAAAGACGAACAAAGAGAAAAGGTCTTCCAACGAATCATAAATCAGACCGGAAACCGTGTCCGGTAGCAGGCAAAGATAATTTCCATGATTAATAATTAAAAAGAAAAAAAAAAGAAAAAAAAAGAACTATCCCTACCCCATGTCGATTCGCGTGCTCGGCTTAATGAAAATTCCCCGTAAACGCACCATTCTCGTTCGCAAGGCTTGATTACGTCTATTGCGTCATAGCTTCCTCTGCCACGCCAATCCAAAGACTCGGCCCGCGTCTATTCGGCGCGTACCGTTTCGCACGGCAGAACGTACTCTTAATTATGCCGAGTCAAAGTAAATACATTGGGTGGGGCACGCGTATATACGTATACATAGATGGTTAGTGAGGGGATGAAGTGAAGCGAAGCGAAGCGGTAGTAAGTAGTTTATCAGAGTGACTCCGCGAGTTCGAAAAATTGTCAAACGCAGCCAACCCTACAATTTACAAAATTTAAGGGACGATTCCTCCCCCATATCCATGTCGCTTACAGATCGATCCAAAATGGCGGCCGACGATTCATAAAACTAGGTTGACAGAATTTTGCGACGACCTTGCGAAATTACATGCTTCCTAGATACTTTGTTTTTTTTTTAATTCTTGCAATTACACGCATATACATGGCTGACCTGAACCTTATTATTACGATACAGCAAAGTAATAATGATGACCGGGCAATGTTGGACAGCGTGGAATGACAATATGGCGAGCAAAACTACCACACCGACTGCCCTCCAAGTTGACTTCTTCGATTGTCCGACTGACTTACCCCAGCCGAAGCTGGTTAATTATTTACCGTTAGCTTAATAACGGACTAACGCTAGACCAGGAAGGAGCGATAATTTTTCAATTTCCAGGCACCGCTGGGGACGCCATATCGAACGACGCGCGTCGTTAGTCGCTTCTTCATTTTTTTTTTTTGCACCCAAGTCCTGGCAGAAGAACAGAGCTGACAACGGTGCGAGGATCTTTAATCAATTCGTATAATGAGAAATTATGGAGCTTCGAAACGTCGTGAAAACGTTATTTCGAGAAAGGGATATACGGAGTTGGGATTTTTCGTCGGGCATACGTCTGTCTCTGTCTCGCCCACGCAAGCCCCTATGACTCCGTCTCTCTCGCACTCGCGCGAGGTATACCGAAAGTTTAAAAAAAATCGCGAAACAAATTTTTCAAAATCATCCACGCAAAGGTCATTTCTTTTTTGGTCAACGACTCAAAAATTTCGTCGTACGCGACTCCTCGGACTTGCAGGTCAGAAAAATATCTACGTCACAGGGTGTGTCGGCGCTTCTTTATACGAGCTTCGGCAAAGAAGAAAAAAAAAACAAATTATTTATCTACAACATTCTATTCGAAAATCTCGTCAGGAGATTCTACAATAAATTGCATTTTTTTTTAACTGTAAAACTCGATATAAATTTTTTTTTAATTTCGACTGCGGTGCTAATGAAATGTAATTTGCGTCTATCTGAAACGTATTGAACGCGCGAGAGGGGAGGGAGAGACGAAGGAGGGAGGGATAGCTGCGTCTTACCGCAGGAGAAAAATCAAAGATTCGAAGAATCAAATGCAAAAGTTTGTTGGACGGGGGGGGGGGGGGGTGTCTTTGGGCAAACTCCTACGGCGATGCGAAAGGGTAGGGCCGGAGATAGAAAAGGGCGCGGCTCGCCAGTATCATTCCATTTAGCTTAGCCTTCCTTTATTTAATCTAAACGCGACCTAATCTTTTATACTCCTGTTCCTCCTTCTCTTCTCTCTTTCCTTCGAACGTCAACGTGACGCCGTCGTAGGTTCCTCTCGCTATAGACGTATATAAGTAATGGCCTTTTAAGGATGGGGGGGCGGAGGAGGCGGGGGAAGGAGGGGGGGGGGCGATAAAGGAAACGCTGAGGTTGCCAGTTGGAAATGGAACTTCCTTTGATAACTCTGCAAGATTTCTATACCGAAACTGATTATCGATAAAGAATAACAATAAAGCCTCTAATTACTTCTGAAGAGCCGACGGAGAAGAGAGGAGACAGGTACGTACGATGGGAATGAAAAACGAAAATTTTTAGCCGAAGAGTCAACGAAAGAGAAATGTATATCGGGTGCAATGATTAAGGGGAATCATTCGAAATATCGTAATTCGAGTCACGTGACTGATTTATTTTTATCGATTACTCAATAAATTTCAGAATTTACGAACCAAATGATTTTTACTTTTCGTTCGTACGTTGATCGTCATTTTATTTGTGTCATACGCGAGAGCGACTGGGAGGAAATTGGATGAATTAAAAAGCGAGAGAGAGAGAGAGAGGGAAAGAAAGAGAGAGAGAGAGATATCTCAAGATGTAATAAAAAAAAAAAGCATCAAGCCTATCAAAAATGTCTCATATATTCGCGTGACAAGAAATAAAAAGACAAAATAAAAAGACTTGGGCCTGTAAAAAAAAAAATGAATGTTCACATACGCCCTTTTTATTTTAGCGATACGACGTTTGTCGTGCGTCAAGGTTTTCCGCTATATCACTGTCAAAACCACTTCCGGGAAATAAAACAAAAAATGCGTGCAAGCTATTTATGAAAATTTAATAAAAAAAAAAAAATATATGCAATCTATAAACCATTTCGTTTAGATAAAACGATATAAAAAAAAAGGAAAAATGAAAAAATTGTACCACACGGAAAAGAAGCGGGCAGAAAATATTTACGGTGAATTATTGACTCTGCTCCGTGAATGTCCGTAGTAGATACGGTAAGACAGAGATACCCGAACGAAAGAGTCCAATCGGGAACAATCAGCTCGAGAAGATATGTGAAAAACGAAAAAAACCAAACCGTACCAACGTACCAAAGTCAATACGATCGACACAATTATTCATAATATTTCTGGCCTACGGTCGCACGCGCAACGCACGTCAACAAAACTCTCTTCCTTCTCGCTTCTACCAAATTATCTGCCATCAATTGGCTGACGTTGTGAACGGGACTTAATTCGGTTACGTAAGGTAGATCCGCGAGCTTTAATTAGAATTACGACAAGCTCGCACGTAAATCAACTATAGACAGTCGCACGGTGAGGTCGCCGCTCCGTTGTGAATTTCAAATGCTTAAACGGAGCTTGCACAGTCCCCTCGCTCAGTCTACATAAAAGCTTTTTGCGCTGTTTCTTTTATTTTAAAAATATATATATATATATATACATCGACCTCGACTTTGAGGTTAATTTACGACTCGTTTCCCAGTACCAGACTAAGCGAACGTTTCAATAAATCGAAAAAAAGTTCATCGTTGATTCAACGAAATCGCCGTATCGCCGAGAAAATTATAACGCAACATGCAAATTCGCCTGGATAACTTAAAAGCGTCGAAAAAGAAAAACAATAAACCGAAAATGGCTCTCAAAATTATTTAAAGATTATTCCAAAAAAAAAAGTGCACCTTAAATAATTAATTTCGCGTAATCGCAAAAACCGGATCGACGCGGCAGCGATAACAATAGCAAGACATTCCTGTAAATTGTATAAATCGTAAAATCTTGTACACGATCCAAGATCGAAGATAACTTGATCGTCATAGGAACCAATAAAAGCAATCGAAGTCCGTACGATAAACTCGATACAATGGGAAGATGATAATCCCCCCCACCCCCCGCCCAACAAAAATTAGCAAATTGACCTTGAAACTTAATGCAATAAAATCATCGTTAAATGATAACAAAAGATAACATTAAAAAAAAATAGTCTCATAAGATTAATACGATAATCGTGTAAGTCTACGTCGAACGTCATAACCTTTCGATCTGGAGTAACTGCCGTCCCAGTGCCTTCTGGTTCGAGGTAAGGATTAGGAAAGAGCGACAGAGACAGAGACTAGGGCGAGCGAGCGAGAGAGAGAGAGAGAGAGAGAGAAAACAAAATAAAGGAAGAAGAATCCGACAAAAGTTTGACCGTCGTCACGAGACTCTCGCGAGCGTTTGAAGTCGCGCAAAGGGCGTCGCGACGCTCGACCGACGGCGCGTCCTTAACAGGCAGCAATGGCATTGCTAGCCGCTTCCTACGCGGCCCGACTTTCCCACTGGACGGTCAAGGCCTTCGCGATTCAGTTACATAAAATTGATTGACCATCGCGTTATAAGACGGTTGACGGTCTGCAATTTCGCGTCCATTAAATTGCACACAGCGAAGGCAAGAAACACACACGCGCAGTAGACACGGCACACACGGCACACACGGCACACAGATAGAGCCAGCGATTGTAACTCGCACAAAGTATGGGTATCCCGAACAGTATATAAATTGCTGGTGCTAGGTAAGCGGGAGTAAAGTAGTGAAAAAAAAAGGTAATTAAATAAACAAAAGAAATTAAGTCAACGAGGTACGTAACGCATAGGGTAAAACGCGTGAAATGCATAAACTATATAAAAACGTGACACGCGGTATAATGACAGAGTGAAGAAAAAAAATGTGAAATTATCAATTAATACTTTATAAATAATTGGGCGCGACCATGGCGATTTTTTTTTTTTTTTTAGTTAGTCGAATTTTATGTCACGTGGTCGCTCGATTTTTGATCTAGGGATTTTTTTTTTTTTTATTTGATCACGTCAAACTGAGTTTCTTGGGTTCGCGTTAGATTTCTATGAAATAGCCGGTTGTCGTTAGTATGGGGGTCTCTACCTGTGCGCCCTGTAGTTATTATGGGTTGTCCTACGTACTAGTTCTAGGACACCGGGTCTCAGGTTTTATTATTCATTGAAATCGTTAAGAGGATCGATCTGAGGATAGAGGCACATGCGCTCCAGTTGATATCAGCTAAGACCTTAAGGTCCTAGGTTATCATAGGGACACGTTATATTCACCTGGTCTAAATACCCGGCGAAACTTTCGCCGTGGTAAATTGGAGACTGGCCCAGTGAAGTTTACATGGGAAAGCGACGATACCGAAAGAGAGAGCGGAAAGAATTTTGAATTTTAATACCAAAACTGTCCGTCAGAGCGCTTTCGAATAACATCGTACAGATTTAAAAAAGGTAACAAAGCAGTAAGTGAATTTCGAACCGGAACACCGGGTATATGGAAAAAGTAAAAGCGAAGTCACTTCGAGGAGGAGAAAAAAAAAATTTCCAAAAATTCAATCCGACCCATTGTCATACCCGAGTCGTATTACGCAACCAAGCGATAGTTTACGCATGCGCGATGTAAATTACCTATTTTACAAAAATTCGTAAAGCACAAGGCACGATAAATAATTCAAGCGATTCCGAATCAAGATCCGATTCAAAGGCGTTCACACGTGTGTTCGTTTGAAACGGAGGCGAAATAAAAAAAAAAATTAAAAATTCGTTTTTTACTTTTTTTTTTTCCAAAAAATTTTTCCTCTGCCTACTCGATCAGTGTCGTTCTTATCTACGACGTCATACGTGATAATTCATTGATTCGCATACGCACCCAAGGGTAAGTACCCGACCTACGGAGTAACCGTAGATATCAAGATTCTCTTAAAAGGGACGCCTTAAGTTTCGCGCTTTGAAAACCACGTTCGCCACTTGTCGTGCCACCTTTAAGTACCCCGGGTAGCCAGTCAATGGGTATCTCGTAACGCAGCACCGAGCAATAACTGGCAAACAAGCGACGAGAATACGGCGATGTCGTCTTACGTAATTTTCAAATGAATGGCTCCGTGTCGCGCGTTCGCGAACCCGAATACATTTTCAACGGGCAAGTAACGGTGGACTTTCACGTGACGAAAAAGAAATTCAACAAAGTTACCGTGGACGCGCCATTGAAATTCATGAAAATTCGTAACAGACTCCAGGCAGAGATCCGATGTATTTCGTACGGTATTTCTCTGCTCTGTACTTCCGTGCGTGTCGCTTTTTTAATGCTTGTCAGCCTTCGGATATATCGCGCGACAAATCGAAAAATTTTGTCAGAGTTTAAAGCCTAGTTCATATGGTAGCGATGACTTCACGCTTCACGAATAACTAGCAATAACGGTACGGTGCGCGACGTAAGAGTTATGGAAGTATAGATGGAATGTTCTAGTTGTACGAATCTATATATATATATATGTATGGAGATAGATTTTTCTTTTAAATATTCTTTTCTCGACTGCAAATCTTTACCTTTGAACTATTCGAGGTATTTCGTTGAGACAGATCTGGTTTTTTTTTTTTCTTCGATTAGTCGTACAAAGTCTTGTTTACGAAATAAAAAAATATTTAGCGTAATTACATTTTTTATTTAATCTGCGAGGACTCGATGATCAGTCAGTGGCTGGATAAGAGGTAATAAGAGTGATTAGCCATTTTTTTTTTAATATTTCTCATTTTCTCTATTGACGTTCGCGGTCCGTTTTATTAATATATTTATCGGAGCTTTCGTGGGACGCAGCTATGGGGACTATCGTACTGTTAAAAAAGTATGAAAATAATTTGTATATAAAAATTTTGCAAAGAAATGTAGTAATAAAGTTTTTTAGATTCACATAAGCCGGCTTTTTTGATATTTAATTTTACGAAAAAGTCGCCGATCACGCGGGTCGGTTTCTAGAAAAATCCTCCGATCAACAATGTCTTAATTCCACGTCGTCATATCCTATTGAGAATAATTGACGTGTCTTGATTGCTTCACTGTCTCGAACAGACGCTACTCGAAAATATATTTATCAATTATATATTTTAATTTTACATTGTTTCGTTCGGTCACGAATAATTCTCGTGTCGCGATGCGCGTGTACGAAAATAACCAGTGCCATTTTGTTAGACTTTTTGTAAAATAACCGGTCAACAGTGTGGCCAACTGTCACTTTTTTTTTCCTCCTTTTGTCTATCAAACGCAACGTTACGAATTCGTGAGGGTTAAGTATCTTGGCCGTGAGCCCAAAAGAATCTTCGAGATGCGATATAACGTGATATCGTCGCGTTAAAATTGGACATAGCTTTTCTAATGGCGGGGATCGAGTTGATAGAAAATATTTAGATCGACTTCAAACAGTCTGAGATCGGTCAGAGCCGAGAGCGGTTCGACCAGCTGTTTTACAATTATTATCCCACCACCACAACCGCCATTCTAAAGCAACGTACAAACATTTGCATTCGTGCGGGGAGTGGAGGAGCGAGATTAAGAAGTAAAACGAAAGGAGTCGAAGAAAAAGAAAACATTCGGAGATCGTCGAGTTTAATGGCTACAATGTACGCAAACATCTCGAGTACATTGTGCGTACCTGAAGATCCTTTTTAGAAGAGACGCGAATAATGGAAATTCGGTAGGGTTAATTGTAAATGACCGATGGAATTTTCACGAGAAAGTAAACAATACCTGTTGCTTCGATGAGGGGTTTGTATGTGTTTTTTTCTTTTGATTTTTCGAATAAAAACAGAACACGAACGACAACTCAAAGAACGACGCCGGGCGTCATGATTTATCACGGATTCCTTGAAGTAAATCCATATCGCAAACGAAGCCGCGATCGTCGTAAATCATCCAGCGGCGAACTAACTATAACGGGCCGACGTTGCACGAGATGAAATAACGTATTAAGAGACTGGACGATGTACAGAACTTTATTGGTATTTATTGAGCTGAATGAAGCTTGGAAAATTATGTAACCGACGACGGAAGGATTGTACAAAGAATTTGGAAAATCTTAAACTTTCAAAGACATTTCGCGTTACGCCTACGCTCGAATCACTGCTAGTTTCGTGAGTAACAGGCGGAAATTGCAGGTATACTTTCTAAGTTTGATTTTTGCACGGTCTTCATCGTTGCTTTGGATGATCGGTTGGTTCGATCGGTGCTTCGTTTTTTTAGATGTCTGTACTTACCTAATAGGGCCGATCCTAATTGAAGTACCACAGACACTTTGAAATAACGATGGGAACGACATAACCCGCGCACAAAAATGCAACAGCCATATTGTTTACTGGCTGGAGTCGTCTGTGACTCTTTGAGCTGTCGGCGAAAACTGAGTTGAGTCAGTAGCGCCATCGCGTGGGAGCTTCTGGTAACTTTTTCGCACAAAACTATCGATTGGCAATGTCGTGCTGCGTTTGTATCTTTTGCTTTAGTGAAAATGATTATGAGTTTCAAGGAAACTCCTATAGATGGCGCGACATGCTAAGGACACTTGTATACAAGAAGAGACGTAAGAAATACATAAAGTGAAAATCATGGCGGACTCGGCTGGAAATTGGTGTCTCATTGAAAGTGATCCTGGTGTATTTACTGAATTAATTAAAGAATTTGGTTAGTAAAATTATTTGGCAATAATTTAATGGCTATTTATGAGAATGTTTGATGGGTATTGGATGAAGGCGTTCAACAATTTTTTTTTAATGAACCTTAGTGTCTCTGGATGACAGAACTTTGTAGAACTGAAATTCATGACTATGCTTTCTTCTTTTTGTGATTTTAGGAGTCAAGGGTGCTCAGGTGGAAGAATTATGGAGCTTGGACGACGAACAGTTTGAGAACTTAAAGTAATTATTTTTAATTTGATTGGCTATCTCTTCTAATGTCAGCATTGGTTTGACAATGTTTCTAATTGGCTATAGGAGAGTTTAATGGTGTGACTTTATATTTTCAGACCGATTCATGGATTAATCTTTTTGTTTAAATGGGTACAGGACGATGAACCATCAGGAAGTATTGTACAGGATAGTAGACTCGATAAGATATTCTTTGCCAAACAGGTACGTTGTTAAGTACGTGCAATAAGTCAGTGAGATTCATTATCATTTAAAAAATTACTGAAATCCTTTGCTTCTTTCAGGTGATAAACAATGCTTGTGCAACACAAGCAATATTGAGTGTCCTGTTAAATTGCAAACATGCAGACATATCCCTTGGTCCAAATTTAGAAGAATTTAAGAATTTTTGTCAAAGTTTTGATGCTAATATGCGGGGTCTAGCTCTGAGTAATTCTGATGTTATTCGAGAAGTTCATAACTCATTCTCTAGGTGAAACTCTTTTTTTATCTTCCTCTTCCAGTAACCGATATCTTAAAATGCAGTATAAGAACTTTTTATTCTTTCTGTTTAGGCAAACACTTTTTGAGTATGATTCTAGACAGGCATCCAAAGACGAGGATGTTTTTCATTTTGTAAGCTACGTACCAATCGATGGTCGCTTATATGAATTAGATGGATTAAAAGAAGGTCCGATGGATCTAGGCCCTTGTCCACCAGGAGATCAATGGGTGCAAGCAGCGAAACCAATTATTCAAAAAAGAATCAACAAGTGAGTTAAAATACAGTTTCGAAAAAGTAGCAATAACATTTTTACAGAATACAGGATCTGAATAACAAATTATAAAATTTTAGGTATAACGAAGGAGAAATTCATTTTAATCTGATGGCTCTGGTCACGGATAGAAAGACACTCTATGAACGGCAGAAGGCAACGATTTGTGATCCAGCAGAACTTGCCAGGTTGCAAACACTCATCGAAGAGGAAATTGGGAAATCGAAAAGATATCAGATTGAAAATATACGACGAAAGCATAATTATCTTCCACTGATAATGGAATTGCTTAAAGTACTTGCCAAGGAGGGTAAACTGGTGCCACTGTATCAAAAGGCAAAGGAGAGGGCCATAGAAAAGGAATCCAAAAAGAGTAAAGTGTGAAACGATTTGATTAAAATTACTGTGGAAATATGAAGTACAATAGCTGCAACACATATTTCACAAAGTTTCCATACCACTACAGATTATAATGTACAAATGCGTGCTTCTTTACCTCGGAAAAAATATTGTACGCATTCAAAAAAAAAAAAACAAAAAAAACAATGAAAATACATACAATTATTTACTTAAACATATGTGTTATGACGTTTTTATTGTATAAATAATTTCTTTTTATAAGTTCATGCTTATCCGATAAGTAATGAAATACAATAAATTGTGAAAATGGTATACGTAAAATTGAAGTCGTTTTTTTTTTCATTCTTCAGGCTTTTTATCTATTAACTTTGCTTTACCATTCTTAAACGAAATACGCGGCAACATCTTATCAAACGGCGCGTTTCGTATTTTTGGTATCTGTACCTCGTACAAATATTCAATTGCCTCTGTGATCACACGAAATATGTGATTAATATTGTAATTAAAAATGGCGCGAGTAAGAATAAAATTGAGTATCAGATTAGAGCACTTACCCGCCAAGTTATCGGACGACCACCCATGCGGAATTCTTTCGAGAAGTGTTGTGAAAATTCGAGCTAGGTGGCAGGAGTGCATCCCATCGAAATATCTTTGAATCTTGGTCCAATTAAATTCTGACTTATTGGCTAATCCTTTTCCGTATGTACTGAAAAATACGAAAAAAATAATGACTGCTGTACGGAAAATAAAATTCGAATTCTTGTACCGGTACTTACTATTCTATTAGCTTTACTTTGATGTCGTTCATGTAAATGGGTTCTGTGCAAAATAATTGCAAGTGCAATTGATTCCGCCAGAAACGTTTTAGAACATCAAAATGTATATTGAACTTCAATGCTAGTTTTTTCCAAATCAAAGACGGGATTTGTACGTTTTTTAAATATTTTATATCTTTAGCCTTAGTTACGCGTAACAATTCATTTATGAAGTCTTCGATCAAGGGCAAAGTCCATCGTACATCTATAAAAAATAATATAATTCTGATTATGGATGCACATTGAAAAATGAAGAAGCCAACATTCGGGCACCCTATTAACTATTTCGCTTACTAGTTTTTGGAAGAGTTGATAACTTTTTAAGAAGAAGCTGATGTCGACGAAATACGGAAGCTCGTGTTCTATTCAATAGTAATGCTAATTCGGCATATTTCTTATGATTCCCACTGTACAAGATGGAACCTTTTCCTAAATAGGCTAATATCTTTTTATCTTCGGTTTTTGTATATCTACAATATAATGTATTCTGTATATCTAGTATGCGTATAAAAAAAATAGATTTTCCATAAATATATCCTACCTGTCCTTCTTACACCTTTGATGCAAATTTCGAAATCTATAATATACGCTGTACAATGTACGCCGCGGCAAGCCCTTTGCTAGAAATTGTACAAATTTCTTTCTGTTTTCAATATTAGGCAAATAAAAGTTGTTGGGCTTATACCTCATGTGTAAAAAAGGCTGTACATCTTTTGGATCCCAATCATGCAACTGTCAAAATTTATTGGCACGATCATTAACCATTTTATCATTTTTTTATAGCAAATTGCTTTTTATATACGTACTTTACAGAATTCTTGCCAATTTTTTAGAATAATTTTATCTTCTTCGGTCTTGTATGGACCACGTTTCATACGTGCAAATAATTTCATAATTTTTCTTTCTGCTAACGTTGGTGCATGTGTACCAGCAAGAATTTCAACTTTATGCTGATCAGGGACTTCATGCGTGAGCTCTACAGTTAATGTCTTTAATGTCTATAAATAAAAAATAAAGTTTATGAGGGTTTCATTCTGCTTCCTAGTAGAAGTAAATTTATTGTAATCATTTTACTTGTTTTTTCTCTTCTGAAATATGTTGACGCTTTTTAATAGCCTCTAACTGTTTTATAATAGTTTTTTTATTTATTTTTTCTTTGTTCCGCCTACGACTTGTAGGAGACTCTTCCACAGAAGTAAAACTATCCTCAAATTCATTGTCACTTTTATTTTTTCTAGACTTCTCGACAGACTGCTTCTTTGAATTTTTTACAGATTTCATAGATGCTATTGGTGACTGCAAAATAGGCATTTTAACATCATCAAATTCCATCATACTGTCAAAATCATGAACCATCTCAATTGCTTCAAAATTTTCTAGCTCCAATATATCATTTTTGTTAATATCATCTTGACGAGGCATATCATGTATCATGTCAGTGATATGAGAATTAATTTTATCATACTCGTTATTAAAATTTCCATTTCTTGAACTTGGTTTATGTTTTCTCGAGCCCACAACATTTGGAGAAGCGACTACACGTTTGTTTGGAGTAACTTGTATTTGAACATCATCTTTCTGTATCGATCTCAATCTAGGTGAGCATCTCAGTGTTGAATTTACTTTTATAGTCTTAGTAGATAGTCCATCATCATTTTTATCTGAATTTTGTTTGGATGGATCTGAGTTTTTAAGGGTAGTTTCAAGTTTATTGCATAAATCTTTCTCAATACTTAAATCTCGTATACTGACTTTGAGCTGTGTATTTTCTGCTAGTATATTGGTTTCTTTCAAATGATTTCTGTTGAGTATCGGATGACATTTATCTTTCAATTCAATAACAGAAGTATTCGTCAAATCCTCAGTCGATGATTTTACCATGTCAATAGTATTCCTTCGAGTTCTTCTCGCTATTCCTACATTACTGTTGTTGTCATACGTATTCATAAGATTGTTGCTTGTACCGGTTTGATCCACATGATTTTCACTATCTTCATTTAAGACAGATTTCTTAGACGTTTTGATATAAGATGTGATTTTATTCTTAGGAGATCTAGAAAAGCTTAACGATTTACTTTTCTTTGCATTTTTTTTAGTGGAACCAGTTTTTGAAAGTTTCTTCATTTTGAGTTAAACGTATTCCCTTCTTTACTGTAGTCTGTAATCACAACGTGTCACAATATTACAAGCAACGATATTTGAAAACATCATTTAAACAGGTAGGTGCCTATACAAAAATCGGTAAGACTACAGAATACAACTCCTTGAAATTAGCTGCAGATTTTTTAGACTTTTTGACGTAGCGCCCTCTGTCAGAAATAACTTAAAGCTGATTCTATATTAGTACCATCTATCAGAACAAAAATGTACTATTATTGCATTATAAATTTAAAGTTTCGAATACTTCGCGCGTTTTCTACATAACTTCTTGAATAAACAATTTCTGAAAAAAAA
>JARQSV010000542.1:147158-158849 GCA_030142285.1 Calameuta idolon | reverse complement strand
GTACTTGTTTGTCTCATCCATGGACATTATGGCAAGGATGAATTTATTAACATGAAGAATATAAAAATGTTTTCGTTAACATATTCGACGGAGAGCTTGGAGTGCAATTGCTGAGTAATTCACTTGCAGGTGCAAGCATCTGACGCTGATAACTTCCTCAAGGCCGTCACTTTGTATTCAGCAAAGCAATCGGTCTTTGATGAATTGTGAACCGATTGTGGGCCGTTTCCCCCGAAACAGTTCAATGCGTGAACTCTGTTTATCTTCGAAATGCGAGTATCTGTTTGACTAATCGCACAGTTAAACTGAATTTAAACGGTTAACCATGCTGGTAGAATCGAACCTATATGTACGAGGTCTCTCTTCTGCCAATAGATTCTGTTGAGTATACCGGTTATGTTTAAATTATTTCAATTAGCATCCTTGATATTTTTAATGAATTTATTAAGTTTCTTTCATTTTCGAGCATTGTTTTATATCCCTCCGCCAAATTATGAAATGAGAATTGCTGTCTCCCGACAAATAATAAGATATCAGTAGTTCATACAAATTTGAGAAACTTAACGAGATAAATAAATTTTAGCCTGTTTAATTAATTATATTTGATTGCATCAAAATTTCAAGTATAGTTGTCGGTACCAATTCGATTGTTAGAGATTTACGCTTAAGGACCATGTTACATACCTGATTTACATTGATCTTAACACTGATTCATATCGGGCATAAGTCACAGTCGGTACAATAAGATTTAGCTAAAGTACGATGCCTATTTTAAATCGAAACTGCAATCTTTTAGTGAAAGTTATTACCATAGATATACATTGATTTTATAATATCCATTGTAAAGTTATGGAAAATTACGAATAATAACTCAGGCTACTTTTTACTTTCGCTAGCCATCGTTATCTGCGCTTAAAGAAACGTGTGATTGATAATAGATGTCATTAATTCGTAACAATGTAATCACGTGCTCCCCACCATTTTCTATCTCCTATATGACATCTCTGAAAGATACTTGAGGTTATGTGAATTGCAAGAGGAAAAAGATTAAGTGTAAGGTGTAAATGGTTCTAATCGGCATATTGAAGAGATATAATTGTGGCTGAACGAATCAGGCAGATAAGTCGGATAATTCTCAAATGAAAGATAACAGGGTTCATCTCAATCACAGTGAAAATGGTGGTCGCAGGCTTTGTCAAAGTAGCGATATGCCGACTATAATTTAACAAGGAAAAAATTATTGCTGAATGCCTACACGCCCACTAGTTTTGATAACGTTTGACAGATTTCATAAGCGCAGCATATATGCCACACGTAGACACAATGAGCATATTACGGAAAAGGTAAAACTTCATTATAGCTTGTTAATGTTATGTCTTTGAATTTATTTTGCGTTTTTTTTATATATTTTCAGATTGCACGACTTTGATGATGTTCTAAATAGTGAGGAAATAGATATGGCCAGTCTTAAACGACTATGTTTCCATGGTACGTACATTGATTTGGACTAATTGTTACATCTTTTGTACAGTTACAAAAATGACAAATAGAATAAATTTTGATATGACATTTTTCCTTATACTTTAGACACTGTACACACTTTTCTTAACTTTTAATATTGTTCATTATGCTTAAAGGAATTTTGATTTAATTGATTTTATCAATAGATTAGTATAAAACGCTGAAGTTTAATATTTCTTGAACTTTGTTCTTGAAATACTCTTTGACACAAATTTATCGTAGTAGTTTATATAGTCTTTTTGGTGTATAAAACAATTCTTAGCTTTGCTGTTAAAAATATTCTGCTACAATTCATTATGTTTAGAGACTTATTTTGCAAATGGTTGGATCAATTTTATAATGATCCGAATTTTTAATGAATTACAGGTATACCAGATGAAGGGGGCCTAAGACCACTCTGCTGGAAGTTACTATTAAATTACTTACCGTCCACAAGAGCAAGCTGGTCTGAAACTCTCTCACGAAAAAGAGAACTATATAAAACTTTCATCGGTGAGAAAGAAACTGCCTGGAACTTTTGCTTCATGGATAAATTTTATTCAGGTCCATTTAACACTTACTTATTTATTAATAAAAATGTACATATCGCTACAGATGATCTCATAGTAATGCCTGGAGAGGTAGATGTGGATGGAGAACGTGTTGATGTCACATTACAAGATCATCCTTTAAACTTAAATCCAGATAGCAAGTGGCAAACATTTTTCAAAGATAACGAGGTCTTACTTCAAATAGATAAAGATGTCAGGTAGCAAATAGTTTCTATTTAATTAGTTAATACAAAAAATAGCATAGACTTCAATCAAATTTTTATCATTTTTTGTGTGTCATAGGAGGCTTTGTCCAGATATATCATTCTTCCAACAAGGTACTGATTATCCTTGTGAAGCTATAGTAAATGTCAGTGGATCAAAACGTCTTCATCGTCGTGTACAACACACTGTACTTCGAAGTGCTAATGTAGAGAGGAAGGGTCTTGGCATAACAAAGGTAAAGAATAAATTTGATTGCTGCAAAAACTATATAAACTATGTTTTTTTGAAATCTTCAAATTTCTCTTTTCTCTGCATTCCCTATTATGGAAAGTAGCAGGTAGAGTATCAGGTTTAGTCCATCAGATGAATCATAGCAATTAAAACATACAATATTAATTCTTTAAAATCCTATACGAACCTATTTCAGATAGCAGTTTCTGTAAGAAAAGCTGTTGAAGATTATGCTCCATTGGCGGAAGGTGGTGAAGCACATTGGGAAGTCTTAGAGCGAATTCTATTCCTCTACGCTAAGTTGAATCCAGGTCAAGGATACGTTCAAGGAATGAATGAAATTGTTGGACCAATATATCATGCATTTGCTTGTGATCCTGATCATCAATGGAGAGGTATCCAGATAATAAAAAACCATTTAATAATTATGTCTTTTCCAAAACTATTCACAAACTATTCCGTTTTCAGAACATGCAGAGGCTGACACATTTTTCTGCTTTACAAATCTTATGGCTGAAATTCGTGATTTCTTCATCAAATCCCTTGACGAGGCTGAATTTGGTATTAACTCCATGATGAGTAAATTGACACGACAGGTTAAGGTCAATGATCACGAGGTTTGGCATCGACTACATCAACAGGAATTATGTCCCCAATATTACAGTTTCAGGTAAAAATTCAAAACTTCGATTAAATACTTGAATAACATTGCATTTCAACGTACTATCCATATATTATGAATATTAAGATTTTTGATTATCACTTGTTGACATTTTGAACTACGTCGGTAACGCAGGTACCTTCTTATACCTTCATTGGAAAGTTCGTTATTTACAGATGGTTAACGCTGCTCCTTTCTCAAGAGTTCCCACTTCCCGACGTTATGAGGATCTGGGACAGTCTCTTTGCCGACGAGAATAGATTCAGCTTTCTCATTCATATCTGCTGTGCCATGATCTTGTAGGTCTTAAAAATTTAAACGTTAAATAACAATTTGCTTACCCACGTATTCTTGACTTTCAGATTGTTACGAGAACAATTATTGGCCGGTGACTTTGCCACGAACGTAAAACTCTTGCAGGTAATGGCGATACGATTAAGGACATAAAGTCAAATACAACCATACCGACTTCAAAGGAACTAAATAACATGGCATTTCCTTTCACCACAGAACTTTCCGTCGATGGATATTCAAATTGTACTCTCGAAGGCAGCGGCATTGGCAGGGAAGACTTTGAATTCTTCTTAACGAATGCTGACTTATATTCTTGCAATTAAATGCGATCTTTGAGGTAATATAAAAATAAGAATAACGAATAGATTCGAATTATCCTTGTATACGGTATAAGAGTATAGAATATAAATTCCAGGCTATACATATATATGTACAATGCGTATCTTGGAGTTCGATGATATTTTTACGGTATTATAGTTCACTAAACTGTGCGCAATTTATAAAAAAAAAAAAAAAGTCTAAGCATAATATATAAATTATAAGCCTGCCACATTGCCGAACAATATCGTTGGGCCTTTAGGCCGGACAAAAAAAAATCGCGGCTCGATATTTAATCCAAAATTACTTTACTTCGATTTTAACTCGAAGATACATATGTTCTACACGTTGTCGCTCAAAGCGTCACATTAGAAGAAGAGTCGAGGAACAACTTTTTCTTTTTTAATACGATTCAATTAATGAAATGTTTTATATAAATATATATCAGTCCCTTCAGACTACAATTAGATCATTACCATTTGTATACACGACGGATATCGTTGCTGTGAAATTATATTTTATAATCTTATTTTTCTAATGATCTGCGTCATTCATTTTACGTTTTATATAATAAACACTGTTATATTTGCAATCGCCTAGTAATGTCATTAGACCAGACAGTCCCATCAAGTAATCCAAAGTCATTTTTCCTCGTTCGCTCAAAAAATATACCATTGTCCTAAAAAGAACCACCTGGTACAAAGGTGGTTAAAAATTTGGGTGAACAAAGTTTCTACATTAGTTCCATTCGAAAGGGTCATGATCTTACGGTTCACAATGTAAAAGAGTCCCCTCAAACTGGAACTGATCTCTGCTCACGACTAAAGAGTACAGGACTTATTCCAATCCGTCATAATGAAATTCTCGTCAATTTGTTAAAGTTAAAGCGTACAAAAAAAAAATCCTTTGTAACGTGACCAATGATTTAAGACAAGCATGAAATCGACAGCAGGACGAATAAATTCGTAGTAAAAATTTCGTTAAATTTCCCAAAATTCAACGCAACCTGATGCAAACAGAATAAGTATTCCCAGCTTGATTCACAAAGGGAATACACGATGATTACTATTAAATTAATAAACCAAATTCGCTCGCGAACTGAATAAACCTGAAATACGAGTATTTCATTTCGTGTCATCTTCTCTCAAATGCGATGATTGGACCGAAATCCAAGCGCGGAATACAAATCAGTATACGGTTTCTGGTTATCCGTGATTCCATACTATGCACGTAACCTACAAAGTCCTGGCAGGTAGCGCGCATACAAATTATCCATATAAAGAAATGAGCGGGAAAATATGAAATGGCAAAAAGTGACAGGATAAAAGTACAAAGACAAAAGAATGAAATAGAGTGAAAAAAAAAAGATTTTTTTTTTTTCAATAAAAATACCAAGCATACACCACCAAAATAAAAAAGTTCCCACGAGGTCCATAATTTCTACCGATAGACATTTACAAAAACCGTATCCCTCGGAAAAGCGACAGAGTATTTCCATAAAATATTCTCGAGATCAATAAACAAGAAAATTTTCTGCAACGCGAAACGAAAAGTGAATAATTAATTATAGCACTTTTATTTATACATATATGTATTTTTTTTTTTTTTAGAATTTACCTGAGCACCGATGTATGGAAACGCCCACGATCCCGTGTCGCTATCCTCGATGATCGCTGATTTATGTGGCATTGTGCCTTTAAACCCTCGGTTATATATGTACCGGGGTGTATCCACAGACACGGTCAGTGGCTACAATGGATCTCGCGCTTCCAGTCGTTTTATTATTGTCACCCCGTATGCATTTTGTTGGTGCAACAATATCGCTCGCGCGCCACAGTCAAGCGTGGCGAATCGAATCACGCACAGGATATACCAGAAAGGACGTTCCTGGATACGAAAGAGAGAACGAGGAAAAGGAAGAGGACGAAGAAGAAGATGGCTGGTAACCTTCTGGATTCTACACCCTTGAATGAAATAGGCATAAAAATGGGCAAGGATCCGAAAAAAATGTAATTGCGTGGGTGGACTTTTATGGCGGCTGATTGCTTGATTTATAATCTCACTCGAGCCGGAGTCCCGCCGACGGCCGCGCACATGCCAAGTATACGATGCGCGTCCTATACGTACACACGAGCTTTCGCAAGTTCCTACCCCATTCGAGAGAACGAGACGCTCTGCTTCTGGCAATCTTTACCGCTCCTCATTACCTAACCGAGCCAATCAAACTACTGATTGAGGAAGATTGCGACAAAAACAGGCCGATAACGCGTCTACGTTACCCGCCCCCGTCGTAAAGCCCGATCCCGTGAAGATTGACCGGGCCAACCAAGCGCCGCTTCTTGCTTAATCAGCGGATCGTGCATTTTACGAGGACGCAATGAGATGATCGTTATACCAGGATAGGATCTATGAACGCGCGGAATGGCCGCTATTTATTTACCCTGGATCGTTTATTACGTTTTACGTTAAACACTTCCACGAAGTTCGCCGTCTTACTTTGGTACCATTTATCGTTAGCGTATTGATACCGATGAAATTAATTTAACGGCGTGATGCATGCCGCTTCGACTGTGTCGACGAAGAAAATTTATTCGATCGATTTAATTTCCTATATTTATTTTCAGATCTCAAAACTGCGTCGAACGAAGATCCATACTGGATACCGGAAGGGATCGTTCCTGGATGAAGATCCAGAGATGGAATTCGTATCCCGTTCGATCAAACGTCACGCCGTTCCAAGACCCGAAGGATGCTTGCACCTCCACGTATGCGTAAGGTCCATGTGACCTGCACAGCCTCGAAGTTGACGAATGTGGTAAGATCAACCAAGGGTGACTGGCAGATTGTTCGCCAGCGATCTCAGCGGTGGTCCACACTGGGCAAAGATCGTTCCGACGAACGGATTGATGGATACGAGCCTTAAAGAATGGTCTCAGCCTTCTCTTTATAAACTCACCGTGAAGACTCGCGCGTCCGCAGAACCTTAAGGTGCGTCGCGCGCAGGCCCGCAAAGGTGGCCAAAGTCGAAAGGCAAAAAGGACGACAAGAGGTTAGAAATTTCACAAAGATCAATTGCAAAATTCGTGTCGCGCGTCCTCCAATTTCTTAGTGTTACGATCATTGCAGAGAAAGCAAATGGCGTACCGAGAAGTCATCGAAGCGATTAGTTCGTTGGTGGTCCCTGTGTTTGCCGGTGTCGCATCAAAGATCTTAATCATTTATTTGTATCTGTCCGTCCTCTCAGCATCGGTACCTACCTGCTGGTTCCTCATTGTGTACTCGTCGTATCCTCATGAAGCGACGGCGAGCTTGCGACGGCGTTACGAGACGATTTTATTGGCCGATCTCGAGAGCCCATTACGTAATAACTATCGGCCATCCGCCATCGATCCTAGATCAACGATAAACGATCGGTGGATACGTACCGTAAGGATCTTTCTTTTGGTGCTCGCCGCTGGAAGATGGCATTGATTACCGGTCAGGTATGCTACGTATAATACAGCTAAATACAATAACGATTTTTAAATTCCCTAATAGATATACGCGATTCTCTCTGTGCCTCTGTCTCTCTTTCTGTCTGCCTCTCTGCTTCTCTGCTTCTCTGCCTCTCTGTCTGTCTGCTTCTCTGTCTGTCTGTCTGTCTGCTTCTCTGTCTCTCTGTCTGTCTGCTTCTCTGTCTGTCTGTCTGTCTGTATGTCTCTCTGTCTGTCTGTCTGCTTCTCTGCCTCTCTGTCTGTCTGTCTGTCTGTCTGTCTGTATGCCTCTCTGTCTGTCTGCTTTTCTGCCTCTCTGCCTTTCTGTCTGTCTGTTTCTCTGTCTGTCTGTATGCCTCTCTGTCTGTCTGTCTGCTTCTCTGCCTCTCTGTCTCTCTGTCTGTCTACTTTTCTGTCTCTCTGCCTCTCTGTCTGTCTGTCTGTCTGCCTCTCTGTCTCTTTGCCTCTCTCTCTCTCTTTCTATACTGCACATATAACATACAGTACTCAAAGAATTTTTCACGCTTCTAATCTATACGTCTTGTTCCCAGTTTCCACTGCAACGCCATAGACTTTTTGCTTAGTCAGCTGAAAAATCCTGAGAAAATGATGCCAAGCGATATATCCTGCACAAGGCTGCAGGTGATCCATCTCCTGGAGGCCGATGTATGCTTAATACCCAGTTCACACGCAGTCACGTATAACACGCGTGCACGTATTACTTGATGCAGTGTGTCGGTGAAGAGGATGCACCATGTAAAAGGTTGGGACGGTACTGTTAGAGACTGTACACGGTCCGCGTCCCATATGGATATGTACCTGCCTACATTCCTCCACTAGAATCTTAACGGCCACACGTTTATCTCTCTCGCCATGGTATGGCATTGTGTATATATCTATAGTTACGTATATACACACATGCTGCATATATGATGCATGATGGATACATTAGAGAAGAGGATGGGAAGAAGGTGGAGAGTCTCGCATCGGCGCTGTATTAATCTTTAACGCACGTCAATAATCAGGCACATTATGTATCCTTGGCATCCATGATAAAAAAAAATCTCACCCAGTATATGGGATACGTCACGATATCACATATCCGGAGCAGGAATGCCACGTGTGAGTCTTTCCTGCCAGAAACCTGGTTTATCGCAGTGTACAGATATATTTATTATTTAAATATTTTTACAGCTGAAACTCTTCAACGTACCTGACAATTTTCTTTCAGTACTTTTATTCATCGATATCCGCCGTAAATCACGTATTGCCTATCGATGCTATTTGGTTTTCGTATAATTCAATGAACTATTTTAAAAAATTTTTTTTAATGATACGCTTTTTTTTTTTTTCAGAGCCATTTCTCTTATCCGGAAGCGAATGTACTCTGAATGGGCTACGAGATAGAAATAGCTAATAAAATATCTCTGTGGACCATAATGAAATCCTCACCCTCATGGTGCAATGGACTCCCTCAAAGTTTAGCTATCTCTAATGAACTGGTAGTCCGTTAGTTAGCAGGCACAGTATGTATGCTTGTACATATGTAGCTACAGGGTGTTAAATAGGGGATTGGCAGCCCGTCGGGCTCCTTCGGTTCTGGAATAGGTACCTGTATGTACTGACACAAATAAATCCTGTTAGTACTCATGGTAACTGAGTAACTATATATATAGCACATATAGCACATAAGCGATGTAAGCCAAAGCCGCTTCGAGTAACGTCAGCCTACCCAGATACGAGGGCTGACGCGATTTTCGCATCTGTGAATATTTGCCCGTAGCTTGTATTACCGTGGTACGTCATATATGTAGGTATATACCCAGGGAAGTCTACGTACATATGCAGATCGGTTGGACCGTGTTCTCTTTGGGTTGAATTCGGCTAAACCATACTGTTGGTATATGTACATTGCACTGCGCATGCGCACGGATCTAATACGTAGGGTTGTCAGGTTGTTAGGTTAGGTCCTAGGGTGTTCATGCCGTTTCTTCGCGTTACGGGGGAACTGGGAATTTACATTTTTACGGGATTATACGGGGGGTTGGACTCCTACCCGCTAAGGGATTAACATTAACAGTTACAACTGTAATAATAGATTTGAGGGTGGTTTTGAGAATTTCATTGGGGTGAATTGGGCTGGTGGGGGTTGCAAAATAGGCTTTTTTTTTTAGAGACGTGGCTATTGTAATCCTTTCTAGGAATAGTGAAAAAAAAGACAGTAATGGGCTTTTATGGCGTTTTTGTTTTAATTGGCCATATGGTGGCTCTGGGGGTAGTTTTTTTTTTAATGATGGTGTTTGACAATTTATTTCACGTATAGGTATGTGTAGGTCGAAATATCATGTGAAAGTCGGTTTTGTAAAATATAAAAAATATTTTATATTGGTACTGACAGGTAGTTTGGGTGAACACACTATAGCCATATTTGACCTGTATAAATAACGTCTCTAGGGATATTTGAATTAGCCAGATCGTTGATCCTGTAATTCTCTCTGATCCTTGCCATCCCCTTTTCACCCCATAGTAGGGTAAATCCTACCGTGTGTCACATGTCGCCCGATACACAGTACAAGATCGTTTCCGGTCATTTAACAAGGTCCGTTCACCGATTGATTAGAAAATTGTAAGTAAAGAGGGTACAAGGAAGATTGAAAGTTTTATCATTTTTTTTTTTTAAATTCTCTTTCTCAAGAATTTTTTACACCGTTACGTCGACGTTAATCAGCGCGATCGAGCCAAAAGATCAAAGGCCCTTCCTTACCACGGATGGTAAATTGCATGCAAATGAAAAGGAAGAAGAAGAAAAAAAAAAGAGTTCAAATTCTCTCCGACCCCTTTCGTTCCTTTACTTTCTTTTCTATCTTTCCTGTGCCAAAGACGAATTTCACAAATTATTCGGTTGTGCACGATTTAAAAGAGAGACTGAACAGGGTGAAAGCCCATGGACCACAGCATCCGTTATTGCCTTACAGATTACACGAACGCTCTTATTGAGGAAATTTACAATCAATGGAAATTTCTTTATCTCCCTTTTTTTTTTTATTTTTACCGATAGACGTAGCCTTTTTTTTATATTATAATCAACGATATACGATATCCACTGTGCGGATTCTATTTTAGTTTCTACAGCGAAGATCTTATTCGCACTTGATATTTTTTATGGGGATCGTCTAGTGGTGATAAGGGTACAAGAGGGGAGGCGGGAGAGAGGGTAGTATTCACGATCTGCAAATTTCGGATCAGTCAGTGTATTGTTTTTAAGACAGTGAATGGCGACAATGGAAGCCCAGCAGCTACGCAGGGTGAAACGTTCGAGCCAGTCTGTAACGGGATTATAAGGGTTGCTAAGAAGAGAAACGCAGAACGCAGCATAGGGGTGGATCTGATCGAGGGTGCGGACAAGTGGACCGAATAATCTTGACAGGGAGGTGCGACGGGCTCGAGGGACGCTTGACGACTAATTCAATTCTTAATGGATCGTTGGATTTGCTTTTGAAAACCTGCCAAAAAACCGCAACGATCAAAGGAATCTCTTTTTTTTTTTCAATTCGGACAATATTTTTCATTTTTTTTCCCCTACCCACGAACACTTACACGAAATTACCAAAAATTCTTCGTATCGTCGTTTGATAAAATTTTTTCAAAATTTTTTCTGACGTCTCAAAATTTTTGTTTCATTCTCAAAGCGATTTTTTTTCTTCTCTCTTTCTTTCTTTTAATCGCGATAACCACAGTGCTGTATACCGTGTGACCCCT
Source organism: Calameuta idolon (assembly GCA_030142285.1). Taxonomy (NCBI): domain Eukaryota; kingdom Metazoa; phylum Arthropoda; class Insecta; order Hymenoptera; family Cephidae; genus Calameuta; species Calameuta idolon. Next base: position 147,837 of record JARQSV010000542.1, on the reverse strand, counting down.
TTTCAATTTCGCCCCAATTTGACGTCCCTGGTATTTTTATCGCAAATTAAATAGAATCGCGGCCTTTGCCATTGAAATTCAAAGAGCCGCTTCTTTTTATACCCAAAACAGAACGCCCCGTGCTGCCCACACACATGTCCTGGTCCCTTGTGTAAACGTCGATCAATGCTCAAAATATTCTAGTGGTGCTAACCCTTTGAGTATGTCGCAATGCTATTCATAAATCTACCGTCGCACCTAATGACTGAAATTATCACTGGAGAAATTATGGGATGATATTAGTTCATAGTTATTACGAATTTGAGTGTGTGTTGTGTATATGTATATATATGTATAGATATATATATATATATATATAGGGGATGCTTGTCGACGAATCGAGTACAGGGGGTGAATATTTAGCAATTATTCAACATTGTAACCAAAGGTATGCGTATGTGATATGTGACAATAATTCGAATTTTCAGAAATCGTTTCCTTCAAAATTGACACAAAAATAGGAAGTTTGATACCAATTTGAAAAATTTGCATAAATTTATATATATCTGGATAATTTTATTTTTTTTATATCTATTTTATCTAACATCAGATACTGCACAGTCGTATAAAAAATTAAAAATTCTATTTCGACGTCTTTTGTTGCCTTGCGATTTTAAGGGAGTCAAAAATCAAAAGTATG
>JARQSV010000542.1:105194-119751 GCA_030142285.1 Calameuta idolon | reverse complement strand
AGTTGGTCTATTATTTTACTAATTGTAAGAATTAAAGGCATCCTTGTTGGACCATTTCGTGAGATGCTCTTATGTTTTATTTTCTTTTTTCTTTTATTATTACTCGATTCGTTGATTCGTCACGTGAGTAACGCATTAAAAGAACAAACGTAAATTTACATAAAAAAATATATAATTATGCAAGTAGAATTTGATTTTTGAGCTAATCAACATATGTTACGCTACGTTGTACCAATCTTTCTCTTTCGTTACGTCTCCTCGCGTCTATTTGCTGGCGCAGAAAAAATAAAATCAAAAAGAAAATACTCAAGAGTGGCATAGCGCATAACCTAAGCTATTACTGACTCATATTTCATGTGATTAATTTACTGATATTTTTTTTTGTATTTTCAACGTAAAATTAATGATAAAATAATTTTAATAGTCGTAGTCTTATCGCGAGATTCTAAGTCTTCTGGCACTGAATTCAAAATGATCTAATTGTGATGGACGGGTATACATATATGATTATGTACATAATTATGATAAGATTAAAAATTCTAAAATTAACTATTTTTAGTTAAATTACGAATTTAATCTGATTTTTATTGTTTCAATTTTATTTTATCAAAAAAAATATTTACAAAATTTTTTTTCTTCTCACGTATACTGACTTTTCTCTTAACACTTCAAATATATCATTTGTCTATGTCGTCGATTAATCATGGATTGGCAACAATAAATTTTTTTAATAATCAATCGAAGATTCGCATATCGATCTCGATAATTTCAAGTATCAAAACATTATTTTTTGCATAGAATTAAACACGCAGAAGAAATTGGAAAATTAATAGCTGAACGAAGCACACTTATTAAAATAAATGAATCAGCTCCTGCTAAGAGATTGATATCGATAATAAGGAATTCAATTGATAATCGAATAAACACTGTTAATCAATCAAACAAAACGAATAGGAATTAAAAGAATTATAAAAGCATTGTTAAATAAATTTAATTTTTATTTCGGCATAAAGTAGGAATTCAAATTTGTATTACCTCAGATCTCTATCAACTGATCCAGCTGGTAATCAGATATACAAATGATATTGAATATATAAGAAATTAATAAAATCATAACTTTGCAAATTATGAAAATCATTTTTTAAATATTGCAAAAAAAATTATTTTTCATCCGTCGACGTATACAAAATATACCTATAGTTGGTCCACGTGTTAGATGTGTATTTTTGACAGCTCGAAGTCAGCGAAGTCTCTAATCACGGAACACGTGTCATTGCCTAAAATGTTTCTTACAAAATATATCTATATATATAGTTTTCTCCTGAATATTATTTTAATATTTATTTTTCATCATTCACCTTATTTCGTCTAAAGCCACGTGCGATTTGTTTCGAAGGAACGGATCGATTGCGAACTGTCAAAAAAAAAAACACATTGACCTCGTGGACCGACGATAATTTCATCCTCGTCATGTAAAACATACGAACAGTTGAAATAAAATATATTTTTGTATATGCATTATACAGGGTGATTAAAAAAAATTGACGTATTCGTGTCTGATTTAGCTTGAGTGACTATCAAGTGAATTGACCAATGACAACAATATTTTTGACATCTTTTGACAGTTTCACACGTGCACTCGATTCTCATATGAAAATTCGATACTTCAATCGAATTTCACGGACGGATGATTAATTGTACCTTGAATCTACCGTAACAAGTAATTTCGCATAAAGAAAAGCCAAACCCAATAAGAAAGCCAAGAATCGCAAGTAGGATCCATATGAAATACTTAGCGTCCCACGCGATCCAGACTTTGCAAGGGTTGTGATTTGCGAGTCACCTTTAAAAATGAAATCCCATCCTGTGTGGTCCAGTAAATTGTCGTGCTAAAGCGCAAAATGGCGCATCAGCCTGATCCGGAGTTATGGTTTTTCTTTTTTTACCTCGGACATCCACACAACAAGTATTCAAAAGATAGACGAGCAGCCCTTATGCGAAACCACACCTGATTGAACCAGCGAAGCCTAAAAATCGAAGGACCGAGTCCAGAACCACCAAGTTCACCGCAAACCCATAAATTTGTATGATCAGGTCCGACTTCATCGTCCGAACTTTCGCCGACCCTTTATCGAACGCACAGCCATAATAAAGAAAATATGTAAACAATAGAATCCAAAAGTTGAAAAAAAAATTTTTTCCAAGTATAAAAAAAAGTACATCACCAAAAAAAAAAAAAAGAATCGTCAAACCCGCGAAGGCTTATGCAAAGTAAATCGGCAGTACGATCTATTTGACAGATGATTGACAGTTTGACAAGACAATCGAAGTTATCGGCGCTTAATCCCTAGTTTTATTCCACGAGCGCGATAGGCGCGGCCACGAGTCTCCTCCTCGTTCATCCTGCCTGAATTTCTCGGCGTCCTAACGCCTCGACCGACCCGCTGTTTTATCTCCTCACAGTAAACGACTAGGTCCGTGTACGCCGGGATTTTGTCTCCCCGGCTTAACGGAAGACGGTACTTGTCCACCAACGCTCATCAACATCATCAAGCCGCGTTTTCATGCGCTCCGAAATGCTAAATCCTTCGTGTACCGAGAACAACGGGCTCCCCTTAATAAATCCATTAAGCGCGGGCCGGTCCTTCGGGCTTCGTCCGCAACGAGGCTCCACAATGCGATCCGCAGCGTCGTCCCGCGCGTCTTTTATTAATAAACCGCGCGCGACAGCGTTCCGCGATATATAGCTGTGCAAACTACTACCCGTATGTTCAATTGTAGTGTGTACAGCTGTCGAGGAGGTATGTTGACAGGAAAGAATGGAAGAAAAAGAAAAAAAAGTTCCCAAACACTTGTCGAAGAACCTGATTATTGCTACCCGTCTAAAAATCCCTAGCGGAATGGTATTTATTGGTGATAATGTTTGAATGGATCAGAATTGCTTACCTTCATGACGCGACTCGCGATACCGAGACAGCGGATCCTAAACGTACGTCCAATGAGCAGCAACACGTATTCCTGATCAGCGACGGGGTATAAACCGTATATCAGAGCGTCAGCGAACCGTTTCCATCGGCACAGAAGAATACTTTACTTTTAGCGCACGACATCCGGTGACGACGATAACAGCCGGTACGAGAACCCGATAAATTTAAAGCTCCGCGCCAGTTCGAGGTTTGAGTTATCGTGGAGCAAGAGCCAAGGTCCACGAGCAGAAGTGTACCCGACGGAAGGCGGAGTTCGTATGAGGAATGGGCGGAGCGGACGCTCGGCGTCGCCACTGACCTTTCTCTCCGATTGGTATTTTCAGTACCGACCCCTACGACATCCGAAGCCAACCTTCCGCCAATCGACGAGCATTGCCGAACGGGTCCTCGGCCTTCTTCGGGCGCACGCGTTTAGGGACCCCGACTATAATTTACCGGCGTCGGCTCGGGCCAGGCCCGCGACTTCGGACAATAGATAACAGATCTCTCTGGTCGGGTCATGCCGTCTTCGTTGGTATCAGCGAAAGGCGTGATACTGCTCCGATAGGATGTTACCAAACTTTTGTTCTACCTAGGCCTGACTTTGGCTCCACGTCAGAGACACACCTGGGTGGGGTGTCAGGATGAGATCAGAGGAGTATCAGAGGACCCTACGTCGATTCTTCGTACTACGTGAGCTGAACGGATCCTTGGGTTAGGCTGGTCCTGGTAAAAAGAAAAGGGGTGACCAGGCGCGCGCCTGGATTGGAATGGGAAAGAATCCTGAAGTGTATTCATCACGTTGTAACCCAGTGCACGTAGGTACACCCAGTCCTATATACACACGTGGCTACAGACATACAATAAATAATACGAGCCTGCCTGCAGTCACGGCTTTCTACCTAGAACCTGAACTGCCGCGACGCGTCATTTAAATTATTTATGGGAAAATAAGAATCTGAAGTCTCTGGGCTCCCTTTACTCAAGATAGTCCCTTACGTCGGTCCATCCACCTTCGGCAGCTACGCGCTGATCATTACCGAGGAACGACCAACCGCAGACCCAGCGGACCCCCGCTCGCATAGCAACTACAGAGTTAACCACGTCACTGGGTTACAGGTTAGGTCTCTATCGATCTAGGGTACTCTTATTACGTCCTTACCTGATGATCCGACCTCGATTCCCCAGGACCCGTTCAGCATCGCGGAACAAGAGTGACCGGTGCTTTGTGACCCGCTAGAGCATAGATCATCCTCGGATCCGAGTCGTACCGGCGAACTCCGTGCGAAATCGCTACATGTGCACCAGCACGAAATGTCGACCATGAATCTTCCTCTCGTGACTCGTCCAGCTCGTTCAGTCGCGCTTTCATGTGAATTCCACGGCGACCCTTAAAACCGAATCGAATGGCGTCCTCCTCCCGATTACGTCCTTGGGACATTCACTGGACGACACCACCAGACTCCGAAGACGATTTCATTGTAAATTCTAACCGGTGACGATTTTATTCGTCAAGAAATATATATATACATATACACCGTATATTATCTTCCTATTCCTTACTAGATTATAGCGCAAGCATATATAAATATATGTATACACCTGGTAGTACTCTATAGACAGCCCGTGCTTATCCTCCATATGTTTCGTACAGCAATGCCAACCTATTTGTATTTACATAATCGAGAAGGAGATATTTACGCGTATCAATCATGTAATTATCACCGGAGTTAGCGGGAAGGAACCGTACCGAAACGTGGGTATCCTGCCCAAGATGAAGAGGTAACCCAGTAGGGGGTGTGTGAACAAAAATAAGAAACCAAGAGAATTCCCAGCTGGGGGTCAATCCTGCAGGGGGATTTTTCGTAGACCAAAGACACGGCAAGGATTTTACGGCTGACCACCACCTGGTCCATCACTGAGTCCGTACCGGTAATCGGTTCCTACCAGAGGTTCAGGTCGCCTTGGCTATTCGAAAGTGGCGAGATTAATCGGCATAGATTTGTCACGTGTGATCGTTACGCGCCCACGTTCCGTCTTACCCATATTTCGCCGTACGTAACCTCACATGTTCTCTCTATCTCCGTCCCTCGGATTCGATTATGATTTTATCGACTTTTTTTTTTTTTTCAAAAATTTTCGATACACGCCTAATCGATTTTTTTCCAGTATCGATTTTCGACTCGCGTCAAATTATCAACGTATATCGATGTTATGCCGGGCACGTTTTTTCTTTTTTTTTTTCCTCAATTAAGTTTCCCTGCTGCGCCGACCATGGGTGCTCTAGTTGGGTTAGGCTCGCTCGAGTACCCACCTACCCCTTAAATACGCTGCTCCCATTGTTCACTCGTGAATCCCGTTCATGTCGAGATCCTCCGGGTAAATTGTCGTTGACAAGTGTTCGCGGATCGTCGATTCGTAACAACCCTTGACAATAGGGCTTGTTTCATAAATGCCACGAGGCTGATCACGACGTTCCCGAATCTTTGTTATCTGATGTCGTTCATGTTATTTTCAATTGTACTTACCAACCGTTACGTCACTCTGTGGAATAATCGTTCACCTGGCTCACCTGTGGCTACGATTTTTGAGATAAAAATTTTTTAATTTTTTTTTTTTTATCCAATTCGAGTTCATCGACTCTCGGGATAGGCCGTGGATGGTTACTACCCTTATGGGGATCTTATACACGATCCCATGAAAAATCGTCTTAATTGTTGTACCTTTCGAAAAATCCCTATGGGTATCGATGTATCTTGGCATTGGTAACGCAGCCCGTAGGCTTCGTCTACCTACTAACCAGTATTGGATGTATATATATATATATATTGTATATAGATAGCCAGTTCAGTGGGTGATGGATACGCCCACTTTTGATATTTCGGTGATCAATAACGTTTTTTGATACCTTCTTGCTGAAGGAAGATCCATTATTCACAGTCGGCAGTGAATAAATAATTTACAACGTCATACCATCGCCATCAGCCACCCTGTGTATACGATGCGTATGTATGCCTGTAGCTTTATTCGAAATTTTTTTTTTCCTCACCCACTCCCTCCCCCTCGTTCTCTCTATGGCTCTGTCTCACTCTATTATATGCACGTATAGTCTGTCCACCGAGTTCCTCTGAATGGCACTGCGGATGGGTATCGACCCTTTCTGCAGGAATTCGTAGTAGTGGGTACCCAGAGAAATAGTGTTGGTACCCGTGTTAAGGCATCTATTAACCATACACCATTGACCTGTAGCGCGAGGTGTGGTCATTATTTTGAAGCATGATCGGTAGATTTGATTCAGTAGTTCTTCGACTTCGATATATCAGCCCTTCGCACCTTCCACGATAATAATTAGAGGTCGTTTGTATATATTGACTTGGTGGATGAATTCCTGGGAGATCGATATTTTTTTTTTTTTTTTTTTTTTTTTTCGATCATGAAATATCGATTTTACGGATCGATATGGATGAATAAAAATAATGTGGGTGTCCTTGTTGGCACGAATGTCGAAGGGACGTCTTCGGGACGTCACTTGGTCTGACGTCATTTTGACGGGTCTCGTTGGCGACCCTGGCGATGACCCAGTCACGAAAAACGTGGTCACGGTCGGTTGGTACTTTTGATGGTTTATGAAATTTTTGAAATTTTTCCAAAAAAAAAAATTTTTTCCTTTGCACATTCTCTGCCTGTAATCGTCGATGTGCCGGTTCACGTAATTTCTTCTCTGAACGGAATCCCATAAAAACGGTCTCCAAGGTGGCCTTGTCCCGATTCTAGATTTACGCGTATTAAAACCGAATTATAATATTAATAAGGCTCCTTAATGGGCCAGCAGTCTCCATTCCTGAAGGATCCTTCTTTCGGCTAGACCTCGTTACGATTCCGACCCACTAATACCGATACGAGGCCGACCGAGCCGTAAATATCATGGAAAATATATTTATTGTTATACGCACGCGTTATTGCCGGCGATATATTATTCTATGAAGCGACGGACGCCGCCACCCCCATAGAAACGACGAAACGGGTCGGAAGGAAAAAAAGGATGAAGTAAATAAAAAAGAGAGCGACTTGAGTCGATGAAAACCTTCGTAACGATATATGTGTGTGTATATATATATATATACAGAGGAATATATATATATATATGTGTGTGTAAAACGTCATTGTAGGGTCACCGTTGTTATTGTCATTATCGGAAAACCATTTAGTTAAACACTCATGCTCCTGACGATAATTTGAATTTTAATACGGCAATTAAAATATGTTAAACGGCTGCCTATAATACGGCGCTTCTACGTCGCGACGCTTATTGCAATATTTTATATTTAACGTGAAATCGTAACTTCCCGGTTTCTTCGATTTTACGTGTCTCTCTCTTTTTTTTTCAGATTTATAATTTATAGACATTCCCCGCGCTTTGAATTCGCCGTATCTCACTTTATCATATGTCAGTCCACATATGCTTCATCATACGACGACCGTAGTAATTTCATCAACATACCAAGATACACGTATGTCGATCAATAAAATCCACGAAAGTCGAGTATCGATAATCAATTAAAAAGAAAAGTGGTTTCGATTTTAGGAAATATTTTTGAAATTTTTTTCCAAAAATTTTATTCAAAACAGACCACTTTTTTTTTCGATGACACGAGTGGTGAGTGGGTGACTCAAGAATTTTCTTCCAGTGGCAAAGCGAACGTATGAAAACCACAAAGGGTTGGAGGGGGCGGAATGGTACGAAGTTAAAAAAAAAGCATAAAAGCAAAATGGAAAACGTTACCAGGGACAAAGGATTAGTCACCGTTTCTGTCCGGCAGGAAGGTTTGTTTGTGCACTGTACCGAATTCTGTGCTCCCGCGGGATTAACGACTCTGTGTACTTTTTTGTGAACATGAAACGCACGAGCAGGTGTGGTCGTCGACTGTCTATATATGTATACGTTGGGGTGCGGGGGGGGGGGGGTGAAGAAAGCGTCTCCGTCGCGACGTCAAAAGGATACGAGCGTCTGTACTGTTATCCTTTGAAAGGGGGTGACTTTTTAATTGGCTACTTTTGTCAGGTCGGATACGTCATCCTGGCGATGACTGGCGGGTGCACGGAGAACTGTCTTTATTTTTCTTTTATTTTTATTTTTTTTTTCTCCAATGATACCTTCACCGTTTGGATATCGTGAGCATTTACGTACACTCGAACTATCAGAGTGACTGTGCATTATTATCTTTTTTTCTCTTCGTTCTTAGAAAATAATTTATATATATTTTTTTTTTTTTTCAAAATTCTCCATCCGACTTAGACGCAAGGAACGCTGCAATTATCATTAGCACGTAATAAGCGTTTCTGTAACGCAGACGGTACGGTGTTGGTGAACGTGGCGTAAACCCACACAGAAGTCACTGGGCCCGTCATTATAATGTATAGCGTATTTCACGGGTAGGCATTTACGAGCAAAAACTATGGACGCCATTATAGATCCTGCCACTTTTATTGCGCTAAGATCGTTTGCATAGTTGATTACGGTATGACGTTCTATGAGGAGGCAGGAGCCAGGTTGAAGTTTGCAAAATCCTTTTCAAGTCCATAAACGACGATGGGCAGTGGTGTAGAGTTTAAGGGGTGGTGGGGAGGGGAGGGGAGGAGGGGGGGCGGAATATCAAAAATTTTGAAAAAAGGATAGAAAAACGATAACGTTAAAAAAAGTGCAATTTTTCGAAAATCCCAAACGAGCAAGAATGTAAGGGCGGGGGGGGGGCGGCCATTGGTAAATTAGAGAAACCAAGGGGGATGAAGATTCTCGAGGGTTGGAGAAGCAGCAAAGGACTGACAAACGGCAATCACAGGGCCAAGTGCTAACCCAATCAAGCAACCCTCTTTATCTCCACCTTCCCATAGGCTCCTCCGTACCACCTCAGTCCGAGGGGAATCCCCTCATTGCCTCTCAGTCACCGTGAACGAAGTATCTACCCTAGTGAGATATTTTTCTCTCGGGCATCGCTAAGTACTGCTTTGCTTGGGAAATTTCTAGTCGGAAAATACAAGCTGGGAATTGTTGGCAAAAAATAAAAAAAAAAAAAAGGTAAAGTATCCTCCGAAAAGGAGTGGGTGGACACGCTGGATTCTAGGTAGAAATTCATCTCGCGCGAGCACGGGGTAAGAATATCGAGACCCGCAGACCCTTTCATAGTTCATATATCAACCGCTTAGGCAAGGCGGCGACACATAAATACCCGCGGTATATAAAAGCCCGCGCAGGCTTCCCGGGGCAGTAGATAAAATATATGAACCCCGAAGAAGAAGGACCGCGTGGGTTTCGTGATTTTGGGGACACTTTTTTTTTTCTTCCTCTCTCTCGCTCTCTTTATACCTCTCGTGCCTCTCGAACTCGAATCCTTTTCGCTCCTCTATTCACCACTTCAGCCATCTCTTGCTCGGCCTAGTCTTACCCGAGTGACTTATAGTAGGCGGCGTGCTTTAAGGCGACTCGCCAAGATCCACATACGGGATTAGCCGGACCTGTAATAAGCCAGCATAGGTGTGCACATGTGTATATATATACTCTCCAGTTACGATATACGAATTAGATAAGTTTCCATTGGCTAGTGAATCATTTGAATTTTTTTTTTTAAGTAACTAGGGATTTTCACGCGCATCAGTTATTTAGTATTGACTAGAACCAAGATGATACATTGACCCGTGAACGTTTGCGGATATAGTACGTGGCACAAGAGTTCCTACCATTGATCCATGCAGCGATATACGTGGGTGCTCATTTCGTGACAATTTTCATGTAAACGAGCTTAAGCTTCCAGAAGAGCCGAATATATATAGATATAACCTGCAGCACTTCCTGGCAAACACTTACTGTACATATGCGTGTATATCTGCTCCCTATTTCAGTAGGGGATGTTAACGATGCCTTATGTCCATTTTCATTTAACGTTTCGCGTACATATGTACGCGACTACCAGAATGACGCTTCCGGTATAATCCAATCAGTCGTATCGCCGAAGGCTGTTTTCGGTATAACGAGAAAATTTCGAAAAATTATCCGACAAACAGAATATCCCTAGGGATCCTATTTACCCGGATTGTACACTTTTACAGATTTCCCAGACTGCACTAGGGACATTGGAAACGAGACTTTACATACGATACCGTATACTTAACGCGACCGTATAGTCTGCTCGCGCAGTGTCACGTAAATTTAACGTAATAATTTTTTACCATTAGTTTCTCTTCGCATACAGTCCCTGCAGGGAGTGGTAGCAGACAAAGACAAGAAAGTGAAATAAGAATTTATTTGCATTTTTCACCCATCGAATACGTCGAACGATAGAAATCAATTTGGCGGTTCAATTCGAAACTTAACCTTAAAGAGAAGCAACGCTCGGGCGTAGAGGGCAGGTCGATCGCCTGGCCCGGAGCAGCAATTAAAACCGTTTGTCGTTTCATCCTCAGATATAAATTCATAGGGGATGATATTCCAACATGTAGAGCTTAGAGGATTGTCTGGCTCGAAGGGCTGATATAAGTCGCGAAGGGCGTGATTTACATAGCCATATAGCGATACTCTCAGGTATCACTATAAATATGCCGACGGTGGTTTAACATGCGGTAGCCCTTTAATTTACAACAACTTATTAAATAAAGCCCTTCGGCTATTTGAGGTTAACCGGGCTTGGCCTGCTCGACCTTTATTTTTACCAATACTCGTTTCGGATCATTTTTATCACCCGCTATATCTGTATATGTTGTACTATAACTTATGTACATTTTTCGCACAGTGGTTCTTCGATTTTCTTTACTATCTATTTTTCCAGTTCAGAGGCTCTCACGTCACGTATAACGCAACTCGCTGATGAAACGATGTGTAACGTGAGAAAAAGTCAGGGCATCGTTTTTGACTAGGGAATCAATCGGTACGAATCCAGTGGTGCCTGCGGCTATAGGAAACTATTTAATCCCCTAGATATCCCTTTATACGGACACGTGGCTGCATCCTTTAATGGATTCACTCGCATGGTAACGCATTCGTATGCGCCCTCGAGATTCCTAACCTAACGCGATCCTGGATAATTTTTACGATATATATATATATACTGTGTACATATATATATACATATATATATGTGGTTACATCAATATAATTACAGTAAAAGTATCCAAATGTCTTAAAAAATTTGCAAAAAATTTTTTTTAATATGTAACTTATATTTTTTATCACATACTTGTTTTGGGCGAGTGTGCGAATTGTTTCACGAATTTCAAAAATCCCTATAAAACACGTAGAGTGCGCCTTACCTAATTTCTAGTCACACCCTGTAGATTCGACGAAACCGAATTTTCAGAGGTATAGCTCGTTCTGGATAACTATAGGAATTACTCAATAGATCCCTAAACCCCATAGAGCACGAAGGGTGTGTTACCTAATTGATTTAGTGGGACGTGAATACATACGTGTTATCACTCCTTCAGTGCGTGATCTTCGCGCTGAGCTACCGTATCTCACAGTACGTAGCACATACGAACACACACGCGGGTGTTTCTCGAGTATGTGATCTGGTTTCTCGATTTCCGTGAATTAACAGCCCCATAGTGGTGTCTTCCGTGTTTGTACTTATGCGCGTCCGTGTTTACCTTGGATATACCTTTTCGCAAGGGGTGCCTTTGTGAACGTACTTTTAGGCATGTCACAGCGACAAACGCGAGCACGTGTCTACGCGGAATATACTTTGGCACTTACCGTAACGCTAAACACGTGTCGCGCAATACACTGGGGATGAACTTAGGGGTAGCTGGAGGAATTGACACACGCCCACACAGGGAGATGATAACTGTTGCAGGGTCAATCCCACATCGGCTGAAAATCCCTATGTCGATCTAACAACCCCTTAGCCCTAACCCACCCCCCTCCGCCCCCGTCCCTTGTACTCCTGCGTAGGGGTTGCACAATCGTGGCCTGATTGATAATTTATACGGTGCGTGTAGGTTATTTGATTATCTGTCCCTAGTGCGCTATCCTGTCATGGCTCTTTTCCTTTCTTTTCTTATATTCAATCTTTTTTTTTTGTCCACCCTCTATATTTTGGGTCTAACAGGTTCGCCGGAAGTTTCTCATTTGCCCACTGGCTATATATATCTATACTTGTTTGTTGAAATTTAGTATGTACAGGAAGCATCGGTGAGAATATTATTTTTGACAATGTTTTAGAAAATATTTTTTTTTGAAATTATGTTCGTGCTTTTTTTTTATTATGCATAATTTTTTAGGGGTTGTGTTTAATTTGTTGGTTTATTTTTTTGGGGGGATTTTATGATTACTTTGTTTTTTAGTTTTTTCTTTTGGCTTGTATTTCATGTGTGCGGTGGGTTTTACTAAGCGCTGTACCAGTATGGGGTTGGTTACTCCAGTGAACTAGGGGGTGGCAGAGGTTGACATGCGGGTGAAATCTATGGCGAAAGAGCACAGGGGTTGCACGGCGGTGATGACATAATTGGTATCATTCGAGGTCTTCTTTTGAGGTGACCCATTCGCCACCCCTGTTACGTTCTGTGAACTCGCCCTCCTGACGCGTACACGTGTGCAGAGGCTGTGCCGAATTTTGGTGAAACGAAGAAAGCGAAATTCGGGCAAAACAAGGGAAAGATATTTTATTTGGGTTTTGACAAATTTTTGAAAATGATGATGGGAGATGAGACTTTTTTTTTTATTCAAATGAAAATGATAGATCGATTTTGGTGTATAATAAGAAAAATGGGAATGTTGGATTTAGTAATTATTTGGACAATTTTTGGAAAATTTATTTTTTAAATGAACCAGAACGTCTCGTTTGAATTTCTTGGACTCCAATCGTGGGCTGATTCGTACATTGGATAGTCTTCCAATGTTTCTTCGGATGTCCTGGCCGACAGATATTCTTCGGGCGAGTGGAGGACGTTCTCGATCACGGTCAATCCGATGTCCAGGATCTCTTCGGATGCATCGCGGGGACGTTTTTTATAATCGTCGAAACCGTGATTGACGTATACTCGCTTTCTGTCGTCCCTGGCGGCTTTTGCCATTTTTATGACTTTCATGCCGACCGATCTGCCTTTTAGGAAAGCTTCCTCGTATTCGGGATTCCATAGTTTTGATTTCGATTGATCCTCGGTTGTATGCTCGTTTTTTAATTTTAATTCGTCATCTCTGTTGACCTTTTCGAGGCTGTTGTAAGTTGGAATTTTGGATTTTTGAGGGAAATTCAAGGATTCTATGGCATCGCGTCCCATCGTAGGAAAAACGTCAAATTCGAAGTTCACTGGTTTGTCTTGGTTATTAATTTTGGTTTTCACGTTGATTTTGGTAGATTCAGTTTTTGCCAAATTTTCAACGTTTTTCGATATTTCGGCGTTACTTTCAATGGACCTTTCCGGTTTTGCGTTTTCGCTCGGTATTGCTGCTGGTATTTTGGATTTTTTTGGATTTTCCAAAATCATGTTTTTTCCTTGACGAATCCTGATAGGCACTTTTGTTTCGTCCTGCTTTTTTGCAATGTTTGACTTTACCGATGAAATTTCCAGCTTTTTCTCTCCAGTCCACTCGATTCTTTGATTCGAAGTATCGACTTCACGAGTCGAGGTGTCCAAAGAGCGCGATTTCAAATTTGAATTTTTTCTAGAATAATCATCCTGGCTCTTGTCGGTTTTCATTTTTGCACCCGTCGACGATTCTGCCTTTTGAATAATTTTTTCTATTTTCGGCGAAAATTCTGTTCTACTTCTCCGATTTTTCTGTATCCTTTCCAGTATCGTTTTTTTATTAGAATTTAATTCTTTCTTTCTTTCACCTATTTTCGTCTTTACCGGCCGAGGAATTTCGGACACTTTTTTTCGTAATGCCGAAACAGACTTACCGCTGGTAGACTTTACGGACACGGAATTTCCATTGCCCTGCTGCTTTCCCCAGGAAAAAAAGGACTTTGTCACCGGATTTTCATTTCGAGAAACTGAACGAATTTCCGAAAATCTAATAGGCGATTCTCCTCGTGATACCTTTGTAACGTCCTTCGTCCTTAAAGGGATGAACGACGTTTCAACTCCCAAGTTGATAGGAGACTCGCCTCTTTCTACCAGCAGGCGATTCCCATGCGTTGGCTCGAGGTCCTCACTTTGATAAGGATAACTTTGCCAGTCGTCGGATCTTAGATATTTACATTTCGGTTCGAGAATATCCTTCGTTCTGGTTCTACGTGCACGAATTTCCTCGGCTGTCAAATCGCTGTCATCGTTCGTGCTGATATCGCTTTTGGATTTTTTCAATTTACCTTTACTGTCAAAATCCACGTGTTCGCTAATTAAATCTGACTGCTTCGACACAGCCGAATCCTTCGTCGTGGACTTTTTGAAATATTTGTCAACGAATTTTGTTGAATTACGAGAAATTGTTGAATTTTTCGAAATTTTTGAGCCACTCGATAATTTTGACTTTACGGAAATATCGGACGGGTTTGAATGTTTTGAGAAATTTGACAGACTGTCCGCACACGTGGCTGCCCCCTTATACATTATTTTATCGTAAAACAATAACAGATCCGAATTCTCTTTCGCAGTGA
>JARQSV010000542.1:69631-102259 GCA_030142285.1 Calameuta idolon | reverse complement strand
GGAAGAATGAGCGCTCCGAGCTCGTGCGCGCTTTTAAGTTCCTCCCAATCGTCGGCTACCCCCACCAGGTACTCGTTTCCACTCCAGCGACAAAATTGTCAATTTCCACTATTATACTAATTTTTCGACGTCCACAGCTTCTGCGTCGTCCAGGTCCTATTTTCGGTCCATTCCCTCGTCTAGAAATACCTGGAAGAAATTTCCCCGTGAAAATTTTCTCGACATACATTTTCCGTGCATTCAATTTTTTCTATTCAAAATTGCTTCAAATGAAATTTACCTAAATCGAATATATTGGGTATATCGTGTCCAGACTCTTTAGCGAGAACATTTTATCCAATCCACTTTAACGAGAGCATTTTTGTTTGAAAAGCCATACTGCCAGTCCTATACTTATTACTGATCTTTATAATGTCCTAGTTATAATGAATCGTTCATGAGGAAGCGTAAAGAGCAAAACCAACTGAAGTCATGAAACTCTCTGTGATGAGTTTCTCTCATAAAGGAACAGAAAACTAAAAAATAAAGTAGAAATGTTTGGTGGCAGCAGACAGGGAAGATGTTAATGAAGGGAAAAAGAGGAAGAGTGTTTAAAAGAAAGAGTGAAGAAGAGAGATGATACGGATTGAGGGAACAAGGAGAGAAGAAGATGCAAAAACGTATGCACGGCGATTCGATCATTCTGGAGGAGCGAGAAAAGAGAACATTGGAGAAAATAGGAAAAGTAGGAAGTACAAGGGAGCGAAATGGGCCCCGCCTCGCCCATTTCCGTGAGGTCCTGCCTCTCCAGAAGGGAGCTACGACCCCTCCGGGGCCCCACAGGGGACCGGGTTTTTTATTGAGGAAAACCCCCATGCCCTGCGGCTGTCGCGCACAGGACTAGGGCGGATCAACCTCAGGAGGGAAAGGAAGTCGAGTCGAGCGGCAAGGAAAACGCAAAAGGAGTAAGGTAAGCTAAACGTGAAAGGTCTACCCCTAGTCAAGATCGACCGCAACGAAAGACCACGGGCGTAGCACCCGGCGGCGCCCATGCGAACACCGCCAGGACATCCGGAGGGACGATATTTGACGCTACAACCTCCGTCCCTTCCCGCCGAGCAAGCTCAGTGGGTTAGACGTAAGGGACCTCATCCGCCGCCGGCGGCTGACTCTGTCAGCCATTGATTCCCGCGCAAAATGTCTCCGACAGAGGAGATGTATTAAAATATCAAGGGAAAAGTCCTAAATCCAGCTCTCTTCGGGATACAGCCTTCCAAGGATGCAATTTTGAGTAGTCTCAAAGTCAAGAATGGACTGCAAGTTTCGAGAAGTAAAAGGTTATTTTGAAAGTGGTCCTGTCACGTACACATAAGTACATTTTTATCTTTCGATGATAACTTCCCGACACGTCGGTAAACACACCACCTGAAGTTAGTGCGCCCATTTGAGTCTTATGGTAAAACCATGTTCAGATGGTGCGCGTAGACTGAATAACCTGGTATATTTTAATTAAACAACAATATTCCATTGTTAAGCAAGTGAATGAACTATTCAGTTATGCAATGTATTTATATGCATAATATTATGGGAACTTTCCACTCATAAAGGAAATGCGTAAAATGAATTTATTGTATTACCTATTATATTTTTTTTAATAAAATTAGACCGTATGTGTACTAGTGAATAAAATTAGAACACAATAAAGATTTTAGTAAAAATCGTCGGAACGAGTGACAAAATGATAACTAAAATAAATTATTCTCGAAGTGATTGTGTTCCTCGCATTAATTTTATAAAAGTTTCTATAAAAACCATTAAAAAAATGAAAAAGCACAAACCCCTATGGACTTTCGAACATATAAATTTCCACATATTTCTTAAATTTATCATTACCTATAATTATGTTCGATATCTTTTAATTCGGTACTAGACACGTAATTCTTAAAAGTGGCTGTGCGGCTCTGCGTTCGGTAAGTGCCAAATGATCCGGGCGGACTTCTCGTGCCGTAAACGTAATATTAGTTTACAACGGTCAATATGCGTCGTTCGGTTTCGTTCAAATAAATTTCATTAATTCATTTATGTTGAAGGACTCATCCAGCTCACGGTGTTCGTGATAATACAGTGGATCACATGACGAAATCTCAAAATATGACACAGTATCTTATTGCTGTCAATACGCTTTGAAAGATCTTCTTCTTTCTTCGTGGGAAAGTGACTTTTGTAGCTTGTGCACTTTAATTAGTAGGTCTAAATAGGCATTCCGAATTTTTCGGAAAAATCGCGAAAAATGGAGGACATAGAACAACACCTTTGCGATTTTCTGAGCAGAGTCCGAGTGTTCTCAGATGACGGTTTGTGATTTAACCTCCAAGCACATTTTTGACAGTTTACGTAGTATTGTTTTCTTTTTTCTTTGTGTAATGTGATGTTTCTACTTTTACAGCATTACTAGACCCATCCAGTGAGGAGAGCTCGTTGTCAACTACAGAGGATGGTGTACCGATACGAAAACTCTTTGTTGGCAACTTGGCGCAGAGGGTGAGTTTCTTTTTGTTTGAAAAATTGATTGGATTCATACGATGAGCCTTTGAAAATATACACCATCCGTTAAGGAATTGACTTTATTTGAGATTAAATTGATGCTTTATATGATTTTATTATAGCTACATTATTTTTCAGACGACACATAAAGATTTGGACAATCTCTTTTCTAAATTTGGGAAAGTAGACAGTTGTTATTTAAAGAGGAATGCTGGTAAAAGCAATTATGCTTTCATTACATTTAGTAACGTGGAAGATGCGTTAAAGTAAGTTTTCCAAATATTTTATATTCTTTAACTCGGAGTGCCGCATACAGTATAATTGTAATTCTACCTTTGCCGTAATCATGACGACTAATAAATTTACAGAGCTAGGGAAGAAGGAATAAGAAAAGAAATTCACTTGCACAGTAGGGACCTAAGAGTGATGCCAGCAGATTCTTGGCATCAACCAGATAGCGTTGAGAATCAAAGAAAACTTGCTGCTATTAAGGAGAAAACGGACAAAAATTCGGACGCCGAGGAACAGTTGTTTCAGGATTACACAGCAGATGACAATGCTCTTATAAATAGATTAAATGACGACTGCCTAATACATGTCTTCCTATACCTCCCAATCGCCGACAGAGTAAAAATTGAAAGAGGTATTGTTTCTCATTCTTATATCTTCACAATTAATGATACATATAATGTATGCGATTGCATGTTGATCGTGTTATCTTATTTGCCCCCTTAATTGATAAAAACTCAATCTGTGATTCAGATAAGACTTAAAGATATATTCCTCTGTATAGAGTATGCTTACGAAACCATAAGACTATGCACAAACGTGCAATGTAAAAGACTTTCTGTTTTCATTATTAACGCCATAAATACAATGTCTTCTGCACAGTATGCAAACGCTGGCGAGCAGTGAGTCAAGAGTCTTGGCGTGCTGTGAAGAGGCTAGATTTGTCACAGTCAGCTTGGGGATTATCCCCAAGTAAAAAGCAGCGCAGTGTCGACACAGCCATTCTAAGGAAAGTGTTGCTCCGCTGTGGTCGTTTTCTCAATCACATTGATTTCTCTCAAGTGCCACATCAATTGCGCCAGAGCACATTGACCATCGTTGGAAAATTCTGTCCAAATTTGCAGACAATCGATGTGACAGCATTGAATGTCTCAGCCTCGGGAATAGACTCCCTAACAAATAGCTGTGAAAATATAACGGAACTCAGTTTGGGATCATGCACCAGCTACTGCGATAACGACTTGCAGAAGCTATTTGCAGTTAATAGGAAGCTCAGATATTTCAGGATCCGTCAAAATAATCACATGACTGGGAAATGTCTTCTACATCTGCCATCGGATGCCATCGAAGAGCTGTCTTTGGAACAATGCAACGCCATGCTGCCTTGTCACTTTTCCAATGTAAGTTTTTCTAGTATTTACGTTTTTATAAAAGTTCTACAAAGAGATTTCGAATTAAGAGAATAGAAACAGAGAGAAAGAGATATATCAATTCTCTACAATGCAAACTCTGTCAAACTAATCCTTTGGACAGGAAAGTTGTGTCTAAAGTGCTAACATTATTATTGTCCACAGGCTATAGAGAAGTTCGAGAAACTTACCCACCTTTCGCTTGTGGCTTGCATTGGTATAAACGACAACGTGATGCAGTCTATCTCTATACGAGCAAATAGTCTTAAATCTTTACAATTATCTAATTATTTCCCAATAATGTCGAAATGCTCGATGCTGGAGGTGGCCAAGTTAATTAATTTAGAGGTACTGAACGTCGCCGAAAATCCTGCAGTCACAGACGAATTTCTAAACTTAGTGGCAGCCCGATGTCTTCAACTTAAAATGATAGACATAACAGGTAAACTATCTACGCACAAGACATCAAATCATAAAGCAATTTCAATAACTTATTGTCCTGTTATAATACAGGTTGCAATACCGTAACTAACAAAGGAATGTCAGGAATTGCCACATTACCAAAACTCGAACACTTAGTAATGAGTTACCTGGGCGAAGCGAACGACGAGCCTTTTGTAGGAATGCAAAATCTATGTACACTCGAATGTAGAGGTTGCCCCTTGATTGGCGACACTGGCGTCTCAACCCTTATACAAATATCGCAGAATCTGGAACAACTGGATCTGTCCGGTTGCGATTTGATAACCAATAGGACCCTGGAAGTAGCACAAAAAGCCACGCGGATTCGCACCAATAGCAAAATCCTCAAAGTAATTGTGGGCGGTACAAGAGTAATCGTAAGCGAACTGAAGGAAGTTTCGCCATTGCTTCAAATAGTCAACGTTGATCTTTCATTAATGCACATGAGACCGGATTTCGACCACGATGTATTTTTCCCATCCGAGGACGAGGACGAGGATGAGAATTACCAATGGGAATGGGACCATTCATCAATTACCAGCGACGATAATTCCTACGAGTATGAAATCAATTGGTGCATATAACGGCTGTAGATATCAAAACACATTTTGAAAATTTTATTTAAGACGTGTACATAAGGTATTCATGCTATTCTTATAAGCAGCCTCGCACAACAAAGATAATATGAAAAATGGATAAGGACAAAGATCGGAGGATTATGAAAACCGAAGGAAGGATATTGTCGCAGAATTACTTGTCTTTGTGCTTTTTCATTTTCCAATGGTCTCTATTCTATGAGCAGTTTTATAAAAATAGCTTGGACACACTATGTCACAGATAACCATGGGTATATAACTTATTGCGCATAGTATATTTGCGTAATGAATATCAAATTAATTCGTGTATTCAGCTAGTACCGTAGTACGGCGTGCGTTCGTAAATGATCGACAGAGGAATGTTTGTAAGATTGTATTATAACTTAGCTATTTCCTGCTAGCCAATAAGACCTTTTTCTATAGCGATGTATGCTAAGTCTAAGTAGCGTAGATTTCCTCTTGAATAAAGTGGGTTACTAGTGTTCACATTTCATTGGCTATTTCTTTAGCATAAACAGAGTAGGACTCGTATAATTATTGTTTGCCAATTTGACTGCATTGTCAGTCGAGCAAGCATCAATCAAAGCGAAGGACACTGAAAATATTTTATATTCAGGTACGGTGACTGATACTTTACTGGGAATGTCAAGTTTAGGGCACACCGACAAGTAGGTATGCTTCGCAGTGAGTTTCAAAATGTGAAGATACTAATTAATTGTCAAGTAGTTATTTTTCTATACTTTTATGTTCTGCAGTGTTCAGTATTTTTATGTTTGTTGTATTAACCAGTTGAGGGCACTGGGCAAGTAACGAAGGAAGGATGCCGGAAGTAGATTGCAAGGAATAAAATTGGAGGGAATAGTTGGTGCAGTGAACGTTAAAATTAATTTAAAAACAAAAAAAAATAGAAATTCCGAAAATTATGGCAATTTTAATTCAACTTCGTTAAACTGGAGCTTTTAGTAATTGGAAATTTGAAGTATAATTGCAAAATACGAAGAACGAAGACCAATTCAGCAGTCCAATTCTAAAGTAGTTGGTATGTTACTCTCTTTCTAATTGTCTTCTTCGTTGTTACGATGTATTGATAGATTGTGTGTTACAAAGTAGTATGCTAAATTTTTTCTTTATTACATTTTCCCGCTCCAAGATCGAGGGAATTAAAAAAATAGAATAAGTAACGCAATTCTGCTCGAAGTATGTTATTGCTAACTCAGAGTTTGACCCTTGACCTTCTTGGAAACATGACGAAGAACATATTTTACGAAAAGCCTAGATTGCAAATTTTCTTATAAATTTGAATTAACTGCACGCTACTGTTTAAGGAATTTTATTTAATATTCTGTGATATATTTTTTAATGAAATTTTGGTTCCTTTACTAATATTCGCTCTCATTTCATTGACTTGTTTCTTAATTGTTTAAATGTGGATACAAATTTTGAAGAAATTGTCATTCGCATATCGATCATATTGCATTCGATTTCTATAAATTTTCCATACATTGCGTTGTAATAAATATTTCTAATACGTATAGTTGCTGTAACTATATTTATAAGAGATATAATAATTAAGGGAATTAAGGCGTATGCGTTTATGTCATAGTAACATTTTTGAGGATTATACACGTGATCGTTAACAATAAATATGTTCATATTATTTGAACAATTAGTGTTTGAGATTTCCGTGCATGTTACATATAATTATGAAAATTAACTTTACAAGTTCTTTGAATTAGCCCTGGTGTTAAAAAAATCGAGGATATTAGATTTCTTATTGGGAAAACTTTTCAACTTTTAGAAGTACCATCAGATTTGCAAAGCTATGAATGTACTGTAATACGAAATTATGTTTTTGCATACTTAATTGATCGGCTTATATTTTCAATAATTTTATACAACTTCTTTATATGCAAATTTTCATTGTCTTATAAATTAAATGTAAAAAGAGATATGGATTTCAATAGTATTTTACCATAAATAAGTAATTTACAATAACCTTTGCTTTCAAGTTTTTTTTTTAAATATGCCAAGTAATTTCTATCAGTTTCTCTGTAATTGTCTCAATTTCATTTATCATTTCGAAAAATTGATATCGTAAGCCTTTTAATCAAATTTAGAATATTTTTTGGTATTCCAAGATAGTGTAATTTCTTCTCCCTATTGGACGTGGTATTTCAAAACTTTTTAATCTTAATATTTATTTTTGTTGCTTTACTTTCTGTAGAAGAAACAGGGGTTTTGGTTTGCAATTTCTTTGTATTTCCAGTTTTGTTAATTGTGTTAATGGGGACATAATTATTTTGCTCTTGTTTACTTTTTCTATTCACTTTATCCTTTTTAAGATTACTAAATTTTGGTTCAATATTTGAAGTATCTTTGAATCTTTCAGTTTTTGTTTCGTTAGAAACAATGAACTTTTCAGGATTTGAATTATTCTGTTTCTTTACCGTACATCTTGCACCCAATATTTTTTCTTGCTCGATAGATTCACTTCTGACTTCTTGAAGAGATTTATTTTTTTGCAAGGGTGGACATAATCTTGCAGTTGGAAGTGCAGATTGTACAGAACCAATGGAATTTACATCACGCAAAGTCTGAAGTTCTTTTATCTTGCAACATGAAGCTTTGTTTGTTTGATTATGAGAATTATTTTTTTTGGTATCACATTGTTTACTGTCACTGTTATTGATTATTCTATAAATACTCATTGTTTTCATCTGTTTTAAATTTTGTAAAACTGCCCGATTTGGCTTTGTAAATATTTCCTGATTCTTTCTGGATCGATTCTCTGCTCCTTTTACTGAATCAGTCTGAAAGACAAGGTTATAGATAATTCTGAGCATGAGAGGTGTTTGACTGAATTATTGATCTCAATCAATTCTCATTTACTATTTCATGTCTAATTTTAAAACGTGTCTGATGATCTTTCATTAGATTCCTCCATCCATTTGCCACATAATAATCATTTTTACGTTTAAAAATATTACTGTTTAGGTACCTTTCACACAGAATTTTCCATAGATCATTGTCATTAAAAATCTATAGAAAGTAAAAGAATGTAAACTGATTCAAATCATATAGTTAAACAAATGAAGCAAACCTGATTTGCAATTTGGGACAACGAAGAGAGCTTGACAATATCCTGAATATCTAAATACTCCGATATCTTATTAATAAGATTTTTAGGCAATGCAAGCAACGTTTCACATGTTCCCGAGGTTAGACTCTTAATATGCAGCAGTAAAGGTTCTCCTTATTAAAAAGAAATACATTTTATACTAAATAGATGCGAATGCAATAGTGCAATAGTATTTTGTACAATACCAAATATTTGACAAATTTGGTCTTGGAGGGACCTGTCTTCCGCAAACTCAAAAAACTTGGTCACATGAACAGCAGGGGTTACGTGTGGTCCATGAGAGATTCTCCATACAAACAATACAATCTATACAGACAACAGTAAATGTACTGATTTTTCCTGTCGAAGTACTTCACAGTACTGATAAGAACCTCATCGTGAAATACTTTGATTCCATAATAGTCTCTACTGGGAGAAGGTGCGACCGAATATTTCTCAAAGTAAACGACCTTGCCATTCATACTTTCTACGCGCGAAAATAGTTCTATTTCACATGCATGAAATCATCAACTCCATATAGTCATCTTTTTGTCTCAGTAAACATAGGTTGCCTTAGGCAATTATCAGAAAACTTCAGGAGACACAGGCTAAAGGCCAAAGCACATAAGATTCCATAAGCCACAAGCAGAATCCATAGCGCAACGCTCTTCAAAATTTTGAGTTAGCAGTGTGCGCATGCGCTATGGATTCTGCATTCTGCCGATGGCTTATGGAGCCTTAAGTGCTTTGGCCTTAAGAGGAGAAACAGTTGATTTATTATAGTGCGAAAGAGAATAACTGCTATAGTGAGTTTCACAATTTTATTATAATAATTCGATATGACGAGATGAACATAAATATAGAAATGTCGAAGTAAAAATGGAAAGTCGAATGGCATTATATAGTTGTATCAATATACAAGGAAGGCTACACATTAATATCACAATGCATGATTCGATAGGTTCGTAAAAATCTAGAGTACACGTCGGTTACTCCAGAGGCGAGTTAGCTCAGAGTCACAAAAATTGACCAGTTGAGAAAGACAAGAAATTTAAGTTACAAGATCATAGTAGAAACCAGTATAGCCGACGTGTGGCTATTATTATTATAGCGCTGATAGCAACAACAGCAACGATTGTAGTGATAGTATTAATAGTAATTGTAATAGCAATAGTAGTAATATCGATAGTGATAGTAGTAATGACACTAGCAGTAATGATAATAATAACAATAATAAACGTAATAACAGTAGCAATTCTATATTTATATGTCTTATAAATACTTGATTGCATGACTGATATGACGTTCCTAATTTTATAATCACTGACTCGCGATGATGTTTTATTTAAAAAAAAAAAAAAAAAAAAAATAGTCGCATGAAAATAAATTACTATGTGCTAGCGTATTGAAAGTCTTATGCTCGATGGAATAAACTTAGAAAATATAAAAATTGGGATTTCGTTTTGTTCCGTGAGGAGCGACAAAGGTTTTGCCGTACGTCTCGTTGTACGAGAAAATGTGTAATTCGTTCGCGCAGATAATCATGGAGATAATCGCGCGGATTACAATACGGGTCAAAGTTCAACGGACAAAAGCCAGAAAACATAATGGAGAGACAAGCAATATCGCCTATTTCCATATTGAACAGTTATAAAATGTTATATTTGTTTTTTTAAACATTCATAGATCGTCTTGAATCGGATTCTGGAAGAACGGATTTGCTCGTAAGCGTTTGGTGCGGATGCGAAGACAACCTACAGATTAAAAAAAAAAAAAATCTCCTGATATGTAATGGTCGAGTCATAAAAGTTTCTGCCGACAGCATCGATCGTTCGCACGACGAGGAGACGATGACCCGCTGTCAGGGATGGTCGTCATCTTGCATCGGTAAGGCATTGATAAGGAGGAAAAAAACAACAACTATCGTCGCAACGGTGACACGACGGCGTGGAATCATTTCGGAAAGATGAAACTGAATTTTGTGACAAAAATGGAATATAGTCTGAGCGACCTCGTCGTCGAGAGCAGCCGACACTCATGAATCCTATGACCGCTGGATTACGGGGACGGGATTATCGACGATTGTCCGGTCGTCACTGCAGATACTCGCGGATGTCGTTGTGTCCTCCGAAGGAGCCGGTGCTACAGTCAATTGTCGTTGCTCCATATGATCCAGTGTCTTCTCTATGGCTCTCAGTCTCTTCTCCAGACTAGTGGTACCCAGGATGCCGACTTGGAGTTGCGGTCCCAGTGGCAGTATCGCTAGGATCCACCAGGTCCATGATGGACCATCCGGAAGCCGGGACCAGTCCTCTTCGGTGTCTGGCATGGTGCCGAATACACGTTGTATCTCCGACTGTTGGGAACTGGGTACAGTGTCCCACCATCTTCTGCCTTTCGTTCTCACCTGTGACATTGAATGATACATTGTAACGTCGAGACAGAAAGCTTATTATATTAAGCTTAGCTTAAACTTATCAAGATTGATGACCTTTCGACATCATAGACCATATCAATACTCCTGATGTACCTTGTCGTGAAGTTCTAAAAGATTGAGTAATTGCTCAGGTTGCACGGGCGTGTCTCTCAGGAACTCCACCTGCGCCGTGTCATATCCGTCCCGTTCGTCTCCAGACAAAACCCTGAATCTCCTTCCACCGACTGTACTCAGGATGCTGCATCCATCCTTGAGTAAGACTCTATCTCTGATCTCCAACATGGTACCATACTCTGCGTACCTGAATAACAATGATACCAGTTTGTTTAACAACCCTGAAGCGATCAATCAGATAAACTGAGTCTGTGCTGCAGACACGATGCTTTGAGCAATCTGCATAATGATCGCACACGCTTTAAGATAATACCAATCTAATGCAGTGCACGTGTTCACTATGCATGAGCTCAACAGAGACACTAATTGTAGGAGCATCGATTTCAAATGATATTTCCCATTATTCTGATACACGACAAAGGATGCAAATTGATTCTTACTTCTTTGTCCCGGTAGCTTCCCTATTGAGACACGCAGCGATTCCAAACTCCCGTACGCCGATCTCGAAGCACCGTCTGACCATCAGCCTGTATCTTGGTTCGTAGACAAACAGAGGACAGGCTACGCGGGGGAAGGCCGTCGTGCAAATGAAAACGGCGATCTGCTCGCTGTCCAGCAGTCCCAGGCTCTGAACAAGTTCCAAACGATGACTGGCGGCTCTGGCAGCGTACTCCGTCGACGCGACGCACTTCAGGGCACGTTCGACGAAGTCCGTAACGGTCTTTTGACTGCTGGCCAGGTACTAGAATAATACAGTAGAAACTCACGGTTATGAAAGAGTGCCGATTACAACAGTGCAATATTATTGTTACGTCTATTGTTTCTTTTCCTTCTTTTTTCTTTTGAACACAGTCTAGAATAAAGCCAGCAGCGCAGCACCTGGTAGTAAACGTTAACGATAATGTCCCGCCGGATAAATGGCATTGCTCCATGGAAGACGGAAGCCAGGAACGATGACCACAAACAATCATCTCGATATGAATCATCGTCAACCGCTAGGAAGCATTATGTGCCTCATTTACCAGAAGACGTCCGGGCGCAAGGTAACGTCTTGGCATTAAGTTCAGTTCATCCGATCAGTGCGCCTAACGGCTCGTGACTAAGGAGAGATTCTTTTTATGTAACGGCCCAAGAGGAGACCTCAGACCGGTACTTCTCATCCTGATGAGTCTCTCGTTCGTCGAGCCGATGCTAAATTCCTGATGACTTACGTCGGCGAGTGACGTGACGCAAAGCGGACAGGCAGATGAGTAGTCCAGACAGCGATCCAGGCACATCCAACAGTAGGTATGTCCGCAAGGGGTTGCGACGGGTTTCCAAAGCAAGCGACAACACAGGATGCAGTCTAGGTCGCCTTCGGCAGGGTCGCCTCTGGAAAGAGGCGGTAGCAAGATTTCGGCAGGTCTCGCGTCCACCCCTATGGAAAATTCGAAAACGTTTTGGTAAGAGGGTCCATTTAAAAAATTAATTTTTGAATTCAAATTTATTATACTATATTATATATAGTATACATAGTATATATAATATAGTATATATAGATATATAAACTTGTCAAAGGGTAGTTAGGAGGACGTGCGGCGTCCACAATGGCAAACGAATGTTTTTTTTTTAAAAAAAAAACTAAACCTTGGAACATGTGGCACTCTAGTTCTAACCTACTCTAATCTGTCGTGGCCATTTCTTAGCCCATCACAATTCCGTCTGTCACGCATAAGAATTTTTTTTCGAAAATTCGGTGTGTGTGCCGCTTTATGGCCCTGACAGTATACCTTCAGTATGTAAATTTTATCAGAACCGTCCTGCGAAACACCAAGTGTCCTCGTAACTGCCAATTCTTTACAACAAACAAAAGGTCCTGAAAACTATCCTCCTTAAAAAATATATCTATAGGTATACTGAATGTGCGATCGTCTTCAGGTACTCACTTTTGAGCTTCTCGACCTCCTGATAGACCCGGTCCAGGATCGTGTGAAGTCGAGCGTTGTCATGGGGAACGGAAGTAGGCATGAGCCTCCGGCACACCGTCTGCAAAATAAAATCCAAAACCTGATAGTACCAGGTGCCATTATCACCGAGAAATTGCCGAAGCGTTATCAAATCGATGTGCGATATCGTTTCCGAGTTGCCGATGCCAATGCACTGATTAATCGCTCGATAAGGATCATCCCGGAATGACATTTATAATTAGTCCCAGGCAATTATTATCGATAGGCCTTACACGATTATCGGGATTGTTCGATCGACGATAATTTAATACTTGGTTTTATATAAGGCCCGAACGATCGCCGTTATCCAATCATCTAATTGCGAATTGATCATCAGTCGTGCCACCGGTACGGAACGATCGTACCAAGAAGAGAGAAAGATAAAGATAGCGAAAGCAAGAGAATGAAGATCAAGAGAAAAAAAATATTTTTTTTTTTTCTTCTTCTTTACCTGACTGAAGTCTTCCTCTCCGCTGCTGTTGTCCTCGCAGTCCGACGTATTCAGTGCTGCCCTGCGATGATGCTGAATCGGATTCATCAGCGGTAGAAGCAGATGATGCCGATTCCTTCTCGATCTCGCTATCGTCTGGACCATATTGTAAGGACCTCTCGCGGCAGGACTGCTTTGCCGACGATGATTCGAGGACAGCATCCGGTGGAGTACCTGAAAAATTCAAAATTTCAATGTCACTCGCGCTGCAATGCAAGGCGGATTATTCTCGAGTAGTGCCAATCAAAATATGACGATGATGCCAGGGCGACGTTTGGCCTGTTTACAATTCGCGTGCAAACTACTTATCGAGACGGCAGAAGGAAGGAGCTGGTTATAAATACACCAAGAGACAAATAAGTGACAGCGAGACAGTAAATCCTTAGTGGAAATCGCGAGGAAGGATGGCTGAGACGATAGAGAGATTTTTGGGCTACGTCGAACGATCATGGTGCTGATCAAACAATAAGAATTTTATCGATAGAAAATTATAAATTTTTTTATCAGCACAACATACGCTTTATTACATTTAATTAGCTGCTTTTTATTAGCTGTAATTTTTATTTCGCATTTTTAGACTACTTTCTCGATGTACCGTTAGGCATTGTTCTGTGTCCCATAGACATCGTACATAGAGAGCGGACCGACACTTTACGACCAGTACTAGAAAATGCGTAAGAAAGCGCCAAGGTGGTAAAGAAGGAAACTGCAGAAAGCTTGTATCGATGTAACAAGTACCGGAAGTTCGTTGAACCATTGATTATCTATGACAGAATTAGACATATCTTTACTGTTACAAAATTGCTGGTAACCAATTCGAAATATAATTTCGCAATCATTTTCTAACGCGATACTGTTTATCTGTGTCAAAAGCTAAGCTAACGTCGGGTATAAGATATGGCAAGTTGAACGCTTTCAAAAGCTTCGTCATATCTGCGTACAGTGTGAAGGGAATGGCGAAAAGTTTTTCTTACTGGCTGATAAAGGATCACGATGGGAGTGGTTGTGTTCTGTGCTAATGACTACATTTTTTTTTTGGAAATCTCAAAAAAATCTATTCAGCTCGTGAAACGCAAGTGCTTGTTATCTTTGGTAGATATCGTTACGCAGGCGTATTTTCATATATAATTCTGAGAGTTAACAGTAAAATATTTTGAAAAAAAAATTTATTCAAAATTCGATCAAATTGACTCATAGTACAAGCTGCTCGTGCAATCCAATTCGTATCATTTCCCATGGAGGAAAGCAAAAAAAAAAATGCAGGAAAAATTAGGAGCCTATTGAAGTAATAGAATTTCTTCAAAATTTCTCTTATCAATCGTTCCCATTGACGCCTATCGGTTTGACGTTATCACCATTCTTAGCATTCGCAACGTGTACCTATACCTATACTGCCGACTGCTCGTAAACCAAAAACTCCGTACGTCAGCCGCGTGATACAATTTCGTACGTTTATAGCGAATAAGTTAAATTTCGATTTCGGAAAATTCGCGACGCGTTGCGTTTACTGTGCGAATCCCATCCTAAGGTTGTTCTAATGAAAGCGACACGACCGAAGTTTTTGTAATTAGTACAAAAGTTGCGATTGGACTGTCAGAGTCGAGTTGCTTATCAGTGTCGCTTCCGGTTGACCAGCCGAATGCATTAGACGTTCCTAAAGTCGTTTTTAATTGTCGAAAATTCATGCGGTTTTTTTTTCTAATTTTTTTATTCACAAAAATTCAAAAAAAAAAAAATTTTCCAAATTCATTTTTACGTTTGTCTCTCAGTAAACAATTAGTTGTCTGAATTGTGCAATTCTCACCCGTGTTATCTCTTGACGTACGGTTTGAGGGTTTCGGTCGATGGCGACACTCGTACAGAAGGCAAAGAGAGCCTCCTCGTGTCTCCCAAGGGCCGCGAGTGCCACTCCTCTTCTGAAGTGTCCCTATAATAATTATAAACAATTTGTTACTTTTAATGTTATCAAAATTTCGTTCTTTTTTTTTTCGGCTGTGTAAATCGGCCTCCTTGAAACGACGATATTACAAAATGGCCATAACACCGATAAGGGAAAGGTGTCCTGAGACTGAATATAATTTACTGTGTTATTCGCTATGCCGTCCCAGACACCTCTTCCTTGTACGTTAAAGTATGATAAAGAATTTATGGCGACAATTATCTCATTACTTTTTTTCCCCGGAACTGAGTAGGAGGGCAAAAAAGAATTTTGATAAAATATATATATATATATACATATATACATATATTAAGTCATTTTAATCAAATGCAAATTAACTTAAAATCATTACCAACACAAACGACTTGCTAATTAATCACGCAGCTAAATTTAACGTAATCAACCGTTGCGTGATGACTTTTTATTTATGAAAACAAATGGAGCACGATGCGCCACTTATATTTTAAATTCGATAAGATTTCGTGTCTATGGTTCTCTCTCTCTCTCTTTTTTTTGATAGTTATGAAAAATTTTCTAATAAAAATTTTATTAGTCGCGGTTAATTGGTGCTTTTAAATTATATAATACGAATTATCAAATTCAAAATTATTCACCTTTCCCCAGTCTGGACGTAATCTAATCGCATGGTCAGCATCCGTGAGAGAAGCCTGCGGCCTACTTAGCATGAGCAATGCGTGCGCCCTGTTGCTGAGATGTAGTGGACTGTTTGGTGCTGAAACAAAAAAAAAATAATAATAATATATCTTTCTACAAGTGCTGCCATATCATTAACTTCCGCTTGTTCACGTTTCGTAATTTCACTAGGTAATTGAGATCTAACTTTTTGTTCCATTAAAATATTATAACGTTGTCTCTTATGATGACTTTATTCGTGTGCTCGTAGTGCCAATGTAAAAAGTGGATCGAAACTATGGATACAAAATTAGCACCAGGAATCGCATCGGGTACCGATCGGGGATTCGGGGGGATCGGGGATCGAATAACACTGGTCGAAATTAAAAATGTCAAAATAAGAAAAGAAATGAAAATCAACATCACGCTGTATTCTTTAACCAACGCATTGATGATCGGTTCAACATTGCTTATTAATCGTGGAATGTAAACAAAATTGAAAAACAAAAAAATATGTATACCACCTTACGAACTTCATATAATTGATAATTAATAAAATTAGCATGAAAATCACTAGCAAGCACAGTGCAATTTTTCAGCTGCTAATTAATTCAAAAATAATTATCAGCCGTGCAATAAAAATAAAATTGATCGCCAAGACAACCGTATATCAAGCATAGACAAATCCTACTCGTACAAAAAAAAAACTTCAATCAAGAATCACGTGACTAGTAAGTTCCAAAAATTTTTTTAAACCACATCACGAAATTGACATCGGTAGACAATTAGCCAGAGAGAGCAGGACATCGACCGCGACTAAACAGGTCCATAGAACCCGAGAGCTCGATAGCATCGTTATTTCCGTGAATGTCGAGGTCGACCAGACCGCGATAGTATCGAAGCGTGAAATCCTTTTGTGGCTCGACGATTCATACTTCCCGCTCAAGAGTCAAGAATCTGGAGAACGATCCTAAAAATTACATAATCGGTAAGCCATCCGCCATTGACGTCTTTAAATTAAAATTAGTCATTAAAAAAAAAAAAAAAATACCAAGATCCGGATTCGAATCGGTCCCCGAACACAGCTGGTATCCTGGTTCACGATGACGCGGACGCTGTTACAGTATTTCTATAAGGATACCGGGTACACGTTAACGGCCGATACAAGTACTGAGCAAAGTGAAGTGAGCAACGCATCGGGCCAACTATCGAATCAAAGTATCGCGAAACGAGCGTATATCGTGAACAACGCGGCGACTGTTTTCGACGAAGCGACGGTAGACGCCGGCATCGGCCGACCGACAGAGGCGGGAGCGCATCCTGGCATTGTGAGCAATGTCATTGCCTCTGCTTAGAGTCTCTTGAGCGGACAGAGATCGTTCAGCTAGAACGAGACTATACAGGCTCGAGAAAATGATAAAAAGTCATAAAACGTGTTGGTCCAATTAGTATCGTCGCATCCATCAAATACTTGACAGGTCAAACGTAAGACGTGCACGTAGCGCTACCGTGATACATTACATATACGTGTACACACTATGTCGACCATTAAATTAAAATACTTAAATACGTAGACGCGGTACATAGCCGCTGCCACGGCGAAAGAACGTCAAGACTGTTATGCATACCCGCAAAGTATTCCGAGTCTAGGTCTCTGACCGATGCAGCGACCCTAGCCAAGCCGTTTCTGTGCCTTTGGCTGTACTTGACGCTCCGTCCTTTTCTCTATAGTCCCGACGTCTCTCTCGTCCGTCGTGTCTCGCCGAGCGTCTGTGGCCGAAGGAAGGTGAACGCGGAGGGACACATCGAGGAAGGAGCCTGACACGATGTTTTTCCGTAGTAAAGAGTAGCATATGCGACGCAGTCGTGAGGACAAGACGTGCGAAGTCTTTGGGGGTAGGACTCGATGCAATAATTAAAGTAACGAGACGGACAGGAGTCCGCGCGGAAGGTGCGAGAAGCTAAGTGAGTGATCGGGTATGAAGAATGATCGCGGCAATCCAGGCGACGTTACTCGTGGAGGCTTACGGATCGGAGGAGAGCTACGTGGCCGGGTGACCGACCTTTACGTAACGGCTGGCTGTTTGCTGCTGACGTATACGCGATCCAATGCACCGTGGTTGAAGCTGCTACGGGAAGGCGTCCACGTTCGTGAAAGATCCTCCTACCTTCCTTTTTGACGCGCGAACCTTATGTTTTCGATCGACGTGTACCGGAGCGTCTGTTACGTCGACGATCCTCGTAAAGCGTCTCCTCGGTGAGGAGGTTACGCCTGGCTTCGTTTACGTCTTCGTTCGACTCTTCTCGATCGTTAGAATATTACGGCGATGCGATTCCATGGGCGGTCGGGAACCCGCGCGTCACTGCGCATGCGCCGGTACGCGCTACGACCTCAGCCGTCATGAAAACAATAACATATTTTTACGTAAATACGAAATGCTCGAATAATCCAACGCCGCTCCTTTGTTCTGGTTCGCGTTTCTCGCGACTTCTTCCTCCCTTTCACGTACTTCTTTCTATATTCTCTGTCCAAACTCGACTTGTCACGGATGCGGTAGCGAGCGCGCTGCAACGCTGACGTCTTACGCAACGTCCCAAAGACGCTCGACGACGCAGCGTCGGTAGCTGCCGTGGCTCGAGCTTGAATAAACTCACGGTAAACTGTGCGTTGGACGGATTTGAAAATTACAGGTAAAAATAACGTGCGAACGACTTATGATTCCGGGGATTATTTCATGACGTTCCGTCCTAAGTAATGGTGTCTGCTTTTGCGTTTATCTATTGATTTTTTAACAGCGATTTGCTTCGACTTTATCCAGTCCTTTTTACTTGATATTTTTTTGCGGGAATTTTTTTTTTAACTCAAACGTCTTCATCAGACGTTCTTATAGTTCGTTCCTGCTTCTCGTTGCGCGTCCTTGAGAAAATTGCGAATCTTTATACGTATAAGAATCAGATTCGCCGAACCACATGAAAAATTTCAGTTTTACGTAAAAACTGCATCGGACACTTCTGTTAGAAGTCGGGGGATGCGCGTCCTCCTAACGGTGACGTAATTCATGACGCCTAGGAGACTCGGTAGACACGTGAGGCCGTTGCTACCTTGAAAGGAAACAGGAAGTCACTGTTGGTCAGTGCCCGTTGCTTTGAAGAATCCAAGTGACGGCAATGTTACGTATTGCCATTGGACGTTATCGAGTCATTCACGGCAAACGTACAAACTGAAGTTGGTCACGAACAGATGATTTTCACCAATGACCTTAGCGTGGTACCATACTAAGAAAAAATGAATTGTCATAAAATTCTTGAAATCCTGAGCATTGTGATCCACAATCTTTCATTTGTTTAACAAGGTCGCACTGCCACGATTAACGAAATTGTTGAATCGCGCCCAACTTCGGTCGGTACGTTTGCCGTGAATAATTCACTGCATCGTAACTTAAACATACGTATATACGATACAAAAAAAAAACACGTATAAATAAAATCAATAAAATGTCAGCGGAGCCCGTATACACCTTCCAGATAACCGAAGATAGTATCTACTATCTATACAGTAAATTTATCTGATTATAATTCGACGAGTCACGGGGGGATTGGAGGGGAGGGGTGGGGGTTGGGGGGGGGGGGGACGTAACGTTGTCGCCATTTTGACCGACGCCTGTTAATTTTATATAACGTCGAGCATTCTCCGGCTCCCCGCTCTCTGTATTTATATAAATCCTATAGAATCTTACGCGAATAAAGACACGTTCCCAAAGCAATCGAAATAGAACCGAGTACAAGACTTTCGTTAAATTCTGTGATTGCGCGTGAAACGAAGGCGTTGAAAAAAAAAAAAAAAAAAAAAATATTATCGCAACGTCACGTCGCAAATGTTACGTCGACGCTCGCAATTCTCGTCGATTCGTACGTTGAACGTCCGTTTCGACGGACGTTTTTCTCTCCCGCGACGCCTCAGAATCAAAAATATTTCATCAATCGATCAGACATCGTAGACCAGTTGGCGTTTATGCACCGCGACGACGGCGTCGCGTACGCTTTGGTCTTACATAACGCCTTTTATTATGTAATTGAGACGACGCTCCTATCCCTCGGCCTGCTCGTCAACGGTCAATCCCTCCACAGCTTGTGCGTTATACACAAAGCAACCATTACAAAGCGATTCAAGGCGCAATGGAAATACGCCTTGCCGGTGCAACGTGGCTCAAATGTATTTTTCCCTTGTTTTTTTTTTTTTTTTTTCTTTCCTCGCAGAGTCGACTTTGACTCGGAACCTCCGAGCGGATTAGATAATGACTCGGAATCGCGGCACGCGAGCTACTTAGTCTACCTAGTGTCAACGTAACCATTTATATAAATCTATCGTTATGCAACGATTCGTACGATTGTGTGGAAGCGGGACGCGCGTTTACGCGCCACGGGTTTCACGACCACGTGGCTTCGTTCGCTACGCGCTCGCGCTTAGTCGGTAAACCTTTGCCACGTGTTCTTTGGTATTCACTTTTGCACTTCAATAGCATTCTGTGTATACACGTGTACATATGTGTATATATATATATATAGATTAAAACTGTAAATATGATTTGGAAAAAACAAATCGATAAAGTTTTGAAGTTGACGGTAAATACGAAAAAGATGACGAGGGGGAAGGGGGGAGGTAGAATGGGAAATGCCTATTCCGGTTTCACTCGTGGTTTTCCGGAATGGAAATAAATATCAGTGAATATTTTCATCCTCGTCTAAAAGTAGATAAGTGTTATCATCTGCGTCAGTCGTACGTGTGTACAAGCGATACCAAAAATAAATGAAAAACTTCAGAGAGCGAGACGAATTCGTGGCGAACTGTGCGACGGGTTTCGGGTGAGTCGTAAAGTTTACATAACAGGAGTTTGACAGAATACGAGCACGTGACTGTAATGTATCTTATCGCGCCGAACGTTCTCACGATCGATTCCCGTATCTCTTTTATATAACAGCCGAGTGTCTATTATGAGCCTATTTTCGTATCTCTCATTCAAGAATGGGATAGGTGCGAGAGAAGTCTGGTCTCCATAGTTATCGTGTCGGGAATTCGTCCTGCTATAGGTGTATGTCAATGGTAAAAAACAAAAAAGTAATGATCGATTTCCATAATCGAATTTCGATATAAATCGAATAATCGTCAGGATCGATAAGCAGATGAAATGCCGGTACGACGTAATCGGCCACACGTATCTCATTAGAATTTTCAACGCGCCAACCTCACCCGCGATGTCCTCTCGATTCCTCGCAGGGTACGTGGATCGAGCTGTATTCGGACAAGGACGAATTCGACGAATTGGATAACGATAATGGGACTTTTTTTATGTGACAAAAAAAAAGTTAATAACCCAATAAATCATACGAAGATACAGAGTTTCGACTAATAGGTTATCGACAGTAACGTTACTCGATAATCGAGCCTGGCGTAGGAACGCGCACGAGGAACCTTCTTCTACCTGGTACCTTGTTCCAGGTGCAGCAGGGGGAGGAAAGGGGGGGTGGGGTGGTAAGGCGAACAGAGCCGATGAAGAAACAGGCGAGAGCGCAGGAATGCCTGAGCGGAGGAGTCGAGTCATTTCACGGGTTTAAACAGTGAATCATATCGTATTAGATACTTGCCGTATAGTCCCTGAGTGAGTAAGAGAGCGAATCGACGTTACATAATTTCACGGGCGTAAGAGCTGGCGAGAGGTAAACCCACCGAGGAGACCAATTTAAATTCGGATTAAACTGTGATATTTTCATGTCGTATTTTCCGTAGGTCTCATGCACGGCACTCGGTTCCCGTGAGAAGCAGGCTCGGACGGGTTCGGCCGAGTTCGTTAGAATTCGGCGCCGAGGGCGCATCCTTGCGGGAAGCACAAGTAGCGATTAAGTAGATTCAAACGCGGTTACGGTTGCTACCTGAGACGGACGAAGGAATAACGAAGGGGACGAAAATAGAAAAACAAATAAATGCCAACAAAAAGAAAAACAGTCCAATTTATTTGTCTTGCGTCGTCGCTTCGTGAACAAGCGTTCGATGGCGTCTGCAATTGTAAACAGAATTCTTGCATACATCAGTGACGAGCGTTAGTGTCGGATGAGGTTGGTGATAAAAAAAAAAAACAATAAATAAAAATTACACTACAAATTTGTCCTCTTACGACATTACTCTCTGTGTTTCTCTCGAGTTGCATCAGAGAGTGCGCATGCGCATGCGCCGTAGGTGACTCTCGGATTTGACGTTAAGTACGCTCGAAAGAGGAAAGCATCTCGCCTTGACACAGAATCGCGATTAATTTCGATCGCAATTACATAATGTAAACGTGCCCGAGGTTTCGTATTGGCGTCCTATCGATCGGCTATGGTTACCGAGAAGGTAGGACGGAGGGAAGTGAGGAGAGGGGAGGGTTGGCTGGTATACGAAAGCGAGTGGGAGAGAGATAAGAAAGGAGGGGAAGGACCGAGAATGACTCTATCTATCGATCGTTTCTACGGGCTTTAACGTTTCGCGTTTCTATATTTAATTTTTTCTTTCTTTTCCCTCCCGTCAAAGACGCACGTTGAAAATTCGCCAATCTTTTCGTTGACGTCCATCGGTTCCAGTCCGGGCAAGAATCATACCCGCCTCCATGGCGGCTCGTGCTTAGAAATTCAATGGCTCCTACGTGGCATATGGATTCGAGAAACCTAATAAAAGTTACCCTCTATGCGTGTCCTTGAAGTTTCTGAATAGTCGTGAATTACGTATACTGCCCATACAGATACAGCGAGTGATCAATAGTCTTACGCAATTCTTA
The DNA here is from genome assembly GCA_030142285.1 of Calameuta idolon. Lineage (NCBI taxonomy): Eukaryota > Metazoa > Arthropoda > Insecta > Hymenoptera > Cephidae > Calameuta > Calameuta idolon. The sequence continues at coordinate 79,738 of JARQSV010000542.1, read as the reverse complement.
AAAAAAAAAGTCTGGATGATCCACGCGGGTCTATCTTAATCATCGGGCATTAGTCAAGAGAAATAAGAACAAAATTAGCCGTGGTGTAACAGTATCAAATTTGAGGGGAGGGGAAAAAAAAATATTGCGCAAAAATTCTCTCTCCAGTCGTCCCCGGCTTACGTAGCAGCGCGCACAGTTGCCCGAGGCCCGGACGGCCATGACCTATTGCTCCGATTGTTCCTATTTCGAAAACACCCAAAGGTTGACCTTGGTACTCCTTTCTTTTTTCGCCAAGAGCTTCCAGTCGTACCAACTTCCTCGCTTTGGCTATATCGGATCTTCGCCCGGTGTCCCCTCCGGGTCCGGATCGTCGCTTCCGGTCTCGGTAACACGTGTTTACGCCCCTCGACGATCCGACCGATCCCGAGATCGACCGACACGATCCAACACGATCACCAAGCAGCACTTTGAGGCATCCAGGAGTCCTTACAGAGATGCCACGATTTGGCAGTGGTCCATGCATTCCTTTACCAATTCCTTCTTCCGTCTCCGTACGTCCGCATCTTCTTCTCTCACGGCGTCCGGCTGGACCATCAAGTAGATTCTAGGCTCGGGATTGAGTTGCCGTGCCAGAGTCCCACTAACCTGATCCTGCCGTGCGGCATACGTAATTTCGGATCCTGAATAAAGGGCGACGGCCCTAGAGACTCTGGAGTCATAGGAATGGATTTGTCGGAGGTAACGTTGAAAATTCAAATGAAGGAAAGAGAAAAAGAAAATTGACGGATTCAATAAGACGTGACAGAAGACTGAGCAGAGTTACGTGAGCAAGATGACAGCAGGAGGACAGGGATCGAGACACGTGTTCACTGATTTTCGGGGTTCTGTCATCGCGCGAGCACGTTGCCCGATGCACGTATGCAGTTGTCGCGAGGGGTCGCCTCGGGACGCGTTTAATTATACATCCGCCTTGTGCGAGGCTACGACTCGAGAATACTTGGAAGCAACTTGTAACACGCGGTGGTATTCATAGATCGCCATTAGTCGCTACTTTCGTGTTACTGCGAGTCTCCAGTTGGTTAAAGTCTGCATCGCGTCCAATTCCCTCTCGGATCATTTTGCGGTACCCCGTTATGCTGATCGAATTTACGACGCGCGAGTACAGGCTGAAAAGATGCCTCTGTCAAGATGGGACTCGATGAGGACAGACGATTCGAAAAAAAATTCATTCGGTATTAAATTCAAATTTCCCGCCGTTACAGCAGCTCCGCGGACCTTTTGACGCACGGTTACGCAATACATCGCTGCCTCGATGTGCCAATCGATCGAAAACACGACATTTCCTTTTTATCTCCGTTCTCGGCTCTCCCTGGGAACTTCTGTGTCACTTAGCCGCATTTGGCGATAAATGCAAGACTCGAGCAAGGCGACCGATGTCGCCGTAATTGGCTCAAAGGCCAGATGGTCAACGCAGGCCGAGGTGCAGATGTAGGTTGACGTTCTGTCTCTACGTTTTTCGAAGGCTGACTTTCTTTTTATCGTGTTTGCTCTGACCTTTACGGGGCCTTGAGATATTTCGTATTGTCTCGAAACCTCTGGAACATTCCTATACGACATTTACGTACGTCGACGTGCATACGATTTTCTGCTACGACGATCACGGGATCTTATTTGAAAAAAAAAAAAAAAGTCTGCTGGCTTTCTGTAGAGTTGGGCCGTTTTATTGATCCGTATATTAATAATCGACGAGCGATAGACACATTTCGACTATTATTTTCTTTCGTAATGTCAGAATGACAGCCGGCAACACCACGTGGCTTCCACTTTCGTCTTATCTTATCGCGGTTCCACGAATGAGCATTCGCCCGCTTGTACCGTCCCTCCTCCTTTATATCATCGACCCCCTTCCCCAACCCTCCACAACGTAATCCGGACTTACCATGTTCCTGGCAGTTCTAATCTTGGAACAGAACCGTCACATTTTATTTGTCACCGTACAAGAATTTAATACGTTATTTTGACAGCCTATTTCGGAGTTACTATTACTCCTACCGGTCGATGGCTCCGTGTACCTTACGAATATAAATTATCGGCTTCCGATACGGTGTTTACGTAATCGTACACAAAAATTGTGCACCTTTCTTAATTGCTCTGTACCTATTGTATTTTTTTTTCATACAAAAAAAAAATATTTTACATCGATTAGTCAACATTTACTTCGGCCTTCGTTTCATGGAATCAAATGTTCAGTCGATACGTGGAAAATTCATTAAAAATTCCGAATCGTTTATCAACATTTCGAAAACAATGACAAGGTATCGTAATCGTACGATGACTAATTGTTTTCACCGCTCGTGTTCTAATTATGTGACTATCTCTTGTCTTCGAGGAGTCGCGGCAAACGTGGGACAAGCAAGATGAACAGAAAATTCGTTTAGACTGTAGCAAAAAAAGTTTGTTGTGTTTGTTAAATTAATTTTTTGATCCACTGCTTACGCTACAAAACTGACTAAGAGATTCTTGTGGCGCTGCGATCGCTTTATCTTTGACTCATCGTTGGCTATATTTATAGGCAACTCTTTCGGCTGACCATGAACTTATCGTTCATCGAGTTGCAATAATCTGCCGCTCGAAGAACACCTACTGCGAGAGACACTGTACGTTGTCCCGAAAAAGAAGAAAAAAAAAAAAAAAAAACTTATAATGGCGTATCGGAATTTTGACGATAGGGTTAAAGCCTGAAATAAGCAGAGATACTTTTCTGCTTTAAAGAGATTGCGAGGTGGTTATAAAAAAAAAAAAAATGAGAACTGCAGAAAAGAATATAAAAGATTAATGGTACGCAACGCTTGTTCGTAACGAGTTTATTAATAGTACCAACTGATTACCTGGTTATCAGATATATGTATATCAATTAATGGGAATGCTGACCTAACACTGCATCTCCATAACAAAGATTAACGAGAAGCTGAAAATGATTGCAGGACAAGTGGTAATAATCTGATATATATAATTTGTTTAGTAATTTTACGAGATTATTATTATTATTATTGAGTTATTCCCTTTAGCCTCCAACGCACTAGCCAAGAGAACCATGAAACACTGATTCCGAAAAGCTTTTGCATTGTGTTACAGTGTCATCGGGGCTTTACGAAATGACATTAGAACCCATCGAGCAACGACGAAAGAGAAGAGAGGAAGAGCACGAAACGGAATCGTTAGGAAGAAGAGCAGGAGGAGACGACAGGCTCGAGAAAGTTGCCGAGACAAAGAAACCTGCTCGGTAGGAACGAGGTCGTCAACCAGAGTCAGCGTAGGGTGATTAAAAGCATCGGAGTGGCGCGGTCCGAAGTCGCTGTAAGTCGGCGCGGCAGCAGCCTTCGGTTATTTTGCGCGCACAAAGACCCATTGTGGCAGCAGCATCGTGGCAACGGAGGAACGAGGAGCAACTGGAACGGAGCGGTGGGCACTGGGAACGGAGGACAGGAGGACAACCTGGACTAGGACAGAGGGAATAGGGCTGGACGATGGAAGAAGAGAGGAAGCAGGTAGGGTATGAATTTTTGGAATGGCGGGAAGGACCAGGCTCGGCGTTCCCTTGCGAGTTCGCCTTAACCTCCGGGGTAGCGAAAAGGTAGAGAATAGAAAAAGAAAAGTCAGGTAAAAGAATCAGTGACTCACCAAGTCGCACAGCGAGGTTGTATCTCTCGAGGGCTTGACCCGCGTGACCCTCCCTCATGAATAGGTCTCCCTCGTGTCTCGCTCGGCTCGCTTCGGCTTCGCGCGGCCACCACTTTTCCACCAATCGTTGCACGAGAACATTCGTCTCTCCCGAAGGGCCAAACTTTAGTCCACACGCACGGCAGCACTTTGAGCTCTCCAGGCAGTTCCTGCAATAGGTGTGGCCGCAATTGGCTGTCACCGGCTGATATAGGGTCCCTTCGCAGTACGGACACACGAAGGACGCCTCGGTCCTTCTCCTCGGCAGAGAGGCACCACCTATGTCCTCGAGAAGGGCAGTGGCCAGATGCCGGAGCCTCTCCGGCGGCACGGCTATCATAGCGAAGCACTGCGCGTAGACGTCGAGGGCTTCTCGCAAGCGTCCACATCGAGCCAGGGAGTCACCGTAACCGAAAAATATCTCGAAGCTTGGCGGTTGCTGCTTCATGAAACGCTCGTAAATCTCAACGGCTAAGCGATAGTTTCGCGAGGCGAAGGCCTCCTTGGCCATTTCACACATTTCGGGAAACGTCACAGGACGAACTTCGCGAATAACGCGGAATCCTTCCCGAGAACCTTAAGCACTCGCGTAATCCTCGCGGTAAAATCCGCCGCCTGTCGAGTCGAAGATCTTGAAGGCACTGCACATTTTCATTAACCCAAATTCACGTTAAACCTCGTTCCTCGTAGTTTCACAGACTCGCCGACGTCTTTACTTTGTCAACGAGAACCAGTCCTGTTCCGTTTAGAACGATCGCAAACACTCGACACCGTCGTACGCGGGACGTGAAAATAGAAAAAAAAACGAGTAACAAAAGCAGCAACAGGCTCGCGGAATAATACGATCAACGGGTTTCAGTCCTAGTTGGAGTTTTCACCGAGCGCGCGCCTATTACGTTTTGAATTTGACAGTTGGTCGACCACGCGGCGTTCGGAGAGAGAGAGAGCAGCCTTGGCAGAAGACACGCAGGACACGACGCAACAGCGACCGCGGCACAGCGACGACTGGCGTCTCGACTGTCACCGCTTGGCAAGTGTCAGTAGTGGCGGCGTGGTGTCAGTGCCGGAGCGGGGTCCCTCTCTCCGAGGCGATTTCCAGTTCAACGAGCGAGCCGAGAGAGACGGAGGGAGAGAAAGAGTCTGACGTAAGGAAAATCAAAGAGCGAGGGAGAGAGGGATACGGAGCGAGGAAGAGAAATAGAAAACGTGCAGTCCGACAACATCGACGCTGACTTTAGCGCTCCAGAAGCGGGGTACCAACCTAGCGCACACCAGAGTCCCACTACACACTCTGGCAGCTCCCACAAGCTACAGGCGTGCTCTCTACCGGACCGTTTATACGACCACACCCCCCACTTCGACCATTGAAACGACGGAGCGTCGGCGTCACGTTGTCGTCAGCGTTCGCATCGATGTCGTCGTCTGCTTCGGCATCAGTGTTGTCATCAGTGTCAACCGACTGGATTTTATAGTGCGTTATCGGTACGCATCCTTACGCTTCTTTTTTTTTTTCATATAATTTTTCTCAACCTTTTTTCTTCCCAACTTATCTGTTCGTTCTTGTCGTTATTAATTTTCGTAATTTCCGTTTGCCATTATTTAGAGTTTTCCTCCCGAATACGCGTCGTATATCGGGTTCGACAAATGTTTTCTCCTTTGTCAGAAAATTCTAAAGTTTTGTTTTTAATTGATATTATAAAAAAAACAAAGTTATTTATCACTGCTTACGTACTCCTCGATTATCTCTAGGAATTCGACGTCTTATACGCACATAGCTATTTACATTTATCTTTAGGTCTCTCTGTGCTTTCGTCTGACTAACAGGGTCGGGACACTTGTTGTCGTGCAGACATATTGCCGTTTCTCGTGTGTTTCTCTCCTTTCTAGGGAATCCGTGTTATTCGACTCCACACAGTCACCCACATATCCGGATGGTATTTCCCGGTTAAGGCGTCACGAAAAGTACCGGGTTGGCAAAGCTTTCGAGTCGTAGAAGAGTCCCAGCCCGACGCTTGGCGTTCCCGAGCGTCTCGCTTACATAAAGCCCGTGGCAGAGCGTCGCGCCGTGGCGGGAGCTCGTCGAGTTCCGATTGGATCAATTATTTCACGAGTCGAGCCTCGCGACGGGCGCCATGCTTTTACGCATGAGCTCTGGCGACTGACAAAAAACATCAGGCTCGTTCGCTGTCGTGCGCGTCGGTGCATATTTAATATCGTCCAAAACAACGCTCCTCCGCTATCACCGTTACGGTATCGAACGTCGCACCTGTCTCACCTTGTACATTTTTTAAGTATTGAAAAAAAAAAAAAAAATGGAAATTTTCAAAATATCTCAAAAATTCTTTTTCTTTCCCCCCCTCCAAGGTCCAATCCAAATTTTACGAAAATTTCGCAATCCGCGCGTATTTCATCTTTGTTTGCGTATGTATTTATCTAGGGGCAGGTTACGTAAGCTATTTGTGTCGTAGAAAGAGTCACCTTTGCCAATCGCAAAACAAATTGTTAATCACCAAAGTACAGCGTATCTTGCGTTATATAAAGCATTTACGCACGGCGGAATCGTCGCGTTTGGCTGGCACTTTCAACGGACGATTAATTCGTTAATCCCGAGCGAATGGCGCGGCAGAGCCTTAAAGATAAACTTTCTTGCGTGTCCAGGATAATGGGGGCCTATTCGCATATAAATATGTGCTCGATACTCGTTGCACGCGGTACGTACTCAACGCGTTGCATTCTTTATCGAGAAACCTGTCCACGACAGTCGACGTTCTGTACGGCGACGTAGATAATCTTACAGGCATCTTCAAACCGATATGTATACGTGCATGCAGACAGCACGTTAAAGCAACACCCAATGGCCAGAAGGACGACGCATCGAATAGTTGGAATTTTATTTCTTGCATAATTCGAATATTCTTTATGCAGCCTTAACGTTTCGGCCATCAACAATGACTCATCGATCGAATGCACAGACTTAACAGAGCCGAGATAAAGGATCGTGATACGTTGGCGGTATTGAAAAAAAAAAAAAAAAATATTCACGGCACTCGAGAAGCATTGGATTTAACACGTGGAGGAATTCATATAGCAGATGTGTATTGCTTTTTTTTTTCCTGGGTCAAAAGTTACGTCGATCGGGGTATACACTGCGAAGAGTAACGAAAAATTCAGCTAAACTTCGTGGAAAGAAAAAATGGGGTGATGTGTCGAAATAGAAGCGTTGCGTAAGTCCTTTTTTTCAATTTAGGAAGGACCAAAGGTCTCGGTCTCCGAGTCACGATAAACATTTATTTTTGTACCTATAAACGGAGTAACGACGGTCCAGTTAAGACGGCAGTCGCGTAAACGATCGTAATTTCTTACGGACCATTTATCGAGGCGAGGAAAGGCTGAGAAATTGGAGGAAAAAAAAACAGTTCCTCACGACACTTCTCGACGATCGCTATTATTTTTATACGGGATTCGTCGTATTTCGCGAGCTCGTTGATTGTTTGGATTTCATAAAATTACCATATACGGACAAAGCAAATGATAGATTTTTGTTTTTTTAACGAAGCTTCGAGGAGTTTCGAGCTTTAGATTTCTGACAGAATCCCTTTCGGAGGCTGGGAAAGAAATTTGATGAACCTGCGCGAGTGTAGGTTTTATAGGCGTTTAAATTAAAAAAAAAAAGTACCACTATTTCTACGAAAAGGATGCTGGTAGTCGAAAAATTTAAGATTTCTTTTTTTCTCTTCTATCTCAAATAATAAATTTGCCAAATCCCAGTGTGGGCCTTTCCGCACGAAAAGTATAAGACTTCGACAACGCTTGCAAATCGTAGTCGTCGTATAAAACATCGCTGCACGACTAAAAATAAATCGTGCTCCGTAAACACTACGAGCCTTTACATAATGAATGAGAGTGAATTGGCGTATAGGATACATTGTGTCAGCGGATCGTGAAGATGAAGTTGGTAGCAAACGTCGTCTCGCACTGAGTAATCAGTGTCGCGCAGCATAAAAGTTGGTAACACGTGTGTCAATAAATAACGAGGAACGCGAAATAAAGCGAGAGCAATTCTGATTTCCCATTATAAGAAAAAAGAAAAAAGAAAAAAAAAAAAGATTTATTCCCACATTTAAAAATCGATAGCGCTAAAAGTTACTGATAAGAAAAAATTTTTTTTCCGAATTTTACGCCTTCACGAAAAATGATTAGCGAGTCCCGATTGCAGACACGTGCGACACAGAGCCACGTGGAGAAGCACAGACTCGTCTATTCCTCGTGGGATTACGGATGCTGCATTTAGTCGGTCTGGCTGCCACGTGCTCATCCCTGTAGCCATCTGTAGGGACTTTACCGGTACTAGGTTTGAAGTTGACACGGTTCGAGTTCCACGCTGGTCCAGGTTCAGGGTAATTTTCTCTTAAGATTTTCACCAGTCGACACTGCCGATCTCCAGTGATTTAGCGGCCGATCCTTATCGGGATAGCCGCTGTCTGCTTCGGATAAAGTTTATGTAACGATTGTCACGGGTCCCGAGCGTCGTCGGTAGACGCTCGACGTGACTGACGACTCTTGGTCCGATCTAGCCAGGCGTCGCCTACTAGACGAGTACGTGCGTCGGTTTACGCCTCCGCGACTTCGCGTGCCCGTAAGCCGACGTATTTCTAGAGCCCGAGAATCGGAGCACGGTTTATGTAATCAGAGATTGTGTTAAATGAGTCGTTCTGCCTTGGTCCCGTGTTGCGCGCGGAGCGGCGCAACCGCGCTAAACGCTTATATATCGCGATCTCTCGTCTTCGAATGACCGGCATTGCGCGAACAACAAGTTATGTCACAGCAGTTAACGGGGAAAGATATGTCATTTTCTTTAAGGACTTTGTTTTATTGATTTTTTTTTTTTTTTTTATAAATTCTTTGACTTTCAACGATGCACCGTGCTGATCGGTGCAGCGTTTAGGCGGATCTTAATTTTTTTTTTCATTTTTTTTTTTTTTTTTATAAAATATTACTTGCCAGGACAAATGATGTCGCGGGAATCGAAGCTCGCGGCCACTCTTACGAAGATCTTTCTACACGTGCTCGTCTCGGCTGGTAACGTAACGGGTATCCCCGGGCAACTTGCACAACTCGTCTTCGTAATAATGCAATTACGAAAATGGCACGATTACGCCTCCTCAAACGCTTTCAGTATTGCCTTGTCTGGTCCATTACGTGGATTACCTTATTTTCTTTTAATAAATGCCCGCGCCATGCAATCGGGCCTAGATAGTCGCTCGGTGGAAATTCATTTTGCGCAATTCCCACGGTTAATCGGGATTACGATATCTCATTGACGCGAACTGACGATTGGTGAAATCCTCGCGGCCATGTAATTCGGTGATGTGGAGTAAAGAATTTTGGGGGGGGGGGGGGGGGGCGAGGGGACTTTTTTTTTATCAAATCAAAATATTTTATTTACAAAAAATCAATGTGCTTTTCAATTTCGAGAAGTCACCTGTCACTCGAGATATATCGACACGTTCCACGTGTCAAACAGCTCAGTGACAGACGACACGTGCTTCGTGCCGGGGAATCCCGTAGTAAAATTTTGACACTCCCATCGATTTTTCACATGGTAATCGCTAGACTTTTCGTTAATTGCCATTAATTTTTCACGAATTAATTTTTGGCATAATAATTATTGGCAATTGCCAACTTTACTAAGGAATTGCGTATCTTCTCGTATGTCGCTTTGAGATGCTTTGCTCGTGGAACGACTGTATGTTCGATAACGCTGTAATATATACTTATTGTTATTTTTTCATTATAATATCAGTCCCATTTTTTATATCCATTATTTTTCTTATAATTTCATATTTTTTTATCGCTACTCGTTGCACTCGATAATCTTACCGTTTTGTATAATTAGATACCTTACAAAGTCACTTCTTAGATATCTCAACGTTCAACCAATTAATTGGATACGAGTTACCGCAATTTATTGAGAACCCTGTATTTCAGTAACCCTAATGAGCAATTTTAATACTAAACTGCGCGTAGGCAGGTAATGCTCGCATGCTTCGTTACGTTTAAAGGCATTTCGTACTAAGTGAATTTTTCCCTCAAGATACTAAAAAAAAAAAAAAAGTATCACTCAAGACTTTTTTTTTTACATAGCCCCAAGTTTCACATAGTTAACACTCAATGGCGTCCCGTTAAAAATATATTAATAAATACATATACATATATAATAATAATAATGCGGTATTCCATGTTAAAGCTCGATTCACACATTACCTTTGTAGAGTCACAATTGTATATTATTATTTAATAAATTATTTTTTTTTCATTTTAATTCAACAATAATTGAGACACGGTGTATCGTATACCAAAAGTTATACCAATTAAATTTCAATTATCAAATAAACCATAGAAAAT